>OY751315.1:10132529-10535029 GCA_963564615.1 Rhorus exstirpatorius
TTAAAGATGGGTAGTGAACTTGCCGTGGTCAGTGATGGTGGAAGCGAATGCCAGAAATAAGCACCCAATAACTGAAAAGAATTAGCTAGAGCAGCAGTGCGATGAAGAGGAATGTGAAAAAAGGAAGCTGAAGCTGGGTGCCGAGACGAACGTCGCAGGGTAGGATCTTCAGTAACCAGGAGTTCGCTTCAGTAAGACGCGACGTCACCAGAGCGGATATGGTGCATATAAATACCTAGAAAATACAGTCTACGATTACGCACTGACAACCAGCCCAAACGACGTCGATAAGGGGTAATATGCTCATCTCTACGTACTCCAAAAATAAATCTAATCGCACAATTAACCCAACGTTGTAACTTGGTGTTTAGCTCATCAGATAAATCTAAATAGACGAGGCAACAATAGTCAATATAAGGAAAAATCAGTATTGTGATCAGTTTACACTTGAGCTGCTGAGACAAATAATTTTTATAAAATTTCAATTTGTGCAGCGTGTAATGAACTTTTTGTGAAATTGAAGCTATGTGACTATTCCTCGTAAGATTAGAACTCATCACGACACCGAGGTTTCTAGTTTCCGTTACATACGGTAAAGCGATCCCATCCACTACAATCGGTCTTAAACTATTTATGTCAATCAACCTGACGTACACATCACTACCCATAATCATGACCTTGGACTTTGACAGATTTAACTTAAGCCCATTAGAATTCGCGTAGTTAGAAATAGCTGTCGCATCTTGCGCAATCCTCGAGTCCCTGAACAAGGTTGGACGGGGGAATAGTCAAGTAAATCTGCGTGTCATCTGCGAATATCATGTGCTCTGATTCGCTCAGCGAGTGACCAATGTCGTTAACAAAAAGCGAAAACAAAAGTGGGTCGAGGACTGAGCCTTGTGGTACTCCCGAGGACGTAGGTAGCCATTGAGAGACCACCCTATCTTCATCGACAACCGTCTGCGTACGACTAGTAAGGTAGTGAAAAAACCACGATAAAGTGGTCATTGAAAATACAAATGACTTCAGTTTGGCGAGAAGAAGCATAAGCGGTACAGTATCAAATGCCTTACTGAAATCAAATAGGAATAAGATAGTAATCTCCCGCGAGTCGATCCCCTTACGAACGTCATCACCTACTCTAAGTAGCGCTGACTGGGTACTGTACCCAGATCGGTACCTGGACTGTCTCGGATCAAGTAGTTTTCATTAATGAAAACTATAATCTGAGAGAGAAAAAGAGAGATGATGATGATGATGATGATAATATTATTAATTGCCCGAAATTGAACAAACATTGTAGTTCGTTACCGAAGCTACGAGATATGCTTTTACAGCCATAGTATACATAGGTGGAGAAAAAACCATATGGGAGAAATTTAAGATCGTAGTAATAGTAAAAATAAAGAGATATTGAAAAGAGAATAGTTGAAAGTAGACTTTCTTGAGAGAATACAAAGAGTAGACATATAAGAAATGAGAGTCAAGAATGCGCTCTCGTCCACCGGTAGATCATCAGTCCTCGGTAGATAATAGTCCGGGAGGTGCTGTGACTTTGGAACACGTCATAGTATGCACGATGATATTTAGTTGTTATGATAGTATCCATACCACTTACTACTAAACGAAGCATCAGACCCCGCGACCGCGGTGGGTGGAGTCGTGGGAGGCTGCGCAACTTGAATGATATTTAAACTCTATCAAAATACAAAAAATTCGTCAGACGCTTGTCTGTTGGTGGGATGTGCGTCAGTCACGCGTATGAAGTTGTTGAAAAAGTGGAAAATTAAAATCATAGTATGAAAGTTGAAATTCATACAGGTGATAGTTCACAGTCCATATCACCCAAAAATAATCGTCAGCTGCCACGAGCATGGTGGAAAGATCGTCAGTCGAGCCTCTGAAGTGGAGCGCAGCGTTCGAATGCATCGAGCGCGCGGCATCTTTAGCGGCCTAGCTGACGGACTTTCCACCACGCTCGTGCCGACTGACGATTGTATTCATGTTATATAAACTATAAACTATCAGTTCAATAAATTTCAGTCTGCATACAGTGAATTCAATTGAATCATCAGTATTATAAATAGCAAAGTCGATCTGGCCGCTCTACATATAATGTGATTATTCAAAAATTTGACGAATACCCGTTAATTCTTGCTTCATTACTAGAATCAACGTTTACCAAACGGGTAGCACAGTATACTTTAGGTAATCAATATATACAAATATACATAGGAAATAATACACCAGGTAATCAATGTATACAAATATACATTGATTACCTGTTCCGTCTCTCTCGGTCTCCGAAAAACGTATGATTTATATATTTATATCTGGACAATGGTCTACAGCAGCTGCTACAGTTAGTGTGCGAGGCTTCTCAGGTGTTCAGTGATATTCCATTTCATAGCATGGCTGATTCCAAGCCATTTTGTGTTTTTTGTTTCAAAAAGAGTGAGCCATTGAAATCATTCTCAGCGGAATCACTTGAAACCTGTAAAGGAATACTCGGAGTCCGACATAGTCATAATTTGTATATGAATGATGCAAGGGTGCCATCAGAAGTTTCCGAAATTTACAAGTATCACTCTCAGTGGTATCGACTATTCACAGCATTGCAAATAAAGGCATAGAACAAGTAGAGGTAATGGAGCGGAATCAGTTGAACCAAGCGAACCAAGGTTAGTGCCACTTTGATTAGATAATAAAAAAAAAAACGATTGCTACTAAAATTCCATGATTTGAATTAATTTCGGAATGGGATTTTGTAACGTATGCGTTGGTAAATGATTTAATATAATTTCGGACAGCTCCGCATGTCTTTGAACTATTGTTCAAAATATTATAAACTGGAAATTTTTTCTCGTCAACGTTTATATTATGAAATTTTTTTTTCGAACATTTAAATGTATCTATGTGAAACTGCCCAGATAATTTTCTCTGATTATACTGAATGAACTTACCCATCGATAAATTATTTAATGAATATTTTAAAAAATAGTTCAAATGTATTTAGAAATCTTGTATGCTTTGTAACGGGACAGACTAGGCAGTCCACCAATACAATGTATCATATTTCGACATCCATTGTTTATATCCATATTTGATCAATTTCGCGATTCCCCGAAATCCCAAAATAGAATCTATCCTTTCGAGAAGCCCATGACGTAACCATAGTACCGTGTGCAAAAGCTCTAGAAGCTTGGCAAAATTGCCCTACTACAAAACCTTCGACCAATCAAATCACGGCGCCGGTTGTTAATGGAAAAGTATTTAAGAGCATGACGAGCAAGCCTCGTTCTCATTTTGATCAACGTTATCGGTGAGCATTATTCGTGTCAAGCGATTTCTTGACATTCATCATTTACGACGTATTCTCGTCAACTTTCGATATCCACTTCACGTCACCACTCTTCAAGATTCTCTACGAATTCCGATTACATCTTGGCCATCGAGTACTACGAAATCGAACGACCTCGCTGCAACGCCATCCATCCCGAAAAGTCTTCAAGACTCTTCGGGATCATCGTTGACTAGTCCTTTTTAGGACTAATCAATTATAACGTACTTGCTTGTCTTTCTCAAGACACAGCAAATCACAACTCTCGTTCATTCGTATTCAATAAAAGATTTCAGGTGATAGGGAGCCTGGTTTGCTTGGAGCCCCCGCACTGCGTCGGGAAGTTGGATAGCTAACCAGGTGCACGTCTCAGAAAACAAAACCTCGAGGTAGGGAACCGGAATCCTTGGAAAAACCCTCAGCACTGTGGCTGAGTGCGGGAACAAGGAAGAAGGCGCATTGTTGAGAAAACCCTCCACGAGTGATAAGCTTCACTTATCCTCGTGAAACATTAACGTCAATTCTGGAATCTTTTGACCTTCTGTCCTTATAAAATTGAAATCCTCTTGAGAATCTTTTAGAATCATTTAAATTTAGGCGAGTGGCCCTCCACTCCCAGGACGCTGGTTAAAACGCATATATTTCAGTCAGCCGACAATAAGACATCATTTTTCGAATTATAACAAAAAATGATTTTTGTGTTTCCAATCGCTTCCCGATTGGAAGCACCGTGAAACTTGCAAAAACACACACACACACACGCGCATACACACACAAACACCAACGAACATTCACACGGGCAACCAGGCATAACAATAGAGAGACGTCGCGTCTCAAAGCACACCGAGTCTCGAAACATTGCGTACAGTCTCTCGCCACATAACTAGCGAATTGAGACTATAACGACTAACGTACGAACGAGAACAATACGACGATTCGAGTCGGACATACGAATTATAACTGTTTCCTTAACATCTTAGAGTCATTTATCCTATATTGCAGTTCATATTAATCACACCTATTACATCAGCCGTTCAACTCCCTATTGCCCAGTTGCCGCTGGATTTAACTTTTGCTTGCCCTAAAAGAGACCTTGCTTCTCAAGGCTCTCCTCTCCTTTAAGTGGCCCGCTTTTTACACGCCTATGATGAAGGGTCACGTTATCCCCAGGTCATCCATGGCCAATGGGAAATAACTATAATAACCAATCTGAGGCATTCCCGAAAAACCAATAAAAATTATCAAATCAATTCGGCAAACCTCCCTCCTACACCATACGTCACTGACCTCGGGCCTGTGTCGAACCATCTGTTCGCCCGGACGAAACAACGGGATGACAGACGAGTACACTAAACAATCATAACATATAAAACAAATCAAAGTAAAATCGTGAATTCCTTACGAAAATAAATTGAGGAATTTCACGAAACGTTTCAGCTTATTCCAGCACGAGACGTGAACAGATTACATCACGCAGTCCAACAGAAGATTCTTATCAAGAGAAGAAGAGGTAGAACAAGAACAAACTCGCGATAAAGAGCAAGTTTTTTCCGCACAAATAAATTGCATCATTCGTCTAAAAAGTAGGAAAAAAGTCAAAGGTCGTCAAACATAAAGCAACCGCTTTATGTTTTGGAGCCAGATTCGATCAAGTTTTTGAAAGTATTTGCTGTGGAATTCGATGACGTTTCTCTACTAGAAAGAGTCACCGAAAAAGATTCAGCGAAAGAACATATCATGCATCATCGGCTCTGCATAATTGATCTACGGAATCGTGTCAAACGCTCAGATAAACAAAAGAATCCGAAAACTCAGTGGCACAAATCTAGAGATGTCCATCAATTAGCGTATGAAGAAGTTTGTAATTTTGTTGCCGAACAGGTTATTACAAGGAGACAACCATACTTCATATCGTTTTTTAAAGAGATGTATCGTCAATATGTGAAAAAAGAAAATTTGAACACCGATGCAACTTGTGAACCACGTGATTTGGAAAATAGATTGTTGCAGTCGTTCCTAAGAAAAATAGCTATCGTAACTATGCATCGGAAGAAAATTATCAAGCCTTTCGATGGCCACTTAATGCAGAACAATTTTGAAGATGTTCAGAAGCACGATATTCTGAATTGGGATCCAACATAGGGAGACATGACATCTGGTGGCCGAAAGTAAAAACAGAAAAAGGAGGAATAAGAGCATTCAGTTAATACGTGTTCATATGGATTTGATCAATTGCAATACAATTTTTGTAAATTGCAATCATATGCACCCAGCAAAATATTCGCCGCGTTGGGACAATTGACCGTTTTAAAGCATGGACAAGGGCTTTAAAAATTGAGAAAATAAAGGGACAAATAAGAGTGTGTGCATTACACTTTGCAAAATGTATTTGACATGGAGGGCATATTTTTTTTCTTACCTTTAAAACACACTTATAGTATATTAAACGCATCGTTTCAGCGGAAAAAATCGTCGATAAATAATAAATCAATGACACACGGAGCGAAAAGTAAGGAAATACACATCGCGCATACGCGGGGTTATAAACATCGAAAAAACTGTCGCATCTGATATCGCGAGTATATTTATCGTTTTTCATTTACACTTGGCGGATTTTTTATGTGCACCATCGCGTAATATACGTAAAAAATACACTCATTATCGCGTTTAATCGTCCAAAACAGGGAGTGGGTATAACCCGATAAAATCCACGGCTGTTAAAACTCGACAACTGCTGTCAGCTGTCAGTCAGTTCGTGTAGACGAGGCAATTTTCTATCCATGAATTTTTCGACAAATCGACCAATTCGCTCAAAAACCGATCAATCGCAGCGAATTGCGTTGGGCAGGATTTGTACCGGCCCGATCGCATATATTTTCTATATTTATTAACATTTTGACAAAAAACTAATACTGAACATAGGGGTTGTGTATATCACTGGAACTTTTCTGCGCCATATTGAATAGGCCCCGCCTACATGTTGGATCCCAATAGGGTTGTTTTTATTTTGAGGTCTGAAATAGAGAATATCGAACGGAAACCTCTTCCAGATAACATCACCGCGAGTAATATGATAGCTGGTGAATGCGAAGTACCAGAAATTATTACAAACTTTTGTTTAAATTTAATTTCCACAACCAAACGCCGTCAGCGTAGCTCAAACAAGCAAAGACTGGCTCAATCATTTTCAGAAGAGTTGATTTATGCTGTGACTGACGGTAAAATAAAACTTTCGAAACATATCACCTTGGGAATGACATTGAAAAGTCTAACCAACAGTAAGAAAATTATTAATATTGTGAATAGACTTGGTCATTGGTGTAGTTATACTGTGCTCGAAGAACTAGAAACAGAAGCAACTTCTGCATCCTTTTCTCATACAGACATATGTCCTGAAGATACATATAATACGTTCGCCAAATCTCAAGATAGGACTTGCTTACAACAATTTCGTCAGGTTCGTGGATACTACAAGTGGTAAAGATACTTTGCACGACACAGTCGGTATAATTTTTCAAGACGTAAGCAGCACAACTGAAGAAGCTCAGGATACTACTTTGTTACCCAGTAACACTGAAAATGAAGGTCTGCCTATCCAGCCGAAAAAAGACTTCAATCTTTGGATGCTGCGATGCCTGATTTACCAACGTACATCAAGAAACCTAGATTTGTAGAAACATTGGAAAGCAATGAAAGTGTCTTGAGATCGTGTGATGAAAAAATTGTAAAACCATTTCAACAAATCGATTATACTTGGATGATATCTCACTACTTAAAAATTCCAAAAATACCAGCTTGGGTAGAATACAATAGTATGATAAACGAGGATCTTACGTGCAAACAAAGAATATCATACTTAACCACTATAAATTGTTCTCCAACAAATAATTCAATTGTATTGGAAAAAATGAGACAGGCGTTGGAAGCAGCATCAGAATGTCGAAAAGTATATATGGAGGTAAGATACGATTTGGCGATTGCGAGAATAGCACTCCAAATTCAAAGCGTAGAGCGACCAGTATTCGATAATTTATTCATTCACATTGGTTCATTCCATATCGCAATGGCATTCTTCAAAGCCGTCGGAAAATATATAGACAGCTGTGGAATCACAGACATAATGGTAAATAGTGAAATACTAGCGAGTGGTTCAGTCAGTAGTTTTCTAATAGGCAAGCACTTCAATAGATGCAAGCGCTTGCATCCTCTAGTATCATTAGCGCTACGGAAATTACATTTTCAAGCATTTCTTGATATTTACAAAATTAGTGACAAACAGATTCAACGTGAAGTTAAAGATTATTTGTTACAGTTTAAAAATTCTAAATCAAGTAATCCTACAGTTACAGATGAAAATTTATTACGAATAATAAAGAACTATGACAAGTATACACAAGAAACAGTAGCTAATGAACATGGCAAGACGCCACAATTCTAGATGATTTATATCAGTTTGATCGATGATTACCTGATGTTAAATCGCAGCATCCGATTACCAAACTTTGATCTGTTCAAATACATTCTACCTCGTATCGCAAGTATCTTCTTTACTTTTAACGAGCAAATTTACTCTCGCTACTTAATATTATATCACGAAAAATTGTTAAAAGTTCGAGACACTCATCCAGGATTAGAGCGAGAATTACAGGAAGGTTCATTCAGTGTTAAAAGAACCAGTATGTCGTTTTCTCGGCAAGCAATCGATTTAACACTCAAACAGACAATAAACGCCGACGCAGCAAACAAGTTAACAGGAATCAGTCATCTGACGAATTCAATTGCTGCTCGACAGCGGTGGTGTCAAAGCCACAGCATTCGCTCGACTATCATTACCTCCATAATGGATAGAAAAAGTTTACGAAAATTGCAAGATATCACAGCTGATCTTGAGATCAACAGAATAAAGAAACATAGTCATAAAATAGAATCATGTATTGCTCATATAAAGCAGAACTTAAATCCATTCTCCGAAAGTATTGATAAGCAATTTGTATATAACATTCCAACTGGACGAGCTGTGCATGAGAACATTGAAAAATTTCTACTTAATGTGAAGAACTTAGGTCCTTACCTAAGTTCTTCACATTAAGTAGAAATTTTTCAATGTTCTGTGTGACATAAAGCCAATGGAACTGGAGTAAGCGGATACGATAGTACAGTATCAATGTTCAATGTACTCACCAGAGACGGTCGCAGCAATTTTCCGAATAGATCTCTCTGCATCTTTACTTCAACCAGCTTTCCATTTACAAACATTGTACGTTTTTCCATCGCGTCCGCAAATGTTGATACTGTATTTCTCTTTATAGCTTTTTCGAATCTTTGTTTATCTTGTGAACATTCTCTGATGAAAATTTCTTGTTGTTCCTTAACAACAAGAAATTTTCATTGTTACAAACATTGTACGTTTTTCCATCGCGTCCGCAAATGTTGATACTGTATTTCTCTTTATAGCTTTTTCGAATCTTTGTTTATCTTGTGAACATTCTCTGATGAAAATTTCTTGTTGTTCCTTAACAACAAGAAATTTTCATCAGAGAATGTTCACAAGATAAACAAAGATTCGAAAAAGCTATAAAGAGAAATACAGTATCAACATTTGCGGACGCGATGGAAAAACGTACAATGTTTGTAAATGGAAAGCTGGTTGAAGTAAAGATGCAGAGAGATCTATTCGGAAAATTGCTGCGACCGTCTCTGGTGAGTACATTGAACATTGATACTGTACTATCGTATCCGCTTACTCCAGTTCCATTGGCTTTATGTCACACAGAAGGTGCAATTTGCAAAACTCAGAAATTAGTTCTATTGCATGTGTTGGAAAAGGAAATAAAGAGTTCAGAACCTGAAAAATGTGATGTCATGATTTACGATGAATTTTTTATTATTCATTCATCGAAAGATGTTCCAGTTTCATTCGGTAATATTTCGAAAAAAATACTCCGTATGTTCACGAATACTGATGCGAAAACTATCATAATAGCATTCGACCGTTATATCTCACCATCTATCAAAGATAATGAGCATTTACTGAGAGGCACGGTAAAAGGTAATCAATTCATTATCAATGGCTCTGATCAAAAACGCTCTACTAATTTTATGAATCAATTAAAAAACATTCAATTCAAAGATGCTTTAGTGAAATTCCTGTGCAAAGATTGGAATCAAGATCATATGGCTGCTCTCTTTTCCGAGAAAACCATCTATGTAAATTATAAGACTTGTTACAAATTTGACGGGGTGGATAACAAAGTTTTAAGAACAGAGGAGGATAACTTAGCTTTCCCAGATCATGAAGAAGCGGACACCAAGATCGTCTATCACGTATGCAAGTTGGGTTTTGATGCGAACGTAACAATCAGATGCTCTGATACTGATATCACAGTAATCATGCTTGGCAACATGGATTCGGTGAGCAGAGAATTACAAATCTCGATATTGGCGGGTACTGGAAACGCACGAAGATACATCCACATCACAGAATTGTAGAATAAATTATGCATACGTTAACCGGATTTCCATGCTCTCACAGGCTGTGATTTCAATCCCGCATTCTACAGGAAGGAAAAGAAGAAGCCTTTCGAAATACTGAGAAAGTCTACTAAATACATCGAAGCGTTGATTGAGATTTCCAAATGGACACAGAAATGGATGAAAAATTTGCAGTACTCGAGGAATTTGTATGCCGCATATATGGATACAAGGCAATGAATGATGTCAATCTGCTTCGTGTTGCTACGTTCATGAAAACTTATAGAGTGAAAAAGAATGAGAATATTTTGAAAGTAGATAAGAATTTCGAAGGCTCTACCCTGCCACCTTGCAAATCCAAACTATTTCAGCATTTATTGAAAACCCTTATATACCTTAATTGTGGGCGCATTCTTATATGCGTAAACCTAATTTCGCATCACCTACTGATTATGGCTGGCAAGAGGAAGAAGGAGAATACGTTTTCAAGTGGTTCGAAGGAGATCAATTGCCTTCTATAGATCGCATTACGACTAACAGTGATGGTGAAAGCAAAAATATTATAGGTATTTACGACACGTATTATCATGTTATATAGTACTTGATCATGATTAATATACTGATGCATTTTTTCAGATGATTCACAAAGAATGGACACGCGAGATGATGCTGTTAATAATGGAGAAGAATCAGATGAGAGCGCGCTTGAAGACAGTAGTGATGAAAATTCTCTAGAGGCCAGTGATTCTGATTACGAGGATGCGAATGAATCGTTTTCTTAATATGTTCATTATATTATATTAATTCCACATCTTCTACATTAATAAAAAATCTAATAATGTTGGTGATATTAAACTTTTAAGTTGATTCATATTCATCACTGAGCGATAAAACAAGTACCTTCGATTTACTTTATTAAATTCATTGTATGCAAACTGAAATTTCTTGAAGTGATAGTTTATAGGTTATATAACACGAATACAATCGTCAGTCGGCACGAGCGTGGTGAAAAGTCCGTCAGCTGGACCGCTAAAGACGCCACGTGCTCGATGCAATCGAACGCTGCGCTCTACTTCAGAGGCCTGACTGACGGTCCTTGCATACTATGACTTTAAATTTCCACTTTTTCAACAACTTCGTACGCGTGACTGACGCACATCCCACCAACAGACAAGCGTCTGACGAGTTTGCTTTTCAAATATAGTGTTTAAATATCATTCTCAAAAAATTTCAGCATGCATACTATTACTTTTTTTCAACTTTTCTTGACAAGTTGCGCAGCCTCCCACGACTCCACCCACCGCTTCTTGAGGGTCTGACGGTTGATTACGTGATGAGCATCACACGAACTACCAAAGATAAAAAATTCAGCGTGCATACTATGACGTGTTCCAAAGTGACAGTACCTCCCGGACTATAAAGACAAAGCGTTAATTGCGGCTCGGCCCACTCCAAATACCAACGCTTGAGCTCTGACATGAAAGCCCCGATCGACGGGGCCTCAACGAAGCCGTCCGGAATGGCATTCTAAATGAGCGCCGCTGAAATCGCAAATGGGTGCCGATACATCTCCGTACGGTGATTGGGCACAACGAGTGCCCATGGCTTAGACCCTCGAATAGTCCGCGCGGGGGGTTCCGCACAAGAAGTAACTCGCCCAGGATGGCCAGTACAGTACCACCAAAGGCCTTATAAACAATACTGGCGATGACAATCTCACGACCCTTTCGAATTGTAGGCCAGGCCAGCTGCCACCGGTACCGAGTGATCGAGGCGTCCTGCGGAAGACCAAAGATGAAACGAATCCCCCTGTTAACCAACCGCTGAAGTTTGAGGTCATTGACTACCCCCGCACCAGCAAGGGCAGCAGAAAAGTAGTCAACATGTGGCAACAGAAGGGCAGTGACTAGCATCGTGCGGAGATCGACGTCAGTGAACTCCCTGAGCTACTGGAGCTTGTAGAGAGCGCCAAGCACTTTGGCGGTAACACTAGCGATGTGCACATAGAACCTCAATTTGGAATCGATGATGACTCCAAGATTTTAAACCGAGGGCACCAGTGGCACGGTCACCAACCCGTCAGTCAAGGGAGGAAGCTTGGAGGTGTTTATCCGATTGATGAATCGATTGTTACTGAGAATGATGGCCTTAGTTTTGAGTAGGTTGAGCCTCAGGTGATTACGCGTCGCCCACTCACGTATGCCAGCGATGTCTGAGTTTAAACGTCAAATACAGCCAGGGAGGTCATCAGGAGAGCAGCTGCCGTAGATCTGAAGGTCATCCGCATAGAGGAGACGCCGCGCGGAACGGATCACTGACTCAATATCGTTGATGAAAAATGAGAAAAGAAGAGGACCAAGGACAGGCCTGGGGAACCCCGGTGTTGATGTGGGCCCAGCTAGTGAGGGATCCCTCCTCGCGTCCAATCGCCTGTCGCCTGCCTCCAAGGTAGGAACGAATCCAATCCTCCGCGTTTCGAGAAAAGCCAATACTCCGAAGCTTAAGGAGAAGTAAGTCGTAAGAGACTGTGTTGAAAGCTTTTGAGAAGTCAAAGAGGACAAGGACGGTGACCTGCCGTCGATCCGTACCCTGCCTTACATCGTTGAGTAGCCGAAGTAGCACCGTGTTCGTGCTGTGCCCCGCCCTGAAGCCACATTCAAATGGGTCAAGAACAGAGAAGCGCTGGATATATTCCATAATCTTATCATGAATCACGTGCTCCAGGGTCTTGCTGAGCATTGGCAGTAGCAAGATCGGGCGGTAATCCCCAGCAAAAGCAGGGTTTAGAACCTTCGGAATCGGCACAATGACGGCCCCCTTCCACGCCGAGGGGAAGGCATATTCAGTAATTGATTTTTTGAAGAGGTTGACGAAAAAACTCAGAAGAAGCGTCAAAACTGGGAGAAACATACGCAAAGACAGCCCGTCTGCACCCTTAGCATTTGGGCACGTGGCCCGGAAGGCTTTCTCGACCTCAGCGGACGAAACATCCCGAAAGTCTAGGTGAGGACGGTCCAACGGGGCAGGAATAAAAGCTTTCTCAAACGCAGCCAGACGCACCCCCTCAGCCACAGAAAACTGAGCAAGCGAGGCGTTTAGGCCTCCGGGTCCTCCACTGGACATCCCGAGGATCACGGTCGAGTGAGACCCAAGTTTTGTTGCTCACGCCACATCGCCGCCTGTGAGAGTCCCTTAAGACTAGCCTTGTAGTACTCCACTCGAGCCACGGACATCCGAGAGCAAAGAGCATCCCGGGCTCGTCAATACACGGCAAAATCGCGCTCCCTCCTATTCGGGCGAAAATGATGATAGAGTGTGCGGACATGGCGCTGGGCATCCCTGAGAGCACAAGTGAGCCATGGGGCGAGCTTAACAGAATTGACCTTGACCCGCATGACAAGAGCGATCCGATCGAGAGCAGAGAAATAGTGCCTGTAGAACGACTCAAAGGCGTCATCAACATAGAGTGATTCTGCAGCCAGGGAACCCCAGTCGACAGCAGCCAGCTCCACCCTGGCCCCAGGGGAAGCCAGTCGGCCGAGCCTGCGAGTCGTAATGAATTTGGCCGCAGGCTTGATACGATGAATCGACATCATGGCAAAGATTAGGTGGTACCCCGCACCCACAGGGAGATCCAATTTTCTCCACGCAAGAATATCATCAGACTCGTCCATTAAGCACAGGTCAAGCCAAGTCTCGCTGAGCCCCGAGACATAGGTAAAGCCATGGTCGATCAGCTTCAAGAAGTAGTCTCCATGCACGGATCTGACGTACCGCGCATCGAAGCTGTCACCAAGCTGGTCACCGTTGAAATCACCCATCACAATCTTGTGACTGAAGCCGTCCATGGCCACCGCGAGCTCCTGGCCATCAGACGGGGCAGTAAAAGTAACATGTGGTGGACGGTAGACGATAGCAACGAAAATGGACGGCGATCCCGGGAAGCTCAGCTCACACATATTATACTCAATTGTGCCTGGTCTCCCGTCAGCGTCGGACTTTAAAATAACCCTTGCTGAGAAAGTCTCTCGGAAGTACAGGGCAACTCCCCTACCATGCACATTGCGGTCATTGCAAAGAATATTAAATCCAGGAAGAGCAGCAAGAGGATCCGGCCTCAGAGGCGATAACCAGGTCTCGGTGACGGCGATAAGTTGGTACGTCGGGGAATCCTTAAGATGACACCTGAGCGCGTCAAGATGCGAGTGAAAAGAGTTAGAGTTTAAACAACAGAAGCGAAAATCATGAGGAGAGGGGAGTGCTGACTCATTCCGACTCAGCTGTGTAAAGACTGATAAGCTTGGGGAGATCATCCAGAGAGTTAATTGAGTGAATCAGTCCCCCATCCTCCATCTTGGCCAGAACCGTAGAAACCCTCTGCCACACGTATTTGAAGCCAGTCGGCTTGAGGCCAGATTTGGCCACCGCGAGCAGCCTAATGACCCAACTGGGGACGAGGTCAGCGACGTTAATGATCGTCTCGGGCAAGAAGACGGCAGATTCTGCAAAGGAAAGTCCCGAGAAGTCAAGACTTGAGCATCTCGGGAGGCCATGCCTTTTTTTAGCCGCTGGGAGACGGCCAACCATCGAGGAGCTGCCACAGACAACAGCAAAAAATGTGGTCTTGGTGGCCACGACGTCCGTCGCGGTGGCGTCTGCGGTTCACGACGCCACAGGCTTCTTTCGGAGTAAGCGGGCACTACGAAAATCCCCCGGCCCAATCTCGACCTTCAGCACCGCCGCGATAGCCACCGCTAACTGGAGGAGAGTCGACTCAGGAACCGTAGCGAAAGAAGAGCGAGATATAGCGACTTATGAGCTAATGTCTGAACCGGCAGACGCTCTGTGCATTGACAGCGTGTTCGAGTTAGCAACCGCCACCAGCCTAGTCAATGCCCTGGAGTCTTTGAAATTCCCAGCAGGGCCCCCGCGCTCCACACGACTCAGCCTAGCCCCAACCTCCTAGAGAGACGCGCGCAACTCCTCGTTCTCAGAAAACAAGACAGCCACCTCGTTAGACAGCGAATTTGTGGCCAATGTAAGCTCGCCCGACGCCGATTTGAGGGCAGCCACTTCGTTGCTGACCACGCTGAGAGTGCCCTTCATCTCAGGAATGTCCCGGAGGAGAGAGCTATGGCCCGCAAGGGTCAGAGAGATGGCGTTCATTCCCTCGAGTAACTCGGCCAGAGTTTCTTTTGTGGTTTTCGTCAGAGCCTTTTTCGGCTTGGGCACCACACTCGAATCCTCGTTTGACCTGTCTCTCTTTCGGGATGCATGTGAGGCACGAGAGTCTGCAGAGTCCTCAGACCCTACCATAGAGGCTGCCCGAGAAAGCCCAGACAACATAGCCAGTCAAGTGAGGTGATAGTTTAATACGAGTGAGTGCGACAAGCGCAGATACACGGCCGCAAGTGGGTCCACACGCGCCTGGAGAAAGGTAACCCACGAAAGGTAACTCACACGAGCGCCCGAGAAAGAGCAACCCACCACACAGCCAAGTCACTCGCTCGAAGACCGACGTGCGAAGAGTCACTGCACGGATACACGGTTAAGAGAGAGTCCACGCGCGCCTGGGGAAAGGCAATCCGCCAACATACACGAGTGCCAAGGGAAGAGCAACACACCCTACAGCTAAGTAACTCGGAACGCCCGAGGCAGCCCAACCACCGGACGCCAACCCACACTCACGGACACGCACAGCTGTCCACTCGGACGGGACATCTACACACGACGCGAGGTGCGAACAATCTAAACGATCGAATGCCAACAGTCCTCGCACACGCATCAACACGCACGAAACTAATATGTCTATAGTATATTTATTAATATTTGTGTAACTCGGATCCACACGCACAAGACACACTCAGGCGATACGATGCGTGGCCATTCTGCGCACTCGCGAAATGGCGACACTTTATCGAGCATTACGAGAAAAATCCGATGGATAATGGTCTAAAATAAGGCACAGTCGAGGCACCAATGACTGCAATACTTCGGTAGCAGTCAAGCGCCCCTGCATACACACGCAACGCAGCCCGAAACACCGGCACGATTCGTACTAATCAGATAAAAAAAGTAGTAAGCAAGACCCGATGAAAACACGTCAACACTCAGTCAGAGAGAGAGAGAGAGAGAGAGAGAGAGAGAGAGAGAGAGAGAGAGAGAGAGATGAGGATATTGAAAATAATAATAAAAGTAAAAAAAATAATAATAACTTAGAGAGAGAGAGAGAGAGAAAGAGATGAGAATATTGAAAGTATAATAATGTAGGAGTTTTACTTGTATACCCCTACTCGGGGTTTTTACAAGGTCGAAGTCTCTCTATTTTTAGTTTTTGGCCACTCTACTTTGACCGAACCACTAGTACCGTATATACCACCTCTATTTCCTTCTACTCCGACATTATTAGCCCTTCCTCTGTGTTCCACAGCTGCAGCCACGTCACATCCCCTTTGCCCCCGTATCGCATTCACCGTAGACGGAGGGAAACTACAGAAAACTTTCCGTTGATACAGGTCGGCTCCTACCTAGTCCTCCTGGTGGCCGCGCGAGTAAACTCAAGTCCGGTCTCCCGAGGCGCCTTAGGCAGATTCCTCCTTTGCTGCGATACAGTAAGTCAGTGCACGGCTAAGCGGCCACCTTCCGAGCGATAAGAACCGCTACGGGAGTCCTCCAAAGCCGTACCTCGACCACCCACCCATCACAGAAAGGTGTTTTTTTGGGTATTTGTTTTGATGGGCTCCGAACCACCGGGATTGCAGATTAAACGCATACAAAAATTTTCATTGGTGTCGGCTGTGGGGCTCGAACCCGGGTCCGCTGCGTGCGAACCCAGAGCCTCACCCACCGAGCCACTACGCTCCCTTGAATATTGAAAGTATTGAAAATAATAATAAAAGTAAAAAATAATAATAATAATGTGCACTACTCTGACGATTCCCCCCCAGTCCTTACCTCACCCACCTACATCACATCTCAACACCCGACTCTCCTAGCCACATGGCGAGGGAAAATCGAGTGGTGGGGATAGAATTCGCTAGATTGGTGTACTTACTTTAATAATTTATTAATAATAAATTATTATTAATTAATAAATAATAATATCATTAATTTTATTAATGATATTAATAAATATTAATATCATTAATCATAATACCCATTAATTATTAATTATTGATTAATATCATTATTGATTACTACCATTATTATGGTAGTAATCAATAATATCATTATTATTATGATTAATACCATTAATTATTGATTAATATCATTAATCAATAATACCCATTAATAAATAATAGATATCAGAGTCCCCTCGCAGCCGATTACATTCGGGTGTATTAGTGCGTTTTATTTCTGGACGTTTCCTCCTTCCCCCTCCCGACCAGCTATCTCGCCGGTGTTTTTTTACACTATGTGTAGCGGCGAGAGCTATGTAACCTTTCTCCACGGTACAAAAAAATTTGAAAAATATATTTACAACGGAGAACAGTTTCAGATATCGCTATGCTTTTGTAGATAGGTCATTCGATGCTAAAGCGTCCCTGTCCGTGACCCATACCATTTTAATTTGTTCTATGCCCTGTATGTAAAAGAGTTTCTGTTGCTGCTGAACGATACCGCGTGAGTATGCCCATAGCTGTTGAATCTCGAGCTCTTCGGAACGATACCTCGTGAGCTTACCTATGTATATTTGCAGAGTTTACCTATCTTACGTATAGGAATGGTTGCGTTGCATCTTCAGATCACGTTATATATACAATAAATATATTATTCTCCATACGAATAAAAATATGAGTGAATTCGAGCAAGACTGAGCGACGATGAGACATGCGCACGTGAGGCTGACGGTGCATTTCACGCGCGCCGAGAAGTCTTCGTAATATTATCCCTAAAGGCGCGTGGAGCTTATCTCCAAGCAGCTGTAGAGCACAGTAATCATCGTACTTTTAATCGAATAACATCGGGAAAACGTGCACGCGACGTCGCTCGGTCAAAATAGTATTCGTTTGAATAATTTATGGCCGTTTATTTCATACCATTTTTGGCGTTTAATATACCATTTATGGTATTGTTACGTCCTGGGTTTTTGGAATTATTATTTTAAATATCGAAATAAACATTTTTGTTAAAATAATATTTTAATAATTCAGAGACGAAGAAACGTCTCAAAACGTAACAATATCCGAATACAATCATCGTGCGAACAAGTTATCAGTGACGATCCCACAGTCACAGCGTCTGCAAATTTTGCTGACACTGGGGATCTCACGGTAACGGGCCGGACGCTGGGCACCTCCAAGATGTGCAGCGCCCGACCCACTCACTCTTTTTTTTTGTCGCGGAGTAATCTGGAAGATGCTCTGCACTATAAAAATATAAAGTGAGTTCAGTTAGAGCACGACACTCGACTAGAATGGTCGAGGTCGTAAAAATTTAGACGTTCTACTCCGGCCCCTGACCAGAATGGTCGGGGTCGTCATTAAAATCATCATTTAAATATAAAATGTAAATCATTTAAGATACAAATTGTTAATTTCGAAAAATGTGTTTTAAATAAATTATTAGTTGTGTTGTTGAAGTTTAAAAACGACTGCAACCTGGAACTTTATTATTAAAAAATAACCTGCTACGATCACCACTCTAGCTCCAGTCCTTGGCGGGCACATTCCCGCCTAAAAAGGAGCAAAACAAAACCTTAAAACTACGTTACGTTAACGGTAAGTGAAAATAAAATTAAATCACCAAACACCCGGGACGTAACAGTATATATATACCAATATATACCAATTATATACCATTTATGGTATATATACCAATATATACCAATAATATACCATTTATGGTATTGTTACGTCCCGGGTTTTCGTGATTTAATTTGATTTTCACTTACCGTTGACGTAACGTAGTTTTAATGTTGTTTTGCTCCTTTTAAAACGGGAATGTGCCCGTTTGGGACTGGAGCTAAAGTGGTGATCGGTGATTTTGAATTTTATTCTTCGTTTCATTTATTTTTCTTTTGTTTATTCGTGATTTTCGGAGTGCAATGTCGTAGCAGGTTGTAAATGAATAAAACCGAATCGGGTTTGGTTTTAAAATGCTAACAAAAACACTAAATAATTTATTTAAAACAAATAGTTGGAATACACTTTTCCGGAGTTCGTTCCGTAGAACGCGAATTTGATTAATTTGTGCGACAACTTCCATTTAAACGGCACTAAGTTCGTAGGACGCAACACAATTTTTATATTTATTGATTTTAAATTTATATTTGACTTAAAATTTTGTGACGGCCCCGACCATTCGGGTCGGGAGCCGGAGTAGATTTCCGAATTTTTGCGACCTCGACCATTCTGGTCGGGTGTCGTGCTCTGACTGACTTCTGTCTTAGATTTTGATAGTGCAGAGCATCTTCTAGATTACTCCGCGACAAAAAAAAAAAAGAGTGCGTGGGTCGGGCGCTGCACATCTTGGAGATGCCCAGCGTCCGGCCCGTTACCGTGAGATCTTCAGTGTCAGCAAAATTTACAGACGCTGTGACTGTGGAATCGTCACTCGTAACTTGTTCGCACGATGGTTATTCGGATACTGTTACGTTTTGAGACGTCTCTTCCTCTCTGAATGATTAAAATATTATTTAAAAAAAAATGTTTATTTCAATATTTAAAATAATAATTCCAAAAACCCAGGACGTAACAGTATATATACCAATATATACCAATAATATACCATTTATGGCGTTTAAATCAGGATTAATGTGTGTGCTTGAGTTAATAAAAATAATTCAAAAAGACATGGCTCACGGAGATGAATGCGACTGTGCGTGATTTCATTCTATCGTTTTTTTAGATAATTTCTGTAAATATCGCTCGAAACTTCATTCCTAGGAATATCGGCAAAATTTTTTAGCGCTAATGGAAAAGTGCGAATGCTTTTAAACTTCTTCATAATTATACGGTGCGGTGATTTTCTTTTTCACGAATTCGGAATAAATTTTTTGTTACGGAAATATAAGGGAGAATAGTGAGAGAGAGAGAGAGAAAGAGAGATGAGAATAATGAAAATAATAATAGTAAAAAATTAATAATAATGATATTAATGTGTGCCTCTCTGACAACTCCTCCTTGTCCTGACCTCACCGGCCCACATCATCACCTCAAAACACGACTTACCCAGCCGCACAGCGAGGGAAAATCGAGTGGTGGGGGAAGCCGCATGGTGGGGGAAGGAGTAGGAATTCGCCAGAGTGGTGCACCTACCACTCATGTACCTGAAAAGCCAGCACTTTTAAAAAATTGTCCGGCCAAGTTCTATGTACGTAAAGACATCGTTTGCATTATCATTTCTCCATACGTTTTGGCAAAGAAAAATAGAAGCAATGAAATTCTACTACTTTTCGTGTTTACCTTGAAACACTTCTTAAACTACAGAATACAGTAAAATTGCACTTGGACCATTTTCTAGGGAGCTAATTTCTTTATGCAAACATCCGCGCCGATATATATGTCTAAAGTTAATAAGATAGGCGTAAAATTCATCCAATGTTGCAAAAATAATTAAAAAAAAAAAACTATTTAACGTTGCTGGTTTCATTGTAATTTATTGGGAAAGAAAGTTTTTTTTGGCGGGAATAGCTTTCTTGTTGTGACTAGTCGACGTGTGAATTTTTACGTATTTTTCACTCAACGCTAACGTAGTGGCATGTAATTTAACAACGAATAGGTCCATCACTCTGCAATTTCGCAAAATTTACACTTTCTCGTCACGCCACTTCAGACGCCCTAACTCATTCGCTACTCACGGTTGATACATGCTGTCGTAGACGTTTCTTGTAGAAAATTCGCTGTCATAAATTCGTTACAAGTCCAATAAGAAAACTAATAATGAATACTCGGATGCAACCTTATATGTAGTAATAAATTATGCACTGTACAATGCAATAGATAAATGGAATTTTGGAGAACAGCTTTATATAATTGCGGAAAGCCTAAATTATTTACCAGATGATGCAATGACAGTGGCTCACGGTTTCCTGTCCCCGAGCAGGCACGTCCGCATTTGCTGGTGTATTTGAGGTAGGGGATGTATTATGATTTACGCCTATTGCCACAGTCTTCATTAAATAGTTAAGCCAATGAACTCGTTCACAATCGACGAGGTTCTTCTCGTTAATTCTTCGTGGAGGCAGTGTTGAGAGTTCAATATATACAATTCTGAACTTTTTATTCACCTAGAACTATCATTTTATTGAGTACTTGATCACTATCGATGCATGAAATTAAAGCTGTAAGTACCATAGGGTTCCTTGTATTTCGAGCTTTTCTTCTCCGCGTGGATTTTTTGCACTCAAATCACGTTCAAGATTGAAAATTCCAGATAAGAAATTGACTTTGAACCACCTCGTGAGTAATTTAAGTATATAGGGACCAGAATCATTACAAATTATTGGTGCGCAGTGTTTTCTCAAAACAATGTATACTGTATGGAGCGAAGCAATGTCTTGAACAAGACACTCATGTTAGGATTAATATCAAAGAAAAATTCATGTAGAATACGTCTAATTGCAATCCACATATCCGATTTTCATCTAGTCTCGCTATCGATCATGCTAGAATAACGATACCAAACTTTTGTAAAATACTGAGTACAACGATCTTCAAGACTCACATTGAACCACGGTTGTTGATCACACTCATCCATTAGCGGTACAACCACACCGTAGATTTGTAAAGCCAAATTGATGCAGGCTATGGCAACCAGGTTGGGCGGAAAATCCAGAACTGCTGATGAATGATGAAAGTCTTGCAACAATGCCATACTGGTTTTTGCTACGGGATATTTGCTCCATTCCTCGTCTCCAAACCACGCATGTAATGATCGCAAGTAATGCAGCATAAACTAAAAGAAATCGTTTTCTATGTATGTTTAAGTCCACACCAATAAAATCATGATTGTTTTTGAAAGCATTAAAGCATTGACGTTGGCTCTCAAATCAGAGTGATTAATATGATGCTGAAATTTGCAGCGTTGGAATGCAACGAAAATAGGATTTATTAAAATAAATAAATCACTTCCAGTATTGTCTCAAAGCCGAAAATTGTTTAAACCTTTTTTTCGGTTTTTTTTTTCGCAACCTGGGGCCTAAATATTACAGTAAAGAGTTAATAGTACTGGAAATTATTTTTATTTTCTTTGAAAAACCTTTTTTCGTTACATTCCAACGATGCAAATTTCAACATCATGTGATTAATTATCTTTAAAGGGGGTGAACATGGTTCAGAATATTGAAAAAGGTATGTTTCAGGAATTTTGTTACGAGCAATAATAATACCGTATTTACGAAAACATTAACGGTGATTTATTATGCATTAGGCAACTAGAAAATCATTTTCCTTCTTTAAAACATGCATGACCTAAAAATCTCGAAAATCGATATAAGTATTATTGTCTCTTTATTCGTTTTCTGATTGGCTGCTGCAAAGGTCGGAAATATTTCTTCCTCAATGAATGACTTCAGTCTTCAGTTTCGTGTAGCTGCTGTCTGTACGACAATCCGAATACACATACCTAACCTTCGATTTAAGGTATATACCTCGAAGTAGCTCCTTTTTAACATTTTTTAAAATCTTTTTACACATATTAATTATGATGTGATAGATGAAATTCAACACATTTAACATGTGATAAATTTCAAAGAGATTTGCCACATCATATTCGAGATATTTACTTTTGAAATCAGCAAATTTTACATGCATCATCCATGCTGAACGCATGCCAATGCCCAGCTTTTTCCTGCGATTTTTAAACCATATTTAATATTTTAACGAAACTCCGCAAATCAGTAGACAAGCACAAACCGGATATTCTAGTCAAGTTTCAGAATGATCTACCATTTAGTTTTTCGGAAATCATTAGTCAAAGTTTCCCGCTATCCACGGGTATAGCGGGTGAACGGTCCAACTCTCTTTTGTTTCATGCGTGCCCTGCTCACCGCACGTCACCGCATCAACGTTTCCGCTTATTCCCCGCCACGGGTAGCGCGACATATACCTTAAAGCAGTCAAAGTATAATTGACGAGGGGACGATCCAGGAGGTGCATCAATTCACGGGTAGTAACTTCGCGTGGTTATAGTGTGGGCAGGTACTGACCAAACCCCATGAACTTGGGTGCCAACTTGTCCCCGTTTCCAAGAAATCGCGGGTTGAAGTTTACCAGACTCCTTACAGTTCGTAAGGCGCAAGTAGTGAAATGACGAAGCGAGTAGCCGAGCGGCTAGCGATCAAGACTCTCGTTCGGGCGTTTCGTCTTCAAATGTCGGTCAACTTTTTTTTTATTCTTTCAAATTTCTACTAATTTTTTTATTATTATCGAATACGTGAGCCACAATTTGACGATTGATTTTGATTTTCCCTTGAATGGACTGACGTGTAGGAAGTGTTTCAATGAAGTACCAGTACATAAAGTAAATACAATAATCTGCTTTATTATTTAAAAAAATGCCCAAGCAATATTAGTTTGCTGTCTTTATGGTTTACGTGTACACTCTCTTGGGTCATACTAGTTATAAAACCAATTGAAACATTCAGTGTGTCGACACTACGAACATTGGACGAATGCTAGTTCGATCTCGTCACATTCACATTTTTTCCTCCTGAATCCCACCGGAAAAGCGACTGCGTTCACGTTACTGAAAAGGAGGTGAGTGTGAGCAGTGAATTCAATATTCAATGACAATCAAATTGAAAATTTTCTGGAAGACCACAGTAGTAATCTATTATGGCCTCCAGCCAACGATGAAGCGAAACACGAATTGGCTGATGGATTGTGTCCAGAAGCTATTGATCAAACACAAATTCATAGTTGTATCGGAGTGCCTCAAGATCAGTGAACGGTTGACATTAATCGACAGAGAATTGTTCAAGCGATTTCTGGATATGTACAGAAGAATGGTGTTTACTGAAGAGGAAGTGTTATTCTCCAACCCAGAAGGAGAAAGCGCTGGTCCTGGAACAAGCAGTGAAGAAACCGTCGCGAAAGAAAAAAGAAAGGTCATACAAGACATTACTTCTTCGGAATCCAACGACGAATATGATGTAGACGTGCGCGACAGAATTCCATTTACTGTTAAAATCAAGGCTGTGGAATTTGCTGATTTACATCGAAATAGTCCTTAGCAACTTAGCAAAAACAATCAACAAGGTTATTAAAAAGCAAAACACAGTTTCCAAAGTGGAGAGCTCAAATTTCACAAGGTGGTACACGGAATGACACATTAGAAGTAATTAATTCTAGTGTTTATGATCGGTTTATCGAGGCGAGAGATCAAAAAGCAGGCCTCGTAACAACTCGAATGCTCTAACAGTGGGCAATGGCTACCGCTTTTAAATTTTTTGATGCTAACTTTGTATTCAGAGCTTCAGATACTTAAGTAACTTGCTTTAAATCAAATGATCGTATACTGCAACGACACATGACGAAGTTACGTCAGTCAAATGGACAAAAGAACAATGGAAGAACTGATGGAAACCGCTACAAAATATCAACAACATACAAGTAAAATGGTCAAGCGATTCGACCCTGATTACGTTATAAATACGGGTCAAACGGAGTGTGAGTATAGGATAAGCAGCAAGTGCACCTTGTCACATAAATGCGAGAAGGTGACCGAGATGTCTGTGGGACAAATGAACAAACTGACGCATTCTTATACCGCACAATATGCTATCACGTTATCTGGCAACTTGCTGCCTAAGGTATTCGTTTGTCTCCAAAAAGTCACCGGTAAATTTGGTCGCCGGGTCCAAAAAGAAGTCAACGAATATATGTTGCAGTATGTAGAACCTGTACATTCTTGTACATTCTTGACTCGTGGGGTGGTCAAACCTCCGCAGATATACACCAACTGAAACTCAATTATGAAGATGGCCTCCCAACCTGCACTTTATCAGTTATACTGCCGCAATGCCCACCATTTTTGCAGCCATGCGATGTGTTCTTTTACCGTCAAGTGCGAAATTACATTCACCACTTGCAGAACGCTCCATACCTACTGCAAGACGGTAATGAAATCACGTTGAGGGAGGATATGATCAAAATTCATTCGCTTCTACATGACCAACTTGACGAGGAACACTGGCCATTGGAAAAATAATTTTTTTTTTTTCAATTCATAAAAATTATTTAATCAATTGATTATTGTTTATTCATCAATAAATTGTTATTAATTAATCATTTTTATGAAACATTTTAATGCAGTCACAGCAATGGATAAGCGATAAACAGTAACTGAAATCAGCGTGCGATCCGACATTGAGATAAATGACTATCGGCAGCAACTTTGAACTGAGATCGCGGGATTTTGCGATTTCCTTCTCACTTTTCAACAGCGTGTCATTTTTAATTGAGGTCATTTCCGATATTGTACGACCACGCATTTTGATCGTTGAGCCTTCCTCTTCAATATTTCCCAAGTTCCAACTCTGTCGCCCAAGTCTCTCAATGTAAAAAATGTCGATGAACGTGGGCGTGCACTCGCCAAATACCTGGATCTCATCTACGAGAACACTTATCGCAATAACTGTTACAAGAGTTGTGAGGTCATGATAAAAACGATTGTGCGAAAAGTTTCCACGGAATCGATCGAGGCGTTCCAGCGTAGCACTTAAAAAACCGTTCTGATTTCCTGGGTCCGCATCTCCTCCGGGAGTGATCCGACTTTGGCTTATAGGGGGGTTTTGAGCACGCTGCGCCGTGAGACCACCTTTGGACGGATATGGGTTACCGAGCTGTTTGGTATCGGCAAATATCAATCCTGGTGTGCACAACCCGCCAACGCCAGACCCCGATTTACACCGATCCAGAAAATCCCCTCGCAGGCAGCCAATTTACAATCGATCGTGATGAAACTAGTCTCATTCGAAAGATTATTAAATTTACTCGAATGTATATTTTTGATTTTTCGAAATCGGTCCAAGTTTCTCTAAAATCAACAAAAAAAAATTGGCCCACTTCAAATACTGTATACGTTACACGCCCTACGAGGCCACGCTCTCTCACACACAAAATGGCGACCGACGCCCTCACGCACTCACTTCTCACGCTCGCTCCTGTACGTCCGAACTTTTGGACCTCTTCCCAATGACTCTCAACGCCAACTCTCCTTTCAACGGCTCTCAATGCTAACAACTCTTTCTCTACTTTCGCGTAGGCGCACAAACATTCGTGCCAACGTGGCAGTTTTCCCTTCATGGCGGCCATACTGCCATGCTCGCACGCGAGGACATTCAAATTAGTTTCAGGGTGATAACACTCGGCCATCCTGAAATACGCTCGTCCTTGAGCGTTCTCTCGCTTTTCTTCTTCCTTTTTTTACGTATACAAAATTCGATAGATAGATACACACACATTTCATTTCAACATACATAGATATACATATTTGCTGCAATACTTTCCGGTTTTATTTATTTTACTCGTAAAGCTCGTAATCACGCAACTTGGCTGGAAGTTGTCTGAAACGTCGTGGTCTCCGCACAGCCATAGCCAGCTGTTCGTTCGCGGCAGACTCGCGTGTCTCACTTTCCTTCGCTCTATCACATTCGTTGCCACAGTTTTGGTTTCGCTTACTTATGCTTAACTTCTCAAGATTCTCAGGCACATTTTCAGGTTCAATTGTAGGCTTATTATCACAGTTAGTTTCTACATCATCACAATCGGAAACATCTGACTCGCTATCTGACGACTTAATTTCTTATGCGGGCTCGAGTTTACTCGGCACCCATAATTTTAATTGACTAGCGTGCGCGGTACACGCATATTGTCGTCTTTCGTCGCTATCGATCAGCTCACATACCCGATACGTGTTTCCCGCTAATCATTGCGCAATCACTAACGGACCTCGATATTTTTCATAGAGTTTCGTCGACTCACCTGTCGCACACGGTACGGTTTTCATATATACTATATTTCCTACTCCGAAATCGACATTATATTTATATTTATATTTATATTTTTCCTGCTCGATTAGAATCTTTTGTGTCGCTTCTCGTTGTAATTCGTCCGGTTTGCAATACATATTTTCATTCTCGATTGTTACTAGTCGCGCTTCTCCCTCGTCACGTCAAGAAAGATACCTGAATACTAATTCGAAAGGGCTTTTGCCCGTACTCGCATTTCTCATTTCGTTGAGATCACTTTGTATTTTCCGAATATGCTGATCCCAACTTCGCCCTTCGTTTTCGATTAAATTACTCCGTATCGCGGGTAATAACGTCGCGTTCAAACGCTCGAGTAATCCGTTAGCTTGTGGATGCCTAGGAGAATTTAAGGTGTGCTTAATTTCCTGTCGCGTGCAAATTTGTTCGAATACTTTTGAAGTGAAACTTGTTCCACGATCGTAAATAATACATAAGAGGGCTCCAAATTCGAGCACGAATTCTTCGAGAACGCGAATAACTTGAGTACTTTTCATATCCCGTACAGCCCGTACAAAAATGAATTTCGTTCGATTATCGATAACTGAAAAAACATATTTGTTTCCTCGCGAACTCGTGATAAATGGGCCCAAGCGGTTCATATGATCTACGGCAAAAGGACGATGTCCCGGTGGGATCGGATGTAATTCCCCGGCCTGTTTCCCTGGCTTACCTTTCGACGCGATACACTGTAAACACGCCTGAATATGACGACGTACATATGTTTTCATTCTCGGGAAATGATAATGCTCGCCCATACGCGAGACAGTGCGTTCGACACCCTGATGACTCTTAAGATCGTGAAACCGTGCAATCAGACTCTTTCGCATAACTCTCGGCACTACATGTAACAATCGATCTCCTTAACGTTTCTATACGGTCCCATTTTTCAATTCAAAATCGGCAATTTGTTCACGCTCGGACTTCGTGAGTTGTTTGCTCGGCTTTTGCAATAATATTTTTTGTTCTTTGATCTCCTCGTCGCAAAACTGATACATTCGCATGGTATCTTCGTCCGTGTTTGTCGATAATACTGAAACGTCACCTGGAACTCTGCACTCCTCGACGGGTGCTCGACTCAAGGCATCTACGTGAGCAAATTTTTCTCCCGCCCGATGTACAATGTTATACAGTCAGCGCTCTTAGTAGGACCGCTCTAAGTAGGTCTGATTCCCTTAATCCGTCCGTGAACGTTTCCCCCACTCTAGACTTGTCACGACGCTCGTTGAATTCCAAACTCACCGCTTTCACTTGAGAGCTGTCGAAATGAATTGTAAGCGGCGCATGGAGGGGGTAACGCACCGAGCGGGATTATCTTCCCCTACAGTCCCGAGACCAGCCCTACTGAGAGCGCTGACTGTAATCATATTCACTCAGAATTTGCTAAATCTCTTTACGTTCGGTATCAGCTGCTCGATACGGTTTACCGTGAACTGGAACTGCGCCCTCGTTTACTTGTATGTCCATCTCGATGTTCTTTGCACACCCTAGATTGTGTAGACTCGTTGAAACACAATCGCGATACTCATGGATGAGCTCACATAGCTCGTTCGCGACTTCCTCGGTCTGCTCTGCGCCGATGTCGATGTCCTCTTTCGTTCTCGCTCAGTCGTTGCTTTCGTGAATATGGGAAGTCGGGAGACTTCACCTCGTACAATGGTCGTCCATCCTTTATTGAGATTTTTCTCGCTGTCGCTCAAGTTCAAAACAGGCAATTTGAACGTATCCGTTTTATCGATCACGTTGACAAAACTAATGGTTCGTGGCGGTAACACAGTGTCATGTACCATCGGTGGGTAAGTCGGTATCGTTTCCGTACTATACGGCAATTCTTCGCTGATTCGGAAGGTAAGTGTGTCGCGCACTTTATGATACTCGACATGCTGTTGGTCGGTAAACGTGCCACCTATTATAGCATCTATTGGTTGCGTATTATCTGGTACAACTCTCAGGATCACGTCGCGGACCTCAACACCGTCGATAACGATGTTGGCTCGTACGATACCCGGACTTTTGACCACGAATTCGGAAGGTCCGAATCCTTTCAACTCCGTCAACTGATGAACTATCGTGAATTGTTCACTTAGGGCTCTCGTTGCACGTATCGTACACTCGGAACTGCCGGTATCGATGAACACCGGAATTTCACGCTCGTTCATTCGTGCTATCTTTAGATATTTCATCGCAGCTGGATCGCTGGGCTGTCCGACGGTTTGTACCATACCTTCTTCCGTTGCAGTACACTGACGGCTGATATTTTCCTTCGCGTTACGCTTATAGTATGTCACTTCGCGCTTCGGTTCGGTAGCAAAACGTCCACGATACGCGGTCTTTTTGATTATGATACCAGCTCAGGAATAATAGCGTCAAATGTTTTCCTTTTTGTATTGCCTTTTGAGACAGCTAATTCTGATCTTTCGTCATTATTCTGTGGTTCTGGCGTATTAGCGTTAACAGCGTCATGTACATTTTGAATATAATCCCGACAGTGTTATGAAGTGTGTCTTTGCAACTGCAAGTTTCGACATATTGTTCAAAATTATCGAAGGCAACTCCTGCGTTAATGTCTGCAGATAGCGTATTATCTTGCGGGCAAATGCTTGAACGGTTGGTAGAAGCAGAAGTTCCTTCCGTTTCGAGCTCTTCTATTGTATTGTAGCTGCAGCAACGACCGTATCTATTTGAAATGTCAATTACCTTTCGGCTACTTGTTAAGCTTTTCATTGTCATGCCTAAAGTAATGTATTTATAGGTTTAGTAATTTTTAACAGCATAAATGAGATCTCCAGCAAAATATTTCACTTTCCGCAAACTGTCCGAGCCTTATCTCCGTCTACAACTTGCGCCACCTATCAGTATTATCAAAAGATCTTGCAACTTTTCTGGAATCGAGCATTCACCATTGGTTAAATCTTGTGTTATGAGATTATCTGGCAATGCATTTTTTTATGTTGAAATTTTTTTCTTGAAGAATAAACGCTGCGTCTCGAATGTGATATGCTTCTTTTAAAGATGAATAAACCGAAAAATCCACGACGTCTGTCCTCGTAACTATGTTGTAATTGTGAAGATTATTGATTTTAATTCGTTTATCAGATGTTTTCACCATTTTCTCCCTCAAATGTTGTGCAGTAATTAGGTTCTCTTTAGACTCAAGAGTCCATTTCGAATATTTGTCGCAAAGTATTATTGTAAAAGTTGTACAGAAATTCAAAAAGAGGCATCTTCCTTTTTGAACTACGTTATCTTCGATATAAGTGCATACGTCGTCATACGGTATCTTGTAAGAATTTCGTGTTCTGTGCCAAGTAGTGCCTTCTCGCTTTGAGTTCACAGCTGATTCAAATTTATTGTTATATTGTTATAACTGCAGTTTGTGTGGTATCTAAATACAGTAGTGTTGTTGATTTTCTCTAACAATTCAAAATCATTTAGTTTGGTCACCCACGGCTTTACATTATCTTCAAAATAAGTTTTTTCGGCGGTACGCAACGGACTTTATGGTTAGTCGAGCTTTGTCACAAAATATACATACTTTTATAATCGATTGAACACTGCATGTTGCTGTATCCTGCAATTGCATTGATGACTGTTGCTCTGCACATATTTCGATACTTTCTTGAACACTAATAATGTCTTGGGACGAGGTAGATGACTGCGATGGTACCGAAGACGTTCTAGATATATCAATTTTTACTGTATCGAAATATTTGCTTTTGAATGCTGTAAAATTTTTGTAACACTTATGATGATACCCTTTTGTGGGACTTAAATCAGACGATAAATCAATATCATCATATTTCAAATGATTTTTAAGCGTATATTCATCACGTTGTAACATTTTTCCAGCGGTTTTTCATTGAACAATATCACTATATCACTTTTGCTACCACAAACTACACAAGCTGGCAGCGCTTTAGACGCAGTTTTACGAAGTAACGATTGAAATTTCTAGACATTTGTGCACGGAATGTCTTCGACCTACTGTGGGCTCTGACTATAATACCTAATCTATCGGTCCATCCTTTCAACGCTACCTGGTTCATCTATTATAGTTGGGCGCGGGGTGAGGGGGAAAAGAGGTACAAAGAAAAGACTCGATATTAACCTCTAGGCCGCCGGGACTTAGGCACTGTATTTCTATGTACGTCTAACTTCGTTGCTACTGGAGAGCGTCTTATATAAAATTATCCGTCTTATATAAAGACGGTTGACGCGGTGACAGTTTAGGACAAATATAGTACACTCCGTGAGAAATTAGACGGGGACAATTCTGCTTCGTGACAGTGGTGTTCAATACAGTTCAGAAGCGTAATAATTGAGATGGGTAAAATTGCACCCGTGACGATTGTGCTGTGTAAAGTAGGGACCCGGAAATCTTAAGCGGTGAAGATTTATTTGGTGACAGTTTTTTACGTTTATAATTTAGATCGTGGACAATTTGGTCGTGCACACTATTACAAAGCACTCATATAAGCTCGTGAGAGTTAGCTGGTGACAATTTCGTCGGTGAGAGTTGAGCTCTGTAGAACCGCGGTCCTGCCAAATTTTCTGGCACCCTTACGGAAAAAAACTCTCAAAAAAACATCCAAATAAACACTCAAAACGACACCCAAATGGACACTCAATTTGATGATCATTTCGTACTCCAAACTTGTGAGTCAACACTGAAATTGAGCGTAAACACTGGAATACAGGGTTAATCGTCAACTTGGGGGGTCAACCCTCAACTCGAGGGTTAACCCTCAAGTTGAGAGTTAACTCCCAAGTTTATAGAGTTAACTCTCATCTTGAGAGTTAAGTTGAGAATTAACTGTTAACGTAAAACAAACTTAAATCTCCTAAATTTCAGAAATGAAGTATTTATTGCACGCAATTAATACATTTTTTATTTAACATAGTTTTTATAGTTTCTTGTTTAACATAGTTTTATATTTTTTTTTGTTTCACACAGTTTTAAAGTATATATAATACACTGTGATTTTAAAAAAATATTCTAAAGACTCCTGGCTTTTTTATACATAAAAATCAGCATGCAATGATCTGGGAGATGCGAGATCCTCCCGAGCATAAGAATTAAAAGGTCGCATTAGTGAAACTATATTTCAAACCAGTTAAATTCAAACAAGAGTGTGAAAGTACAATGAGTTACGTGACTGATGAATAAATTAAGCTCAGAGAATAATGAGTGAGAAGTAACTGACTATAATTAAAAATATTTCGGAAGGTTTATATGATCGCAGCACTCAAAGATTCAGGGTGCGCAATTGATAATAGAGTGAGATAAATTTCTATTATGTTGTAAATGAACACAGTGAGTTAAAAGCCATTTCTTTATAACATCCGGTGGATCAAACCTAAATTGAAGTTATATAAGAGTGATGACCGCTTCTCAACATTTTGTGTTGATTTCCAACTTTGAAAATTAACACTCAGTATCTGAGTGCTTTTAGGGTCTGATACTCTATATGAGAGTGTTGACTCTCAATGTTCAAATAAAAACTTGAAGTTGAGAGTCGATTCTCAACTTTTGGAGTTGATCCTTCGGTGTTGATCCTCAACATTGAGGTTTCACATTCAAAAAGCAAGTGTTTACACTCAACGATTGAAGATTCACACTGAATGTTAAGAGTTAACACTGAAACGAATTCGAATCGATCGGAATCGACACCCAATTTTGAGGTACACACTCAAAAAACGAGTGCATACTCAAAAATCAATATTTACACACTCTAGAGGACTCTAGCACTCTAGAGGTTAATACCTGGCTTTCAACTCTCTGAGATGAGTATTCTAAGAAAATCTGTGTATGAGTATTTTGAAAATGTATTTCAGAATAAAATATTCAACTCAGATATTAAAGATATACCTTGAAAAGCGCGACGTGAGGCCAAATATTTCTAAATAACAATAACAAATAGCAAATAATAATAAATAATTATGGATAATAATTGATAATACATATTCTCACCCTCCTATATAAAATTATAACTGTTGTGCCCCAGATTTCATCATTTAAGAAAATTGACGCCGAAATTGGTAATTTCGTCTTCCTAAGGGGGGAAGGGTGTTGTCCCGCGATTTCATCATTTAGAATTATATTCAACTCAGCCGTCGATTGTGCAAAGATGTGCAAAGATTGTGCAAAAATGAATCACGATTCAGCAATAGTGCAAACGTAGCAGTTTGAAGGTGACTTTTGCAACACACATGTCGTCGAGTAGACATCGTACGATTCCACCTCCTCGGAAATTAAGCAAAAGGCCATTGAACTTTTAGTACAAGAATAATATAAAAAGGCAGTCTTCGGTCGGCAAGAGCGCTGTTCAATAAAGCGAGCTATCCTTAGCGGAAGCTATGGTCAAATTGCAGTCAGTCGGTCTCAAGGCAAAATAATCAAGAACATTGTAACCAATACTTTATCATCATCGAATAAACTAGACCGTATTTTTGTAATACTCGGTTGGAGATTTACTCAACCTTGACAATCACCCACAAACCCGTCCTCGACGATTTCATCCCCACGTGACGAAATTCGCGGGCACAACATAACGAATTAAATTTCTGGTAATTGAAAATAATTGTAGCGCCCGTTCTCCGGTAAATCTGTGCCGATTTACCGCTCTTTGTCGTTGTCTTCCAGGGTGTTTGGGTAAATAGATATAACATATAAATGTCTGCCCTTTTCTGCATAGAATTTGGATGATTTCCTGTAAATATTTATTTTTGTTCCAACCCTTATGGTATGACGTAAATGATACACATTTTCGCGTGTCTTTATTGCTGTCTACCACCATTTTCCAGTTATCAAAGTATCTGCCATTCTTATTCTTGAGCTCAAAATATCACTCCCTGCTGCCTCATCAAAAATTAGCGCTTATGATATGACGTTTTTCAATTGATTTTTTTAACCCTTTGCGCCCGTCCCACCGCGCACTCGAGTACTGGAGGCCAGACAGACCTTTCAAATCAATTATCAGCGATATTACGAGAGTATGATAAGATGGAAAATTTTGTTCATAAAATGACGTAACTAAAATGGTCGCCAGCTCTTAGACTGTAAGAGCAGATAAGCAGCCGTGATGGCGTAAATGTTAAGTGGGCCCCGAAATAAAGTATTTTTTTTTAATTCTGTGACTTAATATTCGCGTAGAACATTGGTTTCTTGGTAAAAAGTCTGCATAAAAGTGGTCTTTCAATTATTGAGGCCTTCTTACCGAAATACTTTCAAAAATAATACAGTCATACCATGCCGAAATAAAAATATTTGCAAATTCAACATTTTTAATTTCATATGGTCCGGCTCCATAGTTACGGCTTAAAGCGTTGTGTGTCAGTGTGGGTAATCACGCTGTTGCCACGCTGTAAGCGTGCTTTAGCCGCGCTATAGCTACACGCTGTAGCCGAGGTACGCCGAGTCATCGAGCCCGCAATATACTCTAACGAAGTCAACAAAGAATAAAGGTCTGCGTACACTATGCCGCGGCGCAGCGAATCGCAGCGATGCGAAGCGTGGCGATTCGCAGCGCGGTGAATCGACGCAAATCGTTAAGAAGCGCTCGGAAGTTTTTGGATTGTGTGGACACTACAGCAATTTTTCAACTATTTTTATAAATATGACAGTGATTTTCGTCAATGTATGAAGAAGCATTTCAGAAAAATTTTCAGTCAAGCTTGATTGAATGAAAAATCTGATCATCTGTAAATTTGAAAGTATTGCGTTAATAATGGAGACCTGGATCACCAAAAAACGTTCATTCAATTGCAAACTCCATTCATTCTCTATTTGCACCTCAAAACGTGGAGATTAGATGTGATTCTGAATGAGCAGAGATTAGAAATGAGCCCGAGTTAAATTTTTTAATCACTATTTTTCACTTTTTTCTACATAAAAAAAAAAATTCCTCTGCAAATTTGGTCGTATACAATTTTTCTCTATGTCTAACCACTCTCGTAGCATTTCGTTCGAAAGCCATATGTGCACGTGTTTTGGTTAATTCTATTTAACTATGTTTGTTTACTTTTATCGTATCGACCCGTGCGATTAAAAAAATATATATATTGCTGTAGTGTCCACACAATCCAAAAACTTCCCAGCGCTTCATAACGATTTGCATCGATTCACCGCGCTGCGCATCGCCGCGGCATAGTGTACACAGACCTTAAAGTGATAGAAATTTTCTAAACCTTGCGACTCGATCATTTGAATGAGTACGAGCAACAACACGAGCACAAGCTCATTCAAAAATTTCCTGACATATTTTTATTTAAAAGAGGGCAATTTAAAATGATCAACACGTGTCGAGCATGAGATCTCCACCATCGACGACAGACCGTTACATAACAAACAGTATCGTTGCCCAATGGTACATCAAGCAGAAATCGAGACACAGGTTGATGGACTGCTAGTCAATAAAACAATTAAGCCTTCGCACTCACCATACAATTCACTACTATGGATCTTGCTCAAGAAAGCGGACTCACACGGGAACAAACGATGGCAAATGGTAATAGATTATCGAAAACTGAACGAGAAAACCATTGGCGATAGCTATCCACTACCGAATATAGCCGAGATCCTTGTGATAGACTCGGGGAGCGAAATATTTTTCGGTATTTGACCTTGCCAACGGTTTTCACCAGATTAGGGTTGCCCCGAAAGATAGTCCTAAAACACCTTTCACGACTCCTCGAGGGCACTACGAGTTCCTGAGGATGCCGTTCAAATTGAAAAATGCACCAGCAACATTCCGACGCCTTATGGACATCGTTCTACTGGGTCTTGTCGTTACCGAATTGATTGTGTACTTGGATGACATAGTCATCTTCTCATCGTTCTTACAAGAACATCGCATAAGAGTCAAAAGACTGTTCAGACGACTCCGAGAAAATGGGCTATCTCTGCACGTCAACAAATACGAATTCTTTAGAAGGGAGGTCAACTATCTCAAGCATATACTCAGTAAGAACGGAGTGAGGCCCGATCAGAAGAAGTTAAGGGCAGTAGAGCAATTCCCGGTGCCGAAGACACCGAGAAACGTAAGAGAATTCTTTGGTTTTGCCGGATATTGCCGGAAGTTCCTTTTGAACTTTTTCTGACGAGCTAAACCGCGCTCCCACCTCACAAAGAAAACAGTTGAATTTCAATGGACCGACCAATACCAACGCAGCTTCGAAGATCTCCACGACACGCTATGCAATAAAATCATATCGCAATAGCCCAATTTTAAAATCCGTTTATACTTACAACTGACGCGTCCGACATTGCAATCAGAGCGGTGCTGAGTCATAGAGATGATGTGGGTCAAGACTCACCAGTTCACCAGTATACCAGTCGAGTGCTGAACTCCGCAGGAAAAATTATACGACGACAGAGTAAGAATGCCTCGCAATGGTATACGCTGTAAAGTACTTCGGACCGTATCTGTATGGAAAGAAGTTTACTCTTGTGACCGACCATCAACCATTAGTATGGTTATACTCTGTAAAAGATCGTTCCTCGAGATCAATGAGATGGAGGGTGCAACTCGAAGAATATGAGTACCAAGTTGCCTATAAAAAAGGAAAAAAAAATCTCAAGGCATTATCGACAAATCCTCCTGCAGCGAGTCTTCTGTTAACGCCCAAGCACGAGACGGAACTCCGGGCTGATGAAACCAACGAAAAGGGAAAGTCAAATCGAAGCACGATCGCCAGCGAAATACGCGACAGAGGCCGAAAGGCAACAAAACCCGTCTACCATGATTCAAGTTTCTGGGAATCATCAGAAGAAAATGAGGTAGCCACCGACGACGCGCAACCTCTACTCACCACTCCTCGAGGCGATACCACCACCGAGAACGACACGGAAGAACTCGAGGAAGATAAAATGAATACTTACACATAATCGGATCCACAAAGTTGCCGCTTCGATACATCGATTGCCATTCAGAGCAGTGCGCATGGCCTTACGCAGAGATAATCGTAGCAGAAATAAACCCGAAATCAATTATCAGCGGGAATTTCTTAAAAACTCAGACAAGCACAAGTAATAGAAGAATCTCGACTATGCCCACGCCAACGAGAGGTGAACGACCTGAATGTGGATCTACGCCTCGTACCGTCCGTTTCTCGTTGCCTTCAGTGGAAACTGGTTCGACAATAGAAAATCCGCGCAGGTCCATCATCGAAACGGACATCAGCTTACCATCGTACACATCCTCCTCGTCAGAAGACGAAGATACGGATAGCAGTAGAATCAGAAAATCCGAAACTTACAGAAACCTTTCCGAAAAACTTGCAATAGTAAAGACTCAAGTTATCCTTACACCAGAACAACACACATTCCAGAAAAAAATTCTCGTGCATTTCATGTCAGCTGACGGAGTGATCTGCCATCCTATCGGTCAACAATTATGCGACCTTGGCTATAACACTGAAATGCTTGCGCAAGAGCTGAAGAAGGAGACTATCGTACTTAGCGACACGGGAAAAGCCAAGGTCATCATCATCGCTGCCACACGGGAATACTACCAGAAGCTTACTATCAACAATTCTAAAAATGCACTCGAGCTTAAAAAAATGTTTAAGGGCTGAAAATATAAAGGAAATCCCAAGAGCTGCCTTCGGCGACGGCCACGATGAAATACCGCCATATGAAATAAAAAAACCTGTTGGAAAACGCGTTTCCAAGGACAACTATCGGTTAACGCTGTGCATAGGCAAAATAGATGCCACCCACCGCTGAGCGCCAAGAAATCATCCGGAAATGGAACAGCGAACATATTGGAGGGCATAAGGGTGTGAAAAAGACCTACGAACGTCTGAGACAGCGGTACCAATGGAGGGACACGAGGAACGATGTCCAAACCGCCATCAGATGCTGCCATAGCTACTAACAACACAAATTGGTTAAATAAAAACAAGAGAACCAATGGTAATAACGGATACACCAGTGGCTGCATGGGAAAAAATTGCCGTAGATATACTCGGCCCATTAGCCCTCACAAAACGATCTAATCGCTTCGTTTTAACCACCATTGACTTGCTCACAAAATTTTCCCAAGCTTTCGAATTACCGGACATGAAGTCAAAAACAGTAATTCGAACCCTTGAACGCGAACTTTTCGCAGTACACGGCACGCCACTAGTTTTTCTCAGCGATAACGGGAAATGCTTCGATAGCCGATGGATGGAAGATTTTCTCAAGGAGAGAAAAATCCATCACGTCAAGGCTACAACATACCACCCACAAAGTAACGGAGCATTATAAAGAAACCACCAAGAAATAGCCAACTACCTAAAGCATCATATAAAAAAGGGAACGAATGAGACAAAGTTCAGCCTTACGCTATCCAGTCACTCCACACCACAGTACACGAGTCCACAAAATTTACACCATACGAGATGGCTCACGGGAAATTAATGAGAACTCGAAACACAGTCCCGTTAAAAGAGCATCTGCCAAGAACGACTCGGCACATGAGCGACGTCGTACACAGACCCGACGAGCTAGCGGAAATTGAAGGCAATAATCTAAACGACAGCAAGCACCGAGCAAAACGACGACACGACAAGAAAGTCAAGGGCGTGCAATAGGAACCAAACCAACTTGTCTATGTCCTATGAGAACCGAAACGGCACAAATTCGATCCTTACTACAGCGGGTCCTACAGAATTGCCAAGATACTAGACTAAAACGCCGTCTTGGTTGATCAAAGGGACGGCCAATTAAGCCTCAAATACATGGATAAACTCAAACTAGCCTACGTAGCCGGTGACACTTCACCCGAGCTCGCACTAAAGAAGAGAAGAGGCATGCCTCCCAAAAACCTCAAATTAATACCGAAAGCTGTAAATAACACAAAGGCCCTGGAAACACCCTAAGAAATTACAACACGACGTGGAATAAAACGAAGCTACACCACAGACGATCGGATTCAACTGCGCCTGCAATAAACATTGCCAAAACACAAGATATGGGTAATATCTACGCCTGAATGAAGCATGGATCATGGTACTATGTTCAATCTGAGAAGGGAGGGCTGTGACAAGCCGGGCTTATCGCTACTCGTGCTCATTGCAACATAACAATCATCAGATTCCAGCGAGTTCACCGACTGACTCTCACGGAAGTCACTCTGGAAACTTGCGCAAATCGCGGGTAAGCAGATTCTCGTCAGGTCTCTGACTCTCGCTTCAGATGTAGGAAGCTACCTCGCCATAGATCACGGGTCAGCAGACTCCCTCCGGGTTTTCGATCCTTTGTACCACCCGGTTTCGTAATTCATCGAAATTTGCATCCATCGATGATTTCCCAATACACCCCCACGAGACTTAACGGTACGTCCGTTCGCGTACTTAGGTTTTCGCGGGCATGATTGACGTGATCTTGTCGAACCCTTATTTTTCTAGAAGTGGCGTTTAAGAACTCAATAAGTGAAGAAATACCTTAGCGGCGCTTCAGTTCCTCCGTGATATAATTGTTCGTGCCAATTTACCTCAGTGGCATTACGCGTCAGTGAATCCCGGAGTATAAATATTTAACCTTTGTAATTTATATATTTATTATTGTAAAAGTGACTTTGATCGATCTGTGTTCTGGAATGAAATGCAATAGTACCACCTTCATTGTACGCCTTCATAGTGTACTCTTTCATTGAATCACAGCTCCGATCATCACCAATTAACACTACATACAAGGTGAGGTGCTACCCAGCTTAAAATGAGACAGAGAATCCATTCGCCGGGGCCTTTGACTTCAAAGAAATAAAATAATAATAACAATTTACCACGGGATAAATAAACCCGTGTGTAACAATACTGTGGTATGAAGTGAAGAGACGTGCGATCGGTTGCTAAGAGCTAGTATAGGGAGTAAACAAACAAATGCACATGACGATTAGAAAAAGGGGAAGAGTCGGAGAAGAAGGACGTGTATATGGATCTATCGAAATAATAAAATCATATAATTATCCACGGTGCTTACGATTCCTTTAAATATTAAGAATAACGTTTCTTTTCTAATACGTTATCTTACAATTTTGGGGGCTCGTCCGGGATCGTAGGAAATATTCGCGGATAACAGTGAAGTTGATAGTTTCGAAAAGACAAATTATGCCGAAATCGAGCGACTTTTCAATCGCCGAGCTGCGGGACAAAGCGCGGGCGTATGATTTACCGACGGGTGGTACAAAAGCCGAGATAATCGCCCGTTTGATGAAGTATGACCCGACAGGAATGTGGGCAGAAGAACGTAACAACGAGGATGAGGAACCTCCGGTCGGGCAGGGTACAAGTGAGAGACAGCCTCACGAAAACGTGGATCGTGATGATGATTCTTGACGTGTGAGAGAACTCGCTAACCGAGAACGAGAAATGGAACTCGAAAGACGCGAACGCGAGGTCGATTTCGTACAACGTGAACTCGAACTTGCTCGACGCGAAATAGAGGCGCTACGACAAGTTGAACGTGTACACACGATAGGAGACGAGCTACGAGCTCAAGAGATGCTTGAGAGGCGAAACGCAACGGAGGTAGGGCCGAATCTTCCTTCACACATGAATCTAAAGATGATTTCCGAACTGGTAAGTGAGTTTGACGGGACACCTGACAGCTTTGACGTTTGGGAAAGACAGATTAGATTTATGAAAGCAACGTATCGACTTGCGGACGACGCCGCAAAGACGTTAATCGGTATGAAACATCGGAAAAAGACATTCGAATGGTTGCATTCGAAAGCAGAGCATCTCGCGATGACGTTCGACACGCTCATGAACGAAATAGGGCGAATGTATCAACCAAAACAAAACAGGATCGACTTGCGTAAAAAATTCGAAGCGCGTGTGTGGAAAAGAGGCGAATCATTCCGAGAGTACGCGCATGACAAAATCATCGTCGGAAACCGTGTACCGATCGATGACGGGGATATGCTGGACTATCTTATTGACGGCATCTCAGACAGAGCGTTATGTAACCAAGCACGCATGCAATGTTTTCCCTCGAAGGAATCTTTGATCGAGGCGTTCGACAAAATTACTCTACGAGAACAACCCTCGATGAGTTCGGGCCAGCAGGAGAAAAGAAATGACACCGCAATAAAGACAATGCGAGCTGAAAAAAGTAGAGGCAGTAACAAGAGTGAATTTAGCAGTGAAAAAAGAAAAATAAGTAACCGTAAAGGTTGTTACAACTGCGGTCAACCCGATCACGTGAGTGCATCGTGTCCCGAAAAAGGACGCGGGCCAAAATGCTTCCAGTGCGGTGAGTATGGACACATAGCTTCAAGATGTCAAAATAAAAAAGACGAAACAACAAATGAAATCAGAGCAGTGGCCTATGCCCCTCGGAAAAAGTACATAAAAACGGTAATTATTCTGGGCAAGGAAATCGAGGCTCTCATGGACACCGGAAGTGATCTAACGTTGATGTGCGAAAATGAGTATACAAAAATTGGATCACCTTCTCTTCAGCCAACGGACACTCGTTTCAAGGGAGTAGGTTCACCGGCTCACACGGCACTGGGAGAATTTCAAACGAAAATTACGATAGATGGACATTGTTTCTCGGTTCTCGTGCGCGTGGTCGCGAATGGTCTCTCCCGACAAGGATTACTAATCGGAGCCGACTTGTTAGAGCCGAGAAATTTTCATGGGAAAAAAGGAACGATTCAGTTTGACAGTGACGACGACGACGGCGAGAAAATGCCGGAGATTTTGCAAATAAACGTGCTTGACGAACCCGTTCAGAAAATTGATCTTTCTCACATCAATGACGTCGACGTGAAGAAACAAATCACTATGTGGGTCGACGAATACACGCCGAATAAAGCCATGGAGACAACAGTGGCAATGAAGTTGGTGCTGAAAGATAACGAACCAGTATACCAAAAGGCGAGACGCCTAGCGGCGATCGAAAAAGATATCGTCAACGCTCAAATCGAAGAGTGGAAAGAAGAAGGTATCGTGAGGCCCTCGTCTTCGGACTACGCTAGTCCTATCGTGCTGGTAAAAAAGAAAGACGGGTCACATCGACTGTGCGTCGACTACCGCCTTCTCAATAGAAAGATCGTTCGAGACCGATACCCGTTGCCACTAATCGAGGGTCAGCTCGATCGATTGCAGGGTACGAAGATTTTCAGCACCCTCGATCTAAGAAATGGATTCTTTCATGTTCCAGTGGACCCTTCGAGTGTCAAATATACAGCGTTTATCGTCCCTGATGGACAGTTTGAATTCCTGCGAGTGCCGTTTGGATTGTGCAACTCCCCGTCAGTTTTCCAACGATACGTGAACGCAATATTCCGAGACGCAATGCGAGACCAAAAAGTGCTGATTTATATAGACGATCTAATTATCCTTTCTGATAATTACAAAGACGGACTAGAAAAATTAAAATACGTACTCGAGATTGCGAGTAAAGCTGGCTTAGAAATCAGCTGGAAAAAATGTCACTTTTTGACGAGACGCGTCGAATTCTTGGGTTATGTGATTGAGAACGGGACTGTCAAACCGTCAGAGAGGAAGACCAAGGCGGTAAGTCGATTCGCCGAGCCCGTGAATATTCGGCAAGTACAAGCCTTTTTGGGTTTGACTGGGTATTTTAGAAAATTTATCGCTGATTACTCGAAAATCGCGCGACCGTTGTCAAATCTTTTGAGGGCAGGCGTAAAATTCAGTTTTGGTAACACCGAACTGGAGGCTTTTAATTTATTAAAAACCTATCTGAGTCAACAACCAATACTGAACCTATATCGAACCGGAGCCGAGACAGAGCTCCATACGGACGCTTCGAAATACGGTTACGGAGCTATCCTGATACAGCGAAGCGGAGAAGACAGACAACTACATCCGATTTACTTTGTCAGTGGAAAGACGACACTGGCGGAAGAAAAATACTCTAGTTATGAACTGGAAGTATTAGCAATTATTAGGGCTCTTCGACGATTCCGCGTTTACCTGCTCGGCATACAATTCAAGATCGTGACAGATTGTAAGGCCTTTGCGATGACGATGAATAAGAAAGATCTGTGTGTTCAGGTGGCGCGGTGGGTTTCATTTTTAGAGGAGTTTCAATACACGATCGAGCATCGAGCCAGACGGAGCATGAGCCATGTCGATGCCTTAAGCCGAAATCCTCTCCCTGTATGTCTGACGATAGAGGAAAACGACGATAGCTTGATGGCAAGACTCAAGAGAGATCAAAGAGATGACGCCGATCTAAAAGAAAAGATCGAGCGAGCGCAAAAGGGTGAGCTCGGCGGCTACATCATGCAGGGTGGTGTATTGTACAAGGACGTTGGTGACGAAATACTTCTCGTAGTGCCAAAGCTAATGCAGCTACAAATAATTAGACGAGCACACGAGCGAGGTCATTTTGCAATAAACAAAACAGAAACGCTCGTCCGAAACGAATATTGGATACCTGATCTAAGATCAAAGACGGAGAAAGTCATTCGCAACTGTATCTCGTGCATTTTGGCCGAGCGACAACAAGGAAAACGAGAAGGATTTCTTAATCCGATCGAGAAGGGCAGTACACCTTTCGACACATTTCACGTGGATCACTTAGGTCCTTTACCATCGACAAAGAAATCCTACGCGCATATTTTCGTGGTGGTCGACGCATTTACAAAATTCGTCTGGCTATATGCGACAAAATCTACAACGTCAGCGGAGGTAATTGACCGGCTGCAAAAACAATCGTTTATTTTTGCTAATCCCCGGAGGATAATTTCAGACCGAGGTACGGCGTTTACGTCAAGAGAATTTGAGAGTTATTGCCAAAAAGAAGAGATCAGGCATACGTTGATCACAACAGGAATACCTAGAGCGAACGGACAAGTAGAAAGAGTTAATCACTCTAATACCGTTATTGACCAAACTGTCCGCTCCAAAACCGGGGGAATGGTACAAATATCTGACAATCGTACAGAGACGCTTGAATGTGACACCTCATCGAAGCACGGGAACGACGCCTTTTCGACTAATGTTTGGTGTCGACGCACGCCTACCAGACGATCAAAAAATTAAGGAGCTCCTAGACGAAGAGCTCGTTACCTCATTTGACAAAGAACGAGAAGAATTACGGTGTCACGCGAAAGAAAATATTCAGCGTGCCGAGTTGCAAAACAAACGGAAATTTGACAAATCAAGAAAGAAAGCTCATCGATATAGTAGCGGAGATCTTGTTGCAATTCGTCGAACACAACAAGTCCCTGGCTCGAAATTTATGCACAAATTTCTCGGGCCATATGAGATCGTCGAAACGTTGCGCAATGACCGTTACATCGTGCGCCGCGTTGGTGAAACTGAGGGGCCGAAACAAACGTCAACCGCGGTTGATTCAATGAAGCTTTGGACGAGCGACGAGTATGAAGATCAGCTGCGAAGCGATGACGAAGATCAGCACCTGGAGAACAAAACTGAGACCAAAGAAGAAAACGATGTCAACGAAAAGAAAGCATAACATTATATGAGATTTTTCTTTAAAAAAAAAAAAAAAAAAAAAAAAAAAAAAAATTTCAATTGTCAAAAGTGAATGACATATAAGCGGACACTCGGCGCGAATGTCCGGTCAGGACGGCCGAGTGTGGTATGAAGTGAAGAGACGTGCGATCGGTTGCTAAGAGCTAGTATAGGGAGTAAACAAACAAATGCACATGACGATTAGAAAAAGGGAAAGAGTCGGAGAAGAAGGACGTGTATCTATTGGACGTGGATCTATCGAAATAATAAAATCGTATAATTATCCACGGTGCTTACGATTCCTTTAAATATTAAGAATAACGTTTCTTTTCTAATACGTTATCTTACAATACCTATATTTATCCTTAAATCTATACTAAAATGAATACCTTTCAAAGATACTGTTTACAAAACTGCTATCAATCATATCATTTGACAGATTTCAATTTTTTTTATAACACTCGATATACTTTCGCCACAGAATGGACGCCCTTACCCATGTCTTTTTAAACAAACAGTCGATACATTGACACGATAAGCTCAACATCGCAAATGAGTGTTGAAACACTACTTCTGGTCATCAATGATGGATTGCGAATGTTGGGAGAATCACCGATTGTCAAAAAGAAATTGAAACGTGACGCATGTAGCAAAAAAAAATAAAAAAAAGTCGCTGAAAATTTTTAAAGTTCACTCGGTTGTATTGCTCCTCCCCAAACAGAAGTTGCTGCTCAAGATCTAATTTATATAGTTGTCAAATTGAAAAACAAATTGCACAACGAAAACACGACAAAATCCGAACAAACTCAAATCCACACGATTCTCGCAGAATACTGGAGTGTGGCAAAGGTCACTAAAACTATGGGTACCAAAAAATATTGGTCAATACAGCTAAGAATCTCGTGACTGAAGAAGGAACCATGTCACTGTCTAATGCCAGAACTGGTGAGATAAATATATATTTAATTATATTGTTTTTTTCATCACAATTAATTGCACATGATAAATTTTTGAATTTTATGAAACATTTATGAATTTATGATTTATGAACATTATGAATTTTTTTCCGTCATTGATTTCAATTCATTTATGCTGTTTTTTTTCTTACCCTTGCTCCTATTCTATTTTAACAGAATCTCAACGGAGCATGAATAAAAATTTTTACGGAATATGACTGAATTGCTGACATTTCTGAATAAATATTATGCTATTGCTTCGAAACAAAGTGGCTATTTTATCCAAACTTCAATTATGGATAATATCTTCTGAAATTGGTTCTAATTCTTGACCTATTATGAGAATGAAAACTAACTCAACTTTTTTGTATTTTTATTAAAAGTTTCAAATTGTCATCGGTTTTTATAGACTTACTAACTTAAATTATTGTATTCAGAATGAATAATAAGCTAAGAAGATCGTTCCAAGGTTATCTATTTTTATAATGATGATCCTATCAGTACTAATCTCCCAGGAGAAAAAGATTATGTCTGTGTTTGGTCTAGAGGCTACGAGAAAATTAAATTCAAAAGAGATTGATCCCGTCCAATATCAAGGAAGTCTATGTCTCTTTTCGCGGTTAGCACCCTGAGGTCAAAATAAGGTTTTCAACGTTTGCATTACTCAGGCCGAAACATTGTTTTTTTAGCGGGAAATAGTGGCGCACATACCATTTTCGTTTGCGCAATCCATCAGAATGTGAAACTTATGATGTTAGGTGATAGTATTTCTTTAATCCACATTTATGTTTATAACTTGTGGGCAAAACTCATTATATTGCCATATTGACAGTTGATATTCTGATAATGGAAATGCCTACATTGAAATTTTAGTTTCATGGGTCAACCGGTCAGAATTATTTCCAAAGAATCGCGTATACGATGAACCAGCCAAACTCCTATTATTCATAAACAGATGAACATATCTCCATTATATTTTCTCATTTTTTCTACTTTACGCGCAATCGAAAATAAATACCACTCGTATTTATTATTCTCATTTTGCTGTACATTCCAACACTGTTCGACAATTATATTAATAATCCAATTTTTATTACGTTCAAATTTGACGAGTCTTACGAAAGAATTAGCATTTCCCATTCAAAACTACAACGATTGTTTAAATCTAATCATTTGCAAAAATCGAACGGCTGAGTGTTATTTTCTCACGTACGTGAAGTGCCCAGGATTCGGAAAACTTTGAGATGTATTGAATACAACGTTTGATGATCGATGTATAGAAAATATGAAGTACAAACATTGGGTAACTAATTCTTGAGCCACATTGATAGTTACAGTGGAAAGTTTTTCTAAATGCGTTAACGCTTTCTGTGAAAAAACTGCGACTCTCTTACCACATTCGTACATCGCAAAACAACAAGGAAACTCCATGAAAAATGTGAAAGAATTACTACAAGACGGAGAATTCTTTGTAGTATATGACTTTCATGGAAAATGCTGTTTGTTCAGAACAGAATTCTTTCACTGAAAACCTAGCGACGCCATGTCTTCATTGGAATAACAATCATGCTACTCTGTACCTCGTCGTCATATACTTTAAAACTCCAACTGGCATAAATCACAGCATATCTGATAGTATGGCCATGATTTCACTGCAATCTACGTTTATACAAAAATTATAATAAATTTCATTAAGTCTCGACACGATAATCATTAAAAAAAAATTTATTATTGTTCCGATGGTGCGCCACAACAATTACAGAATTTCAGGAATTTCGTAAATTTGTATTATCACAAAGACGACCATGGAATTGAGACCCAATGGCATTTTTCTGCAGCTGGCAGTAACGACACCTCAAGAAATAAGCGAATGGACTTCTGAACCTGGAAATTTTAGCAAGAGCGAGACAAGATTTTCTGCGAAAAAGGATTATGACGAGGCTAAAAAATTTCTGTGTAAACGCTTCGAATCTCTTCATAAAATTGTTCGTACACAAAAAATTCATTGCAAAATTCCTCAAAACAAAGGTTTTCTGCACACAAAATTGGTATCCTCTGTAACGGGACAGACTAGGCAGTCTACCGTTACAATATAGCACATTTCGTCATCCATTGTTTATGTCCATATTTGATCAACTTCGCGATTCCCCGGAATCCCAAAATAGAATCTCTCCTTCTGAGAAGCCCATGACGTCACCATCGTACCGTGTGCAAAAGCTCTAGAAGCTTGGCAAAATTGCCCTGCTACAAAACCTTTGACCAATCAAATCACGGCGCCGGTTGTTCATGGAAAAGTATTTAAGAGCATGACTAGCAAGCCTCGTCCTCATTTTGATCAACGTTATCGGTGAGCATTATTCGTGTCAAGCGATTTCTTGACATTCATCATTTACGACGTATTCTCGTCAACTTTCGATATCCACTTCACGTCACCACTCTTCAAGATTCTCTACGAATTCCGATTACATCTTGGCCATCGAGTACTACGAAATCGAACGACCTCGCTGCAACGCCATCCATCTCGAAAAGTCTTCAAGACTCTTCGGGATCATCGTTGACTAGCCCTTTTTAGGACTAATCAATTATAACGTACTTGCTTGTCTTTCTCAAGACACAGCAAATCACAACTCTCGTTCATTCGTATTCAATAAAAGATTTCAGGTGCTAGGGAGCTATAGAATAGGGAGCTATAGAATAGGGAGGAATAGGGATTTCAGGTGCTGGTTTGCTTGAAGCCCCCGCACTGCGTCGGGAAGTTGGATAGCTAACCAGGTGTACGTCTCAGAAAACAAGACCTCGAGGTAGGGAACCGGAATCCTTGGAAAAACCCTCAGCACTGTGGCTGAGGGCGGGAACAAGGAAGAAGGTGCATTGCTGAGAAAACCCTACACGAGTGATAAGCTTCACTTATCCTCGTGAAATGTTAACATCAATTCTTGAATCTTTTGACCTTCAGTCCCTATAAAATTGAAATCCTTTTGAGAATCTTCTAAAATCATTTAAATTTAGGCGAGTGGCCCTCCACTCCCGGGACGCTGGTTAAACGCATAAATTTCAGTCAGCCGACAATAAGATATCAATTTTCGACATATAACGAAAAATTGATTTTGTGTTTCCAATCGCTTCCCGATTGGAAACACCGTGAAACTTGCGAAAACACACACACACACACGCGCATACATACACAAACACCAACGAACATTCACACGGGCAACCAGGCATAACAATAGAGAGACGTCGCGTCTCAAAGCACACCGAGTCTCGAAACATTACGTACAGTCTCGCGCCACATAACTAGCGAATCGAGACTATAACGACTGACGTACGAACGAGGACAATACGACGATTCGAGTCAGACATACGAACGCAGACTGTTCCTTAACATCTTAGATTCATCTATCCTATATTGCAGTCCCAATTAATCACACCTATTCATCAACCGTTCAACTCCTTATTGCCCAGTTGCCGCTGGATTTAACTTTTGCGTGCCCTAAAGGAGACCTTGCTTCTCAAAGCTCTCCTCTCGTTTAAGTGGCCCACTTTTTACACGCCTAGGAGGAAGGGTCACGTTATCCCCAGGTCATACATGGCCAATGGGAAATAACTATAACAACCAATCTGAGGCATTCTCGAAAAACCAATAAAAATTATCACATCGATTCGGCAAACCTCTCTTCTACACAATACGTCACTGACCTCGGGCCTGTGTCGAACCATCTGTTCGCCCGGACGAAACAACGGGACGACAGACGAGTACACAAAACAATCATAACATTAAACAAATCAAAGAAAATCGTGAATTCCTTCAATATTGAAATCGAAGAATTTCACGAAACGTTTCACCTCATCTGATAAATATAACAGGGGTATAATTATTTTGTGAATTGACGCGGTAAAAACTGCATTACGAGTCTTCTGTGCAATAATACTTTGACATTATAATGAAATCTGTATTTTCAAACTTTTGGAGCGCTCACGTAACTTTATTGAATACGTATTGGTCCTTATAAAACCATACAATTATGTGGTTCATTTACAGAATCACTCGCGTGTATACGTAAAAACAATAATACATTATGTACTAAGAGTGTAAAGTGGCACTTTTAAGGCCTACCTCCGCGGTGCACACGATCCTTCATACGCTTATACAACACGAAGAGTGAAGTAGTACTTTGAAGTCCTAGGACTTAAAAGTACTAAAAAAAAGTAATACTTTTTACTCCTCGTCTACAAGTCCTAAAAGGTCGGAAATAACGGTAATGTTGTATAAATTTATATCATTATAAACAAAAAACTCAAGAAAAAGTAAGATTTTCTCAATTCCTATTTACCTATTAACGCCCATGGTTCTCTGCAATTATCATTGTATACATCCTGAAACGATTTTAAATTTCACCGCTAAAACACGTCAGCCACAGGAGCAACTGAATTTCATGACAAATAATTGTTTCTTATTATTTTACCCGATAAAACAAATATTTCGAAAAAAATTAATCATGAAATCTTTGTAAATTTTACGTCAAAAACGATATTCAAATAAAAAATTTCATAACGTAAAAATTGTTCATAATTTTTTATAAACAATTAGAATTCATAAATTGTGGTTTTTCTAACTCAGAATTTCATCATCTTCAAGATCCCGTTTGATTTTTTGAAAAATTCAATGATACTCGATAATCAAATTTTAGGGGTGTTTCTCTCCCTGCTGCCACAGGTAAGGGTTGTGTAGGGAGCTGGCAGCATCGACTTTTCTTATAGTCCTACCCCTCTCCTATATCGGGGAACAAACGAAATCCGAAAATGTTATGATACTTGATGAAACGAAAAAAAAATTGTTTAAAATTTTTTTTTCCGCGGCATTCAGTCTATGCAAGGCAGCAGCGCCATTTCGTTTCCTCCAATTAATGAGGGAATGAGTGATATGTATCAAGTTGAAAAATATCATCATACTTGGTCCAGTGTCACCGCCACTTAGACTATCATAATTTTCCACTAACGCTGAAAGTAACGAAGGATTAATGGCTATTATAGGACATTAAAAATATTTAAAATCGTCAAAGACCATAGAAAATCAAACGATACCACCATAAAATTTTTTTTCCATAAATCTGGCATAAAATATAAATTTTGATCATGATTTTTAAATTTTTTATTTCGGGAGTATTTTTTTAAATTTTGAGCTGTCAACCCCCATAGCTAATAAACATCTTTCAAACTCCCATAAGTACATAAACTATTTAGAATTTTTCAATTACGTTGCATTAAGGGGGGACAGTACTGAAAAATTTGAGCAAAATGACTAAAAAATAGATTTATCGTTTTTGTCGGAAAAATGTCCTTGAAACCTTCCTCCATCTATAAAGAATATCATGGTAGTGAAAAAAATTTTTTTTTAGGTTATTTTGAGCCCCATAAACCAAAAAAAGCGTTATTTGCGTCGTATTTGATATACTAACGCCTCCATCGGTCGTCAGCGTCGTGGATAATTTGTGCAATGATCAATTTGTGATATACTTTTCGCATCTGTAATTTTTTTTAAATATTGCTTTTATTCAAAGAGTATACCAAGGATATATCGTATATACAATACATGGCGCTTTTACCGCCTTTTCTGTGTGGTTCATGAGTTTGACTTCACAGATGGCGCTGAAATTCGTAAATTCTCATTGCGGCCATATGGTAGCTTCCACTCTATCCTATCCTATACTCATTGCTTTCATCGAGATACACGACTTCTGTCAAATGTCTACGTGTTGTCAAGCTAGCCTGATAAATACGTTATTTCATTTCTCATTTATTTCCAAATTAATTATATTGAAGGGAAATCGTTTGGTGATGAGTGGCGGCCTAATGAAAATGTTTGGCGGTAAATAGTTTTTTTTTTCAAATAAATAATAAAAAAATTTACGGTCACGTTGGAATTGAAAGAAACTCGTTTGATAATGATTGGTGGCCTAATTCAAATGTTTGGCGGTCAATACGTTAAAATTTTGATTATTCATTTATAAAAAAAACTATTGACCGCCGAACGTTTTAATTAGTTCACCAATCTTCACTCAACGATCGCCAAACGATTAGAAAAAAAAAGTTGTACGGCTATCTCGTTTCCTTCGTTTCCGCAACAAGAGTGCTGCCACCAGCCAAGTTGGTGTGCGGATTACAAAGTAAGATCTGTCGTGTTTCGTCCAGCTGTCTGCTGTTATAACCTTTCTTTTCACAAAATCGGGTTATATTTGTGTATCTAAAGCAATTTGAGAATCGTGAACCAAGTACCAATGATTAAATGTGATTTCTGAAACATGAAATGAACAGCAATGTTCACTCCTGAATTTATAGAATATTGATTTTCTCACATATATACATATGCGATATGAATCATTTACTATGAACAGCCAACAACCTGAGAAAACTTTTGAAACAGAAAAGTGTAATTTTTTCTCAAATTTGTATGATAATTTCCCAAAGCTTCATGTTTTATATGTAGTAATGTGCGGAATCTGCAATACTTTCAATAAAGTGATGGTAAAACTGATGTTGGATATCGCTGGTTCGCAAGTGTCGGATGGGTCTTGCGACACGTTACACGTATTTGAAATTTGTAAGCTTACAAATTTTGTAAAAGCTTCATAGCTTACAAAAAAAGATTTGATTCATATCAAATGAGCTTACTTCATATTGTATAAATATATTACAGAATGAATGCATAATGACAAGCCGGTCACGGAGCCTGATAATCCGATGCAGCAACAAAGATTTGACAGCGTCGTCTTTCGCTAGAAATTGTGAATTTTAAAGATGAGACTTGTGATAATTTTATTGTGTAAAACAGAAACATGTTTTTATTGTAAATCAGCCGCTTTTTATCAACATGAGTGATTAGGTTCAATTAGAATGACATATATTGGATCATCGTAGGTAATCGATGAATCGCTCAATAATATCACAAATTTGGGCTCGTACAGAGAAGAAAGGCCTACGAGATTGAATTAAACAGCATAGGTTTCATTTTTTGCCCCAAGAAGTAAATTCTAGGAGTTTGAACTGAATCCATCATCTGGATCTATGCCTCTCTTCTTGTGAGTTGTACAATTTTTCCAGTAGTGATAACTTGTAATGGCCATAAATAAACTCCAATATCAACTACTATTCGTCAGGAATCTTCACAGAACAAAATTCAGCCTTTCCCATTCACTTTTTGCTTCTTAGGAATTGTTCCAAGAAAAATTCATTCAATCGCGTTTATCTCGGAATTGTATTTTTGGGTATTCAAAAAATCTCTTGCGCATTAGTTTTAGTCCGATCACTTTCTCCTTTAAAACACATGTTCTAGGGCACATTATCTTAAAATTGCTGGAAGGAATTTGGCGTAGTGTCAATAGAACTTATTTTCTGGTACATAATGTACGACAAATTATAATTTTAAAAAATACCTCTGCATTGGTAATAGCTTGAATAGCCAAATAAAGTCTATTTGAAAATTCCGCAAATTTTTAGATTATGGTAGTATATGTGCGAGGAACAAATTTCAACCCTCTGCGATAACACTGTATGCGCAGGGAACATTTTTAAGAAGTATACTTTAGAATTAGAAAAATAGCCATAACTCACAAAATATTTGACCTACACACCCTGAGTTTTGGTCAGTTTCTAGTTCAAAAGTTTCATAAAAGTTGTCAAGATTTGAAAAATATCCATATACAAACAAAAAAAATTCCAATTTCAGTACTGTCCCCCCTTAAGACGCAGTCGCATTCCTTGCCTTGAGTCCATTCATCTCTTACTCGGACATACACTTTTTGTTCTACTGAAACAACTCCTCGCAGTGCAACCTATCTTCGTACACCTGAGACGTATTTGTTCAAATAAATTTTCCTTGAACTTGTTGAAACTCTAACTCGTAAGCCCTGAATTTCATCTTACATACCTTATGTGGATGGATTGGTGTAACGTGAAACTTCAGCATCCTCATGATTAGAAGCTCAGCCTGAACGATACCATCTCGAATACTCCAATACTGATCTCCCAGTTCCAAAGGTTGAGAACCCCTCTGGAGAGTGCTGATAGCCACATTCATCACATCCCGTATTTTCAAGACGTCATCTTTCACTTTCCCCGCTAGGTAAAGACAAGTTGAGGCTATAAGCTAAAACAGGATTGAGATAAAATTCCCTTTAAAATTGAACAGCTGCATTTTGAATTCATGGAATGAGCACCAAACAAGAGAGAAAATAGAAATACAATTCATTCCACTCTATCATACTTTTTTACGATCAAGAAGCCATGCAAGAAGTGAGAACTTGATTACCGAATGTTTCACGTTATCGTGAATAATGCTACCCTAATCGTACGGTACCTACATGGGTTCCGACAAACCCATATATGAGACAAGAAATTAAGTAATATATCAGAGTTAATGCGATACTAGATTGCAACAGGGAGACCCCCCGATGTATGAAGCCGCCCGTCACAAAAATTTCAATCCCAGCTATTCTATTCTCAAATCTAAATTTTTTCGTGTATTTCACTATTCGGAATGTCACCTGTCATTGCCCCATTATAATATAAACTAGACAAAGTACTGTGTAGGACGCATCTTGCTCATATTACGTTTCGACTACACGGCATCTCTATGAATTTCTTCAGCTTCTTGTTAGAAAAATCCCATCAAGAATCTCAGTCGAATGAATGTAGCCTCGCGCTCCCACGATTCAATGTCTTCGTCAGCACATTCCGAAGATTGACGAGCCGGACATTGAACTTTCAAGCAAGGCTGGTGTAAGCCTAAAACGCATGCACGCGCCTTGCCTACGTACGTGAATATGCGAAATTTGCTCACACTCGACTGGTCAGCGATCGAACGATCGTCCCGATTCGAGCGAAAGAAAGAGTACCAAGGTAATAACGGTTGTGAAACCACGCTTGGATAACTACTCCGGTTGAAAACCAGCTACGGTGTTCGTAGAACCATTTTTGTTCAAAATGGTGCTACGCGTTGGCTCGTCAGTCTTCGACGGAGATATGCGTTTGAACTCCCGCTTCTATGTGCTGTCCATCATTTCGGGTTTATTCTTCTGAATTCATAAATAGAATTCGTCAAAGTTCTTTTAAATTCATAGAGTTCGTAATATTCAATTTGAAAGATTAAGTGCTAACTCGTGGGTGTGCGCAGAGAGTGATTATTTATGCGCTGTTTCGGTGTTTAGAACACCAACGTCGACGCGGAAAATACCATTGTTAATACCATTGTTTCTGTTTGTAACAATACCGTCATGGGTGATGTGTGTGTGTGTGTGTGTGTGTGTGTGTGTGTGTGTGTGTGTGTGTGTGTGTGTGTGTGTGTGTGTGTGCGCGCGCGCGCGCGCGTCCGTACATCCGTCATTCGTTCGTTTATTCGTGACGAGATAGGGAGTGGTTTTACGTGAACTGAGATCTAAATTTGTACAAACTGAGCAAAATTTTTGAGAAAATCACCCACAAACGAATTTTGGACTTCTTAAACGTCAATGATATTCTTGACTCGTGTCAATCGGGCGATAGAACGGGTTTCAGTACGCAAACGGCTTTACTACGCGTCTGTCATGGTGTTAGACGAGCAGTAGACGAGAGACGCTTGACCATCCTAGTTTTATTTGATTTTAGCAAGGCTTTCGATACAGTGAGTCGTCTATTGCTCCTTAAAAATTCCGCGTGGCCTAGGCTTCGCGGTGAGTGCGCTAAAGTTGATCTTCTGATACACAACGGGCAGAACTCAAGCGGTGGTTGACAATCGGGGTAATTGTTTAGACTGGTTGAATACCTCAACCGGATAGTCCAGTAGATTATGCTCTGAACCTGAAATAATTTTAAAGTGGCTAAATTTTATAGGATGGGTGTGCTTGACCCTCTAGAATAACCCCCTGAAGTTACAACTCCGCAGCCCCCCCACGAAGGGTAGAAAAAAATAAAAACCCCTTAAAAAATGAGTTGTTTGCCCGTAACTTAAAAATTATAGACAATAGAGAAAAATAGTTAAAACAAAGAGTGTATGTTTTTTTTTCATAAAAAGTCTAATGATGTTTTTCTCTAAAATCAATTTTCAATAACGGTAGAAGATTTTCAATAACAGTAGAAGAAAATGAATGAGTGGGGAGACGGACTCGCATCGCAGGCCAGTGGTGAGGGAACCCAGCGCCTCATGTGCTGGCTGCCTCTTCTCGCTCCCAAGGTCTATGTACCTCTCGTGCGGGTGTGCGTGAGAGCAAACATTCTCGTATGGGTGCTAGTGAGAGCAAGCATTCTCGTCTTATTAGTTGAATTCTGTCTTGCGGTTGCTAGGACGCTTTTTCCCAACGCTTGGTTACACACGCACGCCCGCACATGCACACACGCACACATACACGTACGGACGCATGTATACATCCATACATCCATACATCCATATATAAGTACAAAGGCATCTATAGCCACTAGCGTTTGGACCTATGCAAGCATTATACTATGTATACTATGTATGTGTTCGCGAAAGAGTTGTGCTCTCTGAGCAGCGGCTTCTTATTTACCTCACCACGGGGCAGCACCTCGAGGGCGTGCGAGCCACCAGCATGGAAAAGCTAGAAAAGCAGCGTGGAAAGATCCAGAATCGACCACGAGGCTCTCGAAACGGCCGGCCGGCAAGTGACGCTCATTTTTCGATTCGCGGTGCTACGCATAATAGCTCATTTCTCACTGGCTTATTGTTTAACTCGTAGACTCACTCATTGCGATTCCCAGTATTAGACTCATGTGCTAATTTATCCCATCACTTATTGCTCAACTCAATAGTGTTCCCAGTATTAGACTCATGTGCTAATTTATCCCATCACTTATTGCTCAACTCAATGAGCGATTGCCGTACGAAGATGGCAATCTGCATAATAAAGTACATAATCATTAAAATCATTCTCACCACGAGGTACGCCGGCCTCGTGTAAACGGCGTAACAGCCATTGGGCATCTCAGCACTCAAACACGCAGCGATCGATAATATTTCTGTGCGGTTAAATCATCCTTTGTGCAACTCAACAACATCGACCACTCAGACAACAGACACTCATAACTCATTGTGACCAGTGTACACTCAAAGAGTTATAGAAATAAACAGTTCGATTATTTTCACGAGCACACGGTTGCGTCCGCCATTTTATTCACCATCACTTCCACGAACCTCAAAAAATGCAGTCCACATTTTCCAACACAGAAAAACTCAAACAGTATGACATAGGGTATAACCTGCTGCATGCTTAAGGAAAAGAATGGGGAGGGCACGAAGCATCCCACTAAGAGAAAACTAAGAGAATAGGGCATACCGTGTAAAACTGTATTCTATCTCATTCACTCGTTCGCTACATCACCTAGTCTCTTATTACTGTTGCTATATCGTTTCATAATTTTCCATTCACAGCCTCATTAAATAAACACATGTAATGATCGGAAGTGGCTGATTTGGAATGGAATGCCCCATATTGTATTCATTTTTTAAACTTTTCATTGATGTCATAGTGCAGTCGAGATAGGTCTAAAAATCGATCTATCTGAAAATAATTGAAGAAAGCAATTTTCTTTTTTTATACTTGGGGTGGGGGGGGGGGGGGGGTGATAGTGTAAATATCGATTTTCGGGAAAATTCCATCTTGATTTAAAGAGTATTTTTTTGTTTTACAAACAACTCGCTTACTTTCTACTTTAGAGTGAAAATGATATAAACCAAAGTTGTGGGAAATTTAATTCCCCACAAATTTGGTTTTATATTATTTTTACCCTAGGATCGATATTTACAGAGTTAAACAGCAAATAGGGGTTTGAACGTTTTTTATTATTATCTCGTTTATTATCAAGTATATCATGAAAATGCTAAGAAATAATCAGGTAGGGAATTTAATTTTCTACAACTTTGGTTATTACCATTTTTACTCTATGATCGATATTTTCACATGTAATACGACAAGAGCTTCAAAATTATCGGCTATTTACCGATTGATTTTGAAGCTCGAGGGGTATTCAGGGGATTATTTTTTCATCCAAATTTCGACCAATCGAATTTCATCATGAGACAAAATCCACAGTTAAGGGGGGGATTCCCTTTTTTTTCGCTAAATTCATCGCTTCTTTCTAATATTCTGGTGAAGAAACTATACAACGGATCAATGCGAAATTCGGCATGTGGATTTATTTATCTCTTATTTATTTACAAAAAAATCAAAAATCATTTCCCTCCAAAAATACGCCTGCCACCCCCCTCGGGGTGAGATGATTCCCAATTGACGATGTGCACGATTTGAGTCTTCCCATTAATCCTGCAACAAAAAACCGAAGAACATTTCACTTTACACACATGTAGCTATCTCGTTCGATGAAGCGAAAAAAAATGAAAAAAAAATTGAGGATCCGGTGATGTTTTGAACTGAAAATATCGATTGGTCCAAAAAAAAAGATCGATCTTTTTGTTATGAACAAAAAAAAAATATTCAAGGTATTGCTTTTTTCTTTAATCAAACGTTAGAAGGACGTCGACTGAGCATGCTGTCCAAATTTGAAGGCAATCTGTTGAATAGTTTTTTAGATATCGTGCACAGAAGTTGCAAAAAAGCTGTTTCGAGAAAAATGCGTTTAAAGTTACAAGTACGGTTTATGGGGACATATCGAGTACTTACGGTATTTGTGTGCTAATCTGCTATCCAAGGGCCATACAATATCCCTTCCTCTGCTTCATATAATTCGTTTTGAGAAGTAGTAAAAAAATGATCTTTTCGAGTAAAAAAAAGGGAATCCCCCAAAAATTTACTCATTTTTTATCAAAACATCGAGTGCGGCTGGTCAGACGTATGGCAACTCTAAAGAACGCGATTTATCATCGCTCACTGAGCAGTGCACCTCTTTATCGAGTATTGCAACGTTCAATTATAAACTCGATGACTTAGAATCAACTATAATAACTATACCGAAATGATCAGAGAAGCTCGACGACGTTGAGGACACGATGAGCGATGTTGCAGAGATCGAATTCTTCGCAGCTCTCTTCGCGCGCACTCCGATGATGTTTTGCGGTCGACTCGTTATCAAAAGTGACGGTTATTCCCATTATTCTCACCGGAACCGATCAACAAGGACGTATATTTTGCAACTATTCTTGGACATTCAGCTATTATCGGTTTCTCTGCGGTTCGACTCATTTTTGGTTCGTTTGCGATATTCCGAATCACTCTGAAGCATCTCAAGTCAACTCGAGGGATTTATCTCTGTACTCGGTTTAGGTCGGATTGCTCGATAACGCGAAGTCTCAACGTATCGATCTACCGTGTAAGACGTGCTCAAGTGAAAATTATCCGGCATTTCTCCTATAAGCACCTCAACATCGGTGCACCTCGTGTTCATTGAATATTCAGACTCCGGTCCAACTCTCTCGGCGTAATATCATTTTCGGATTATTGCTCGGAAAAAATCTAATTACGTCAATTCTCTCAGCTTCGGCGATGGGCCCACTCTCGAAAGCCGGTCTCGTGGCAACGTGGTCAGCCATCTTAGAATTCAATGGCGTTTCTCAATTACGCGCACATCATATCGTATATCTATTCTCATTATTTATATAGTAATTAAGGAACAATAAAGGCGACTTAGTAACCCTCAGCGTAGGCCATTGTACTCAGCGTGTCTCAAGTATAATTTTTCCTTGTGTTCCTCCCCTGTTCTCAGCTAAAACCAGATTTCTCACCGGTTATTTTACACGGGAATTAATGAGCTTCGCTGTAATGTACGGGACTGTCTCCCGAAATTAAACTCCGTTTCTTTGGGACTCGATAACTTAGAGGCGATAGTTGCCTCGGTGACCGAGTGTGTTAAAACACTATCCCATCGTGTTGCTGCGATTGAACAGTGCCCCTCCCTCGCCGCCGCGGGTCTCACAGACACACGAATTCTCGATCGGGCTAGATAGTTAGAGTGTGCTCGCCATGCCGGCGATCTCGTTATCTCCGGTCTGCCAGTCTAACTTAGATGACTGTGAGTGTGTGGTTGCCTTATTTTTCGCTTTAAATGTTCCGATTGCCCTTGACCAGATGCATAATGATGCTGCAGATGCTGCGCAGCATAATTCTTACACCGAAGTAGGCAAAGAGCCGTATAAATGCTAAACAAGTGCATGCTACGTTCCCTGAGTCGGGCACCGTCCATATCAATGAATTTTTACCATCCAAGACTCATTATCTTCTTATGGCCATGAAGGCGCTTGCGAAGCGAAAGAACATCAATCCGAATTTGTCTGGGTACCGAATGGCATGGTTAATATGATAAAGACCCAGGATGCATCGGTCACCAACATCTCACGGGCTAACCAATTGAACTCACTCACGTGACCCAATCGCACACTCTCAATGTCTTCCGTAGCTCAAGCAGCCCAGGTACTTCGTGAACTAAGAATTTTTCATATAAACGCTCAATCGTTTGTTCCCCGCTCTATCGAATTCTCTCAATGCTTCTCTGATGAGCAATATGACAGTATTCTGGTTTCTGAATCGTGGCGGAAACCGCACATACCCGACGAAATTGTAAAACTTGAAGGGTATAGGCTCACGCGCTGTGATAGACTCAGTAAGGGAGGATGAGGCATTTGTATTTACACGCGAGAAATACTCCGGACAAATCCCGTCACCTCCTCTGCTGCAGATATCGATGTGGCTGCACCAGAGTATCTCCTTCTCCATATCACGGGTAAAAGCATCGTTAAGCTGCTTTGGATTCTATCCATCAACAATATGTTTTAAAGGTTATAATGGGTGATTGAAACGCTAATTTCTCTTTCCTCTTACGAGAGGAAAATCTTAGGTTGGGTTAGGTTTAGGGTGATGTGACCGGAAAAAGATGTCAGAAGTCAAATTCGAAACCTACGATTTTTCTTGTTCCGTTTCCCGTGTCAAAAATATGGGTTCTCTGTGGAAGAAAAACGACTTGACCTTGGGGGTCAGAGTCAAAGTTAGGACCATATTCGAACGTAAAATTTTCTGTTCTTTTCATTTCCGGTCTCAAAAATGTGACTTCCCATTTGAAAAAATCAACTTGACCTTGAAATGACCTTGAAGTAACGGTCAAGGTCAAAATCGAGGTGACCATTAAGTATTAGTCTTTAACCCCCTGAAACCTTAAAACTTTTTCCGAAATAACTTACTCGGAAGGAGTTATCACGTTGTCTCAAGATAAATGACTCACCCTGTATATATCTTTCATTTTCATGATATTTCAAAGCACGACTTTTGTCATTGGGTATACCTTGAATCCAACCTGATGAACCGAAATTTCATAAGTGTGAATACTGTTTTTTGTTTTGGCGTTGTTAAAAAAATATCATTGAAATGTGGATGAAATATGTGAGAATGTCATAAAAAATAACAAATGGGTGATATGGGAAGGTTTTTGTTAAAAAATACAACATGCTTTTCATAGTCTGAAACATGACAACATTGCATCGGTGGGTAAGTATATTTCCCGTAGGTTGGCAGACTTGTATACGGACGTTCCGAGCGTACGAGACCAACGAAGTCAGACGTATACAGAAGCCCAGTTCCTATGCTTTTCGTGTCCCAGTAGTAAGTGCACCACTCTAGAGACCCGACTCCTATCCTCGCTCCTTCCCCCACCACGCGGCTTCCCTCACCACTCGATTTTCACCCACCATGCGGCGGGGTGAGTCGAGTGTTGAGGTGGCGATGTGTGTGGGTGAGGTGAGGACAGGGAGGAAACTCCACAGTTGTGCACATTATTATTATTTTACAAATTTTATTATTATTATTATTATTATTTGCAATATTCTCTCTCTCTTTCTCTCGCTCTCTCTCTCTCTCTCTCTCTCTCTCTCTCTAATAAAATTGGCGAATGTGTCACACGGATAAATGAGGATGTGTCTCGCATCTGTGACTGGGCAGATTTAAATCTGTTAAGGTTGAATCCTAGCAAAACACAGGCTTTACTCCTTGGCTCGGCACGTGTCGTTAACACCTTGAGATTGGCGCAGGTACCAGAGGTAATGGTACGAGGGACTCCCACTCCCTACGTAGACCTAGCGAAGAACCTCGGCCTACTCATTACGCCAGTGCTAAATTGGCGCGAGCAAGTTACCAGCATCTGCAACCGAGTATTCAAAACGTTATACCAATTTAAATCATGCGGACAAGCTCTTACCACGGATCTTCGGCGTCTTCTGGTAGTATCGGTCATTTTCCCGATCTTCGACTACTGTTCTATCGTGCTAATGGATATAACTGGGGTGGAAGACACGCGGCTGAGACGGGCCCTTAACGCATGTGTGCGGTTCGTGTTCAACGTGCGTAAACATGAGCACATCACGCCGTACTACGCAAGGTTGAAGTGGCTAACGATCACACAGCGTCGGAGCTATTTCCTGGGCCTTTTCGTATTCCGAGCTCTAAACCATGGTATCCCTCGCTCCTTCGCCGGTCAACTTACTCTACGGTCCGCCGTGTCTGTGCGGCCCGTTTCTTCCCGTGGACATGTTTCTGACCTCGTCATTCCACCATGCAGAACTAGTGCGTATGACAAATCCACCACTGTGTCCGCTGCTCGACTGTGGAACTCACTCCCACCTGCTGTGCGTGACTCACGCTCTCTCGACTCCTTCAGGCGCCATCTAATGGAACACCTCACCCTAGGACGGGGAATCTGAGCGAGCTCAGCGCTATAGCTACAGCCCCCTTATTTTTTCACTTCCCTATTCTACACTCATCGTTTCTGCGTCAGCATCACCTGAGCCCCGTGCTGTAATTCTAGTCTAGTCCATATTTCATATTTCATCTCACTCAAATTTGGGTCTAACCCAGCTTAAACTTAAACTTAGTCTTAATTTAGTCTAAGGATTATTATTATTGTAAATTGTACACTCACATATTTCTCATTTATACTCAAGGGTCTCTACCCTCGTATAATAAAATTATGTTCTCTCTCTCTCTCTCTCTCTCTCGATTATTATTATTATTTTTAATTTTATAATTATTATTTATTTATTATTATTATCATTCTTAACCCGTAAAAACCACACCTCTATTGAGCATAAATACATGCCACACTAGTGCGATTTGGGATTTTGCATTTTCAATGTACTATAACTCTCGTATAAATAATCTAAAACTATTCGATAACCAGTGGTTTTTGGGGTAATAGTTTCTCAGGAAACTGAACGTCATAATTTCAAATGCGATAAATATTATTCATTCAGTAAAAATACGACAAAATCAGAACAAAAATTCACAAAAAATGAATTTTAGGTGGTGCAAATTTGCACTAGTGTGGCGTTTACGGGTTAAATATTTTTACTTACGCTTCTTCCGAGGCTATTAAGCGCATCTCTTTCTCTCTCTCTCTCTCTCTCTCTCTCTCTCTCTCTCTCTCTCTCTCTCTCTCATGGAATGCTACCTCATGGAATAGTCTACCGGCTGAAGTTCGTACGGCTAGCTCGACATCTCTGTTTAAAGCTAGGCTGCACTCCCTACTGCTTCGGGATCTGTAATTTTGCTTCTCCCTCGTCAACTTGGATGCTACTCCCCGCTGTTTCCCTCTCACCTGATATCCGGGCGCGTCTGGCCTGGCCCTCTATCTATCTATCTTTTCTCGGACAATTTTGGTAACAGATAGTGCATTTTGTTGATCTGCTATGTCGAAATCGTGCCTCTCTTCTCGCTAGCATGATGCGCTGGCATGCTATATACTGTGAGTAATCATCTCTGTCCGCCGAGCTAGGCAGCAATGCTCTGCTATGCTGCGCGTATGTACGTCTCGTTGCCGTGCGGCCCTCGGTATGTAAATATATGCCCTAGTATTAGTTTCTTGTATGAATGTAACGCTAAGTTCTAAGTCAAAATTCCACTGTTAAGTTTTCCTATTTCTACTGTAAGCTTACTATATTTTTCGGCTAAACCACTGTGATAACGTACCCTCTGTAATTATAGGTGTAAGGTGTATTATAGGTGTAAGTAATTTTTGTGATAATTGTACCTTCTGTAAAAATATGTGTGCTCTTATGGGCTAATCCCCAGAGCCAGGCAAATATAGCAATCAATCAATCTCTCTCTCTCTCTCTCTCTCTCTCTCTTTCTCTCCCGCTTCTGTCACTTATGCTTTTTCTCTCTCTTTCTCCTCCTCTCGCACACACTCTTCTGTTTTGAACACACCTTTTCTTTCTCTCTCTCTCTCTCTCTCCCGCGTCTGTCGCTGAGATAGTTCGCCTCTTTCTCTCTCTCTCTCTCTCTCTCTCTCTCTCACTATTCTAACTCGTTGCTTCGGCAGTAACAAAAAATGTTTTAAATCGATAGAAAAGAGAAGCACCGCACCGCGCAATTATGAAGGAGTTTAAGAGTACTCGTACTCATCTCCGTGAGCCACGTCTTTATTAAATATTTTTACTCGTACTCATCTCCATGAGCCACGTTTTTATTAAATATTTTTATTAGCACGAGCACACACATTATCCTGAGGGCACATAAATTATTGAAACGAATAATATTTTAACCGATCGACGTTGGGAGAACATTTTTCCGATGTTACTCGATTAAAAGAACGATGATTACTGAGCTCTACAGCTGCTTGGTGACAAGCTCCACGCGCCTTTAGGGATAATATTACAAAGACTTCTCGGCGCACGCGAAATGCACCGTCAGCGCCACGTGCATGTCTCATCGCCGCTCAGGGCTTACTCGAATTCACTCATCTTTTTATTCGTATGGAGAATAATATACTTAATTTATATAATGTGATCTGAAGATGCAACGCGAGTATACCTATAGGCACAATAGGTATACGATGCGAATATACATAAGTTTAGCAACAGTTATTTTACATACAGGGCGAAGAATAATTTAGAATGGTGTAGATCACAGGCAGGAATGCCTGTGATCTGTGACTTTAGTATCAAATGACTTCATCTACAAGAGCATAGTGATGATTGATACTGTTCTCTATTGTGTATGTATTTTCCAATTTTTTTTTTTTTTACGGCGAGGGAAAAATATGCATAGCCCTCACCGCTACACATACATACTGCTGTGTATAAGAGGATGTCAGCTAATTTGCACGCACCAAGGTTTACTTTGTTTTGGCTAAAATTATGTATCATTATCATGATATGTCTCATGACAACACAATATGCATATACTCTGCGAATATACATAGGTAAGCTGACGAGGTATCGTTTCGCAGCATTCAAGAGTCAATAGCTATGGGCATACTCAAGTGGTATCACTCGACGGTAGCAATTCTTTCACATATAGGGCGAAGAATAATTTAAAGTGGTGTAGACCACAGGCAGGGATACTTTAGCATCGAATGACTTATCTTCAAGGGTATAACGATGACTGATACTGTTCTCCATTGTGAATATATTTTTCACATTTTTTTCTACCTGGAGGGAAAAGTTGCATAGCTGTCACCGCTACACATACATACTGCTGTGTATAAGAAGACGTCAGGTAATTTGCGCACGCCAAGGTTTACTTTGTTTTGGCGAAAATTAAGTATCGTCGAGGAGATACATGCCTTACACCTATATGCGCGCATATATATATATATATACTAGGGGTTCGTATGGCTCGGGCACTGCGCACCCTCGCAGGCATATGTTTGGGTTTAGGTTTGGGTCGGTCATCCTTTTCAAATTGGACAGCCGGTATAAGCTCAATTCCTGAAACAGCGGCGACGGCGGCAGCGGCGATATATCTTTATATTATAGAAAGATATACACGTTCGGCTTAGTGTAATGTACTATATTTATTTGAAAAGAATGCAAAAGTTAGTCAGTCTTGATTTGTACAGATACCCATTACCATTTCTTGAGCCACGATGGAAAATAATATTCTTGTTCGCGATTGTATTTTAAATTTGTTGCGCTTGGCAAAGCTGCACAGTCCTCATCTCCGGCGAAAGTGTACTGATCGGTGGTGTGATCAATTGTGATTTTTATCGTACAACGTACTCATTAAACGTCTCAGATACTTGAATTGGTGGGCCCCGCTACGCGTCATTGTTGCAGCGTATAACAGGGGCGTGTTAAAAGGACAAAGTGTTTTAAGCTGTGTGTTTGAAGAGATACAGCGACGAGGTTTCCAAGACGCTGTGCGTGGAATTGCTGGTGAAATTCGGGGTGAGTAAACAACTTTTTGATTCTTTTTTAAATAACTAAATAATTGTTGATTTTTTATTCAATTATTATATCAGACTATCAACTATTGCACGGGACAGAAAGCGGCGAGGCATACGATTGAGAATTGGGTAATTAGTTTTCATCGGGGTTGTAGAATAAAAATTGAGTTATGCACGTATATCGCAGGTTACTCGACAGAGCTTGAAGTTGATGATAATGAAGGACCCTTGTAGATTTACCTCATACGAGGTACTGCTGAATAAAAATCTTTTTAAAATTTTTCTCCGTATTAATTGTTGTTCACTCACACGGAAAAAATTTTGCAGGTGTGCAAAGCGGCGGTGGTAGACAAAGCAACGTTTCGAGGAGTGCTGCGTACGGCAATGTGCAACCACCGGGAGCACGATTATACATCGTGGAAGATTAAATGCGTTATTTTAAGCGGTTCAAACTTCGCAGCCATGGAACAACATTACGCATCAAGCAGCCACACTCGTACGTGAGCGTGCTTAAGTGGCTTAAGGGCATTTCGCGATCTCCTCACGCACATCACAAGCTCGTGCGAGGGTAGCGATTACGTCGGTATCACGTTTACGGCAAGCAGTTTAGCACACGGTCCCGTGTGGCTGTCTTTCCGACCCACACAGTGGGACAGAATCCCAAAAAGCTGGCCAAAACCTCGAAAACCAAGGTTTTATTTCGGGTTGCTCTTGTTGAGGAATGTGAAGTAGGGGTATCGAGGGTCCCCAAACAACCGGTCTCTAGGCGCAGGTATATTTCTTGTCTCTGCAGGATCAGTTAAAATGTGACCGTTACGCGAGTCTCATCGAAGTACCGAATCTGACGCCCGCCAGTAGTACATGGACCACTATGGCGACCCCCACTCCTATCCCCTCCACTTTCCCCCGCGCTGGAGCCTCTGTCCGAGCGTGGTGGGGGTAATGGCGGGGAGAGGTGGTGGGGGGAAGAGTTCTAAGGGCTCGCCATAGTAGTCCGATTATTATTATTATTATTATTATTATTATTATTAATATTTATTTTTATTATTTTCAATATTCTCTCTCTCTCTCTCTCTCTCTCTCACCGGCACTCACCGGCGCCTGACGCAAATGTGAAGACACGGGAGCTGCCACTGTCATCCGTGGACAGCAAATCTATGCGTGCGAAGTTGTTCGGTTATGACACGGAAATAGCGAAATTCATCCGCAATTCTAAGGAATCGATAGACAAGAAGGCTGCTTTACAGGAGGCGTTTCAATTTTATCAAACCGCATTTAACACGGTTTTCGCAGCGTGCTCCACTTTAGTTGGAGAGGTACTGGCCAATGACAGGTGTGCTGAGGCTGTAATTACTACCCAAAATGAGATTACTCGCACGTGTATTACAAGCATAAAGGAGGCTTTCAAATCTCCTCTCAATGATTCAGTTAGCTCGCAAATAACTGAAGCTTGTTCTGTCGGAGTAAAGGAAGCAGTCAATACTATGCTTAAGCCTGCTGTACCCCTGACATATGCTAGCGTTACATCGCAATCCAACAAGGTGCATATTCCTCACGGACCTACTGTTTCTGTGGGCAAATCGGTAAGTTTCTTCATAACTCCTAAGGCTAACGTTGTCTCTAAATTCTCGTCCTCGCAACTCACGAAGGATCCGGTAATAAAAAATCTCGATCCTGCTGAAGTGGGAATGAAAGTAGATCGCGTCATTGCTGCCAAAAAGAACGGTATCCGTATCGATGCCAAAGTCGCGGATCTAGATGAAATTCGGTCACTTCCTGTAATTCAGAAACTGGGTCTTGAAGTCAGCGAAGTCTCAAAGTTGAATCCTCGCCTCATCATCCACGGCGTGCCAGCTGATCTTTTCCCTGAGAAGATTCTGTCCGATATTGTCAGGATGAATCTGTCGGAAATTGAATCTAGCAATCCTGAGGTTAAAATGGTATTCATGTCGCGTGAAAAGCGGAACTCGAGGGCATGCGTCATTGAGGTTATGGCTGTAATTAGGGATATCCTTAGGAGCAAACAGAAAATCTATCTTCGTTATGCCTCGTGCCGTTTTGATGATCATGTTAGGGTATTGCAGTGCTACAAGTGCTTGTCCTTCGGCCATCTTGCCAAGGACTGTACCGAGAGTGCGCATTGCACTCACTGCTCGGGTGACCACGAAACTGCAACGTGTAAACACAGCTCAAAAGACCTGATTTGTCATAACTGCAAAACAGTCTTCACCGATGCGGACTACATACACAGTGCCCTTGACGGAAAAAGCTGCCGTATTCTGTCTAAGCGTATCGCTGACGAAGTGCGAAACACTGACTATGGACCATAATGTGCAAGACCTCCTTCTGCTATGTGACGTAAATTGTCAATCTTTGAAATGTCATCTGGACGAGTTTCGCCACTTTTTCACCGGCAATTTCCATCATGTTATACGTATGTCAGAAACCTGGCTTACTCCTCAAATAACCGACGATTACGTGAGCTTACAAAATTATTGCTTGTTGCGTTGTGATCGACTGGACCGAGGTGGCGGTGGTGTCGGACTGTATGTGCATTCTTCCTTGCGAGCGCGCATTCTAGCGGACTTTGGTGGGAACCATGACATGAAACTAGAATACATACTAGCCGAAATAGTTATACCAAATCGCTGTAAAATGCTGGTCGGTGTTGTATACCGACCTCCACATGCCGGCCATTTAGCTGAATTTGAGGACTTATATCTTCAATACAGTACACTCTACAGACATTCAGTTATTCTCGGGGACTTTAATTCGGACCTAAATACCATCTCGCATGATAGCACACATGTACGGAATTTCGTTAAAATGTCAAATCTACACTTGGTTCCGTATGGGTCTACGCATCATGTTCGTGGTGCATCGACATTACTCGACCTCTGCATCGTTGACGACAGAAACATGCTGGCTGGCTATGGACAAATGGCAGTTCCATTCCTCTCAGCACATGACCTCATATACGTGAAATACAATCTGACAGTCGATAGGCTCCCCCCTCGAGAGTTCATATGCCGGGACTTTAGATCCTTTAATACTACTGCTTTCCTAACGCAACTTAGCAATATGGACTGGGATGTCTTTTATGACACTAATGATCTAGAGCACAAACCTTCCATATTGAATAATAATCTCACGCATTGTCTAGAAACACATGCCCCTCTATCTAAAGTTAAAGCTAAAAGGACACCTGCTCCGTGGCTAACAGTCGAGATCAAAGCACAGATGAGGGTTAGGGATCTGGCTAGGAGAGAGTGGCGAAGGAGACAGACCTTGGAAGCACATACGAGATTTAAGCTACTCAGAAACTCTGTGCAATCCACGATTAGAACTGCTAAAACTATGTACTACAATCGTATTTTCTCGGTCAGTACAAGCGCTGCTTCCACCTGGAAAGAATTACGTTGCCTAGGCTTCATAAAATCTCGTGTCAGTGCCCAGCCTCTTGCTGCATCTTGAATTAACAGACACTTCGCATCTGCTGGCGTCGACCTGACCTATGAGTACCCATCGTCTTATTATCTTGGAGAATGCGAGTATGGAGACAACAAGTTCTATTTTCTTAATGTTAGTTATGAGACACTTGATAAGGTCATTAACCACTCGAAATCATCCGCCATCGGAGTTGACGAACTTTCGATTACGATTATCCGACTAGCTTTTCCTTGTATAAGGCCTATGATCCATCACCTCTTCTCTTTCTCGCTTATGTCCGGACTTTTTCCCTCAACATGGAAGTACGCGCTTGTCTGCCCTCTGCCGAAGGTAAAATTACCGTCTAGTTCGAGTGATTACCGCCCGATTTCTATTCTCTGTGCCCTTTCAAAGTGCCTGGAAAAAATAGTGGCTGATCAGATTATGAACCACCTTCATATGCATAACTTGCTTGATCCCTGCCAATCTGCCTACCGAACCGGCCATAATACCCAAACAGCTATTCTGCGTGTGCTCGAGGACCTGCGAGCGGGAGATTCACGTTAAGTCACAATTATTGTACTTTTTGACTTCTCTAAGGCATTAGATCGTGTTCGGCATGAAAAACTAATTGACAAGCTTCGCGAGCTCAACTTCTCTAGGTCCACGCTGTTCTGGATATGTTCGTATCTCACTGGGAGACAACAGTCCACTTGAGACTGCCTAACAGGGGCGCAATCTGAATAGTTGCACGTCAGAGATAGGGTACCTCAGGGTTCGGTACTTGGACCCCTCCTTTTTGTGATGTATCTACACGGCTTTAACAACATACTCAGGCACTGTAGTTACAATTTCTATGCTGATGATCTGCAGATTTATTTTCACTGCAAGCCTGGAGACCTTGCGGAAGGTATTAGGGCTGTCAATGAGGATATTGCAGCCATTTCTACCTGGGCCACTGACTTAGGCTTTCTACTAAATAATAATAAGACGAAATCCATAATCATTGGCACGCGCCGTTTCATTGCAAACATCATGTTTGACGACCTTGCTCCGGTGGTAGTCAGCGACGTTAATGTTCCCTTCTTCACTGAGGTTACCTTTCTCGGCTTAACTATCAGCAGAACTCTATCTTGGAACCTTAATACGGCGAGGATTGCGAAGAAAATAAATGACATTGTTTATCAGCTTAAGCTATGTAGGAGTCTTCTCCCTCAAAATATGAGAGTGCAGCTAGTCTCAGCGCTTGTGTTTCCGCATTTGGATTACTGTTGTCTGGCGTACCTAGACATAACGAGCGAACTAGACCTTGTTCTTAGTCGCTCTTTAAATGCTTGCATCCGTTTCTCGTTGGACATAAGGCGTGACGCTCACATCTCAGCATATTATCGGCAACTCAAACGGCTTAGAACCAAAAACAGGAGGCTATACTTTCTAGGGTGCTTAACGTACCAAGTACTTAATACACGATAGGCTTGCACTTTAAAACGGCAATGCACAACGGAGCTCGAGACGACCCCGGGACTGGCTTCAACCTCGAACATGTAGAACTGAGTTATATAAGAACTCCTTCGAAGGAGCTGCTCCCTCGTTTTGGAACGATCTGCCAGCTTCGGTACGACAGGCTGCAACAATAGACACCTTCAAAAAACGACTCTACGCGCATTTGTTAATTGAGGCATAATGCAGTCATCCTGGCCACTTTATTATAGTTATTCGACATGTGCGCTTTCCTGTCTCTATGGCCCCCGCTGGTGGATCGAGTAGCTTGTCGGCGGTCGTGGGGCAAGGATTTCGCTATTCTCGACATCGGCCTCTCTCCCTAATATATACCTGCTCATATTTCCTAGTCGATCTCCAATGAAAAGCACAAATTATTTATTATATTTATTTATTTATTATATCTGTTTAATACATCTTTTATACAACTGTTTTTACATTATATTTATATATTTATATTCATGTTTTTTTTTTTTTTTTTTGTAAACCACAAGGTATGAACCACACTTGGTGGCTATTCTTTGTACCTGCTACGCGCTTGAGGGGACTTTGTCCCAGGGCGCAAAATAAAGATCGCTTTCTCTCTCTCTCTCTCTCTCTCTCTCTCTCTCTCTCTCTCTCTCTCTCTAGATTATTATTTTTTACTTCCATAATAATTATTTTTTTTTAATTATTATTTTTAATATTTCCACTCTCTCTCCGATTTCTGATTATTTTTTACTTTTATTATTATTACTATCATTATTATCATTCTTGAATATTTTTACTTATGCTTCTTCCGAGGCTATTAGGCGCATCTCTCTCTCTCTCTCTCTCTCTCTCGCTCCTGTCACTTAGGTTTTTCCTCTCTTTCTCCTTCTCTCGCATACACTCTCTGTTTTTCGCGCACATTTTGTCTCTCTCTCACTATTCTCCCTCTTTATTTCGGTAACTAAAATTTATTCCGAATCCGTGAAAAAAATCACCGCACAGTAGAATTGCGAAGGAGTTTAAAAACACTCGTACTAGCACTCCAAAATTTTTTCCGATATTCCTACGAATAAGGTTTTGAGTGATCTACAGCAGGAATTATTTTGAAAAACGATAGAATGCAAACCCGCACAGATATACTTGTTATACTTATCTCCGTGAGTCCCGTCTTTATGAAATATTTTTATTAGCACGAGCACAAACGTTAATCCTGAGGGCACATAAATTATTTAAACGAATAATATTTTAACCGATTGAAATTCCGAGAACGTTTTCCCGATGTTACATGATTAAAAGAACGACGATTACTGAGCTCTACAGCTGCTTGGAGGCAAGCTCCACGCGCCTTTAGGGATAATATTATGAAGACTTCTCGGCGCGCGCGAAATGCACCGTCAGCACCACGTGCATGTCTCATCGTCGCCCAAGCTTGCTCGAATTCGCTCATTTTTTTATTCGTATGGAGAATAATATATTTAATGTATATAATGTGATCTGAAGATGCAACGCGAGTATACCTACAGACACAATAGGTATACGCTGCGAATATACATAGGTAAGCTGACGAGGTGCCGTTCCGTAGCGCTTACAAGTACATATCGGATTCACTTACAAGTAAGTTCGTTTAATCGATTAATTGTATTTCGCGCCTCTTCCTCGAGATAAACAATGTAGATGTTTAAAGTATGTTGCGGTAGATAATGAGCATGCATGACCCATAAGTCGTGCGTATGCTAATATCCGTAATTTCTTATAATTACGTAGGTGTATATAATTCAGTATAAATATTATAATATATTATGATATCAGATCTTACATTGCAGAGACTTTGCAGCAAAATTGTAGTGCTGCAATTAAAATTAGATTTCAACAAAGTTTGTGAGACCTTGTTGCAACGTTGCTGAAAAAACGCTGCAATGCTACATGCTGTATGGGTATTTATTGGTATAAAAATCTTTATGCCATGTGCAGAGCAGTCGCCTCTGCATTATTCATCAATATTAATATTCTATTGAGATTTGAAGCGAATTTATGAGATGTCTTTTGATCCCTTTTTTGAAAAAAAAAAATGACCCATACGAAGCTCAGTTAACACTGATAGGGTATTCTCTGACCCATCAGTGACTTGTCTCATACAATTTGCTTTATCATTTTTAACTCATAATTTTCATCATTTTTAACTTATTATTATTTTTTTTTTAATTGTCAGATGATGTGATTTTTTATTTTTTATTTATTTATTTTTTTAAATTTTATTTATTTATTTATTTATTTTTATTTTTTATTTTTTATTTTTTGAGCGCTTTTGTGTGGTAGCCGAAAGACTGCGAGATACCTCAGGTTCGACTCCCGAGAGTTTGTAACCTCGAGGAGCCAACCTTTGTCTCTGTCGGGTGCAACCCAATCCAATTTATCTTTCCGAATTCATAAATTAAAATAAAGCCCCGAATGACGACACAATTCCTTCTCCGTTGTGGGAGAATTTCCCGATTCAAAAGTCAGTGGCTAGCTTCCCATTAAAAGTTGTCTAGGCAACCGTGACATAGTTAGACTGCCCGATTCTTAAATCGATTAAATTTTGAATCTTTGAAAACATCGTAACAGGTATCGATTCTCAAAGTCAATATGACAATCGGAGATTATTTACCTCTTTTCTCGATGGTGTCATCAACTTATTGTTACAGAAAGGTGTTCGCCCCACTTCCAATCAAAATTTCAGCTCGACTCGTGACTATAAGTCACGGTGATACAACTCCGACAGGCTATTTTTACCCACCTGTGAACTTGCGAAAACACCAACTACCTTTCTTTGCTATAAGTATGATTCCTTGATATGAGTATCAGGACATGAAAATTTCCATATCGGAGATGCCAAGGAAACGAAGTCTTTGGTACTCTTGCATCTCTAATATCGAGAAACTGAAAACTGAATTGACTTTTGTCAAAATGCATTAATTGTAATAAAGCAATCAGTCACTTTAGTCTCAGAATTCATGATTGCGGGTAGTGGTTGTTACGTGATGACTCGTAAAACCTTTGCAGTAGGCTATTGATTATGTCTTAAAAAACAGGGCAATAAGGAACTAAGACGTTCACGGGTTTTTATTGCAGGAATCGTTCAATGGGTTATAAAAGAAGAAAAAACCGCGGAGTGCTATTAAATTAGAGGGTGGAAATTGAAGATAGGGGTGAAAAGGCACCCCATTTGGTTTTTTCAATATATCTCGTAAACAAAGAAAAATTTCGATGAATTGTATATAAAACTTTTTGTAGAGAATTAAATTTCCCATCGGACTAGTATTTTTAAAATATTAAAAAAAAAAAAAATTTCCACGCCAAAACAGTCGAAACAAACTTGAAAAAAAAAGCCAAAATTTCGATTTTTTGAGTTTTTTTGCTTTTCCGCCTGTGTCTTGTTTTTGGGCTGAGATAGGTATAGGCATTGCTTAAGATAAAAAAAAGTAGATTAAATTTCCTTCAAAATGCTGGGCTGAAATATTTTTTTGATTAAAAATTGACCGAGATATGGCCATTTGAACCTGGCTTTTTTTTTCGCATTTCATCCCTCTTGTACGAATATTGTTTTCGTTCGCATTTTATTGAAAAAATTATTGCCGAACAATTAGAAACATTTTGTAAGTTCAAAATGGATGGCACATCACATCAGCACAAAGATGCTGGAACTTCCCGCATTCAGAGAGATGCAGATGATATAAAAACTTTGTTGGAATGGTTCGAAGACCACCCTCCTTTTCCGCAATCAAGTGATTTGACTTCACTAAGCACTGGCGTGATCGGAAGTTCGGAAATTGATTGTCACGAAGCAGGAGAGAAAGGAATTGCTCTAATTTCAGACGTGTTTAAAAGCACATTTGGTGACGTAAAATTTAAAAAGACTATGAAAGTACTGCCATTGAAGAGTGCATTTTCAAAAATTAGATTAAATTCAGATGATGTTGTTGTTGTCGACTCTGAAACACTCTTTAGAAGAATGCTCCTATGCAAGCCTTCGAATGCTGAATTCGAAGAGTATTTTAACTTTGAATTAGCGCCTTATCCAACATCAATTTTTGACGGACTCAATATGAGGAAAAATAAAAAATCAGATTTATATGAATTTTTTACACCACTTGAAGATGCTTCCATCAGTAATATTCACCATGTTATTGATGGTGGGTATTTATTACATAAAATCGTATGGAACAGTAACGAAACATTTGCAGATATAAGTACAAAATTCATTACTCATTTGCAAACTTTTTACCCCGAATGTACTGTTGTTTTTGGTTTGGTTTTGGTCCAGGAGTTCAAATTAGAGATGATTTAAAACCACTAGCAAAACCCGAAAACTTTTTATCCAATGAAAGCAATAAAAAGAATTTTATTGCATATTTGATTGAAAAATTACAGGAAGTAAACATTGACGCGGTGCAAGGAGATGAGGATGCAGATTTTCTTATTGTAGAATGCGCAAAAGAAAAAGCATCAATGTCTAAAAATGCTGTTATTGTTGGCCAAGATGTGGACCTTCTCATTATTTTATCTCTGTTACAAAATGATAACGTATATTTTTGGAAATCAGACATGGGAAAAGTAGCGCCAAAATTGTTCGATAGAAATAGTTTTAATTTTTCTCAATTAAAAAAGTATCTAGGATTTATTCACGCCTTTAGTGGTTGCGACACTACGTCTGCATTTTTCAACATTGGCAAAAAAAAATTTATGCGATTTATAACTAAAAATGGTACACAACTTCAAACGTACATGGACACATTTTTACGTGACAATGCAACTGAACAAGACATAACTTCTGCATCGGAATATATTGCAGCTTGTTTGTATGGGGCAAAGACGAACATGAGTCTGAGCAACTGTCGCTTTTAAAATTTTTGTAAGCTGTCCAAAAATGCAAACTTTTCTCTGGCGCAATTACCACCAACACGTGATTCCATCAAACAGCATGGCTTGAGGACTTACTTTCAAATGCAGCAGTGGAAAGGAAACCTCTTGGACCCTCTGAGTTGGAGTTGGAAAAGGTCGAAGTACGGATTAATTGCGATTCGCACAACGGCACCTCCAGCGCCAGAGATTTTGCTTAAAACAGTTGCTTGTGGTTGCACTACAGGTTGCCATGGTAACTGTGGTTGTAGAAAATTGCAAATTACCTGTTCTATTTTTTGTGAAGAATGCATGGGGATTAATTGTGACAATGTACAAGAAGCTGATATTGCAGAAGACGACATTATTAAAGATATAGATGACGATATCGATATCCAGTTCGATAATATTATTGTTGAAATGTAGTAGCATCATTGTTCCAAACATTTTTTGTAATTGTCATGTATTTCTACATAATAAACGTAAAAAAACCTTTTTCAGTTGAGTAAAACAGTATTTTTTTCAATAAAATGCGAACAAAAACAATATTCGTACAAGAGGGATGAAATGCGAAAAAAAAAGCCAGGTTCAAATGGCCATATCTCGGTCAATTTTTAATCAAAAAAATATTTCAGCCCAGCATTTTGAAGGAAATTTAATCTACTTTTTTTTATCTTGAGCAATGCCTATACCTATCTCAGCCCAAAAACAAGATACAGGCGGAAAAGCAAAAAAACTCAAAAAATCGAAATTTTGGCTTTTTTTTCAAGTTTGTTTCGACTGTTTTGGCATGGAAATTTTTTTTTTTAATATTTTAAAAATACTAATCCGATGGGAAATTTAATTTTCTACAAAAAGTTTTATATACAATTCATCGAAATTTTTCTTTGTTTACGAGATATATTGAAAAAACCAAATGGGGTGCCTTTTCACCCCTATCTTCAATTTCCACCCTCTAATTTAATAGCACTCCGCGGTTTTTTCTTCTTTTATGACCCATTTAACGATTCCTGCAATAAAAACCCGTGAACGTCTTAGTTCCTTTCTATATGACATAATCAATAGCCTACAGGTAAATGATTTAGTTCTTTCCTCTTGTCTCTTGTATTCCATTATCTTGTATTCGTCTTTTCCTTTTCCTGCACCAAGTTGATGAAACTTAATACAAGATTCAGCCTTGACAAGAAACGTTTCACTAAGGAAGATTTTAATGAGTAGGTAATTATTTCATAATGTACCCGATACCCGCATTGCTCTTTTTTTTTATTTTTAATTTTTAATTTATTATTATTATTATTATTGCTATTATTTTTAATATATATATAACTATGCACTCGTTAAAATCAAAAAATTAATTTTAATGAAAGGTTTGCATTTCTGAGACAGCAATCTTTCTTGGCTGGCTCATCGTGCTACCATAGTAGCCGAATGTTCTTAAAGATTAATTCTTTGATTGAATACGGCCGTTTGGCTAGTTTCATACTTAAGCTGATGACCATTTTACAAGTGAAGATGTTAATGAAAATATTCATAAACCTTTGACTTCTACTATGAGCAAGATCCTTCATGGTATGCGGGTAGCCAAATTTTTGCCAAGAAAATCTGTATGCCTCGAGTATCGGCTTGTTTGCAGAGTCACATTGAATATCTCGGGAAAGGAATGGAGAAATTATCAAATTAATTTTTCACCTACTAGCCGGGTGGCTTTTTCCGTATGTAAAAAGTTAAAAAACATCTGGTCAGCTTACAATCTTTCATTCAGGCATAGTGCCTGTGAGATTCACATTCAGTTTTTATCGTATCCATCTCGCGAATCATTTTTTCTTCGAGAGGAAATTTTGAGATTTCGGCCAGTCAAAAAAAATCGCCTACCTCATATGATTCTTGGTTGTTGAAGGAATATACCCCCTGAAAGGTAGCTTCTCAGCAAAATAATATAGGATTCCATTGTTGTTGAGAAGGATATTCTTTGAAAATTGGTCCTGCTGGCTGAGATAGTCAATTTTCCTTTGCTGTGAAGAAATATTCATGATTATGTTGTTTCACTGACTGATCTAGTAAGTCTTTTCTCCCCTGTGGAGGAATATACGCTGCAATTGGCTTTGCTGACTTGAAAAGTAAGGTATTCCTTTCCTATGGAGGAATATTAGCTTAAGAGCAGATTTGCTGACTGATCAAGTCAGTATGAAACTCCTGATGAAAGAATATTTACTGTTTTCAACAGCCTGTGGCTGATACATAGCCAAATAGAACCAATCGGTATTACTATTTGAAGGAACTTTCGCTGCCAGAGGCAGTAACCTGCTTATACCTGTTTATATAGGCTATTGAGATGGATCATTGAGAATATTCGCTGTCTGTAGCAGCCTGTGACTAATAAATATATAACCGAATAGAACCAATTGGTATTCCTATTTGGAGGAATATTCGCTGCCAGAGGCAGTAATCCGTTTGGCCTTTGAGATGGTTCATTTGCTGTCTTTAGCAGCCTGTAGTTAATGCATAGCCGAATAGAACCAATTGGTATTCCTATTTGAAGGAATATTCGCTGCCAGAGGCAGTAACCTGTTTGGCCTTTAAGATGGTTCATTTGCTGTCTTTATCAGCATGTGGCTAATACATAGCCGAATAGTACCAATTGGTATTCCTATGCGGAGAAATATTCACTACCAGAGGCAGTAATCTGTTTATATAGGCCTCTGGGATGGTCCAATGAAAACAATACTGACCTTTTCTCCGTCATAGCGCCTTGACAACCATCTCTTTGAGTACGCAGCGGCTACACGTCTTGCAAAGACGGCGTTCTATACAGAACTAACAATAAGAGACCCTAATTTTGCAGAGATTAAGGTCTCGACCACTCGTGTAATGCCAGCGTTCAGCATACAGGAACTGCACGCATCGGTTTCACCCGACGCTGGCACTGCGTTTTCCCATCCCGCGTTGTCGAGTTCGGATTTCGTGTCTACAGACAACGATGTGCGATTCGGTTAGAGCCGAATGCACAAGCATATTCAGCCACACAGTATAACTATGTGCTGACGCAATCCCACGCTGGAACTCGAATCCCGTGTACATAGACACGGGTGTGCGATTCGGTTAGAGCCGAATGCACAAGGCATATTCAGCCACACAGTATAACTATGGGCTGAAGCAATCCCACGCTGGAACTCGAATCTCGTGTACATAGAGACACGAGTGTGCGATTCGGTTAGAGCCGAATGCACAAGGCATATTAAGCCACACAGTATAACTATGGGCTGATGCAATCCCACGTTGGAACTCGAATCCCGTGTACATAGACACGAGTGTGCGATTCGGTTAGAGCCGAGTGCACAAGGCATATTCAGCCACACAGTATAACACTATGGCCTGATGCAATTTCACGCTGAAACTCGAATCTCGTGTCTCTAGACACAGGTGTGCGTTTCGGTAAGAGCCGAATGCACAAAGCATATTGAATCACGCACAGGACACAGGATATCACCCTGCAGGAAGATGCAATCCCACGCTACAGCTCGAATCCCGTGTCAATAGACACGAATGTGCGTTTTGGTAAGAGCCGAAAGCACGAAACACATAACCGCCATGGATTCATATGTGTTGAGCGGATTTGGTCACGGATCTTCTGATTATCGCTCAAGAATTGTCCAATTCTTTTTGGCTTATCTAAAAAACACTAATTTGACACTCTTCTAGGTTGTACTTACTGCGAGTGTCATCTATGTTCAATTTGTTCTCGGGGTCTCTCCGTAAGGGTCCCCGATCTCCGCGATTACCCTTGATATCACTTCCATGATAAATCGTCGATTCTTCGTCTAATATTACATTACTTATTCTATTATTTGCACTATCGTGCAAAAAAGCTTGTGTTTACACCGGCACAAAACGAAGGAATGAGAAATATCGTAGTACGCGTTGTCATGACGACGGAGCGCAGGCAAAAAGTTTTTTGCTTTAAACTTGTGGCATCACTGGCGTGGAACAGGGGTACTACACTGTTTATCTCGAGGAAGAGGCGCGAAATACGATTATAAATTAAAAATTTTTCTCTAGCCTTGAAATTATTTTCTTTATTGAACGAAAATTATTTTTTCGAAAAAAAAGTGCCGAGAGATGAGCTCGAGGCTCCAGAGATCACGAGCATGCATAGTTATTGAGCTCTCCTCTTTGGGTAAGTATTCGCTAACTCTCTCTCTCTCTCTCTCTCTTTTCTGTATGCATATCTTTTTCCATGACTCGAATCTTTCTATCACAGCAATAGCGGGCTTTTTTTATATTTTTCGATGTATACCGAGTATTCAAGTATGAAACTCCGAGATTTCTCGATTTTTCGAGGTGCGTGAAATGCATCATCAGCAGAGCAGCAGCCGGCTACAGGCCGTCTTCGCTGAATGCTGCGAATATCTTTTCCTTATTATAATGTGTTATTACAATTCCTTATATAATGTGTTTGTAGATATTTGTGTGCTTCATGCACCTTAGTAATATAATTTAATATATATTTCGCCCTCAAGATCGTTAAACCTTATAAAAATTATGCCACCCGCTTATGTATTCAATTTTAAAAGTATATTTTTATGAATCGAAAATTTCTCTTTCGCCTTGAAAACATTTTTCTTTATCGAACGAAAATTATTTTTTCGAAAAAAGAGCCGAGAGGTGAACGTGAGGCTCAGCCGAGAGGTACGGCAGAGATCACGAGCATAGTTATTGAGCTCTCTCTCTCTCTCTCTCTCTGTCTCTCTTTCTGTATCCATATCTTTTTCCATGCTTGAGAGTCTTTCTATAGCAACAATAGGGGGCATTTTTAACATTTTTCGATGTATACCGAGTATGCAGGAATAGCACCGCGAGTTATGGCGATTTCTCGAGATGTCTGAAATTCATCAGTAACAGGGCAGCAACCGGCTACGTTGCCGTCTTTGCTAAATGTTGCGAGGCTCTTTTCCTCATTTTTCGCTCAATGTGTGCTTATTTCTATCAATCCCCCGTGTCTCAGAATATACATAACTACCTTCATTTACGGGGGTTCGAACGCTGCTACTTCTTTTGATACACATTTTTTCACGGGTCATGAATATTAAATGTTACTATTTTTTCTTTGAAAAAAATAAAAGCAACCGGGAATCGTTTGTCGATCGTTCGTTTATATCACTCGTATGAAAAAATTTTCCCCGAAAAATTATTTAAATTTCGAAAAATTTAAGAAAACTTTGTTTTGAAACTCATTCGTTTCGTTCATTTGTATAGTTCGTTCGTATCGCCCCTATCATAATGATTTCGTCGTAATAATTTTACATGAAAAAACTTTTTTCGAAGACGGTGATTTTGATTATAAATTACATTAAATTGATTGGAAACTCGCTCTTGTCGTTTGTTCGTGCCGTTAGTTCGTTCGTTTCGTTAATTCATACAATTTCGAAAAAAAAAGAAAAAAAATGTCCGAGAAACAAAAATGTTATTGGAAACCCTCTCTCGTCATTCGTTACTGTTACGTCCTGGGCGAGGATTAATACGTCCCGCCCGTGATGCACGATTTACAGTTACAAGGAAACCTCTTGTTTCGGCCGGAATGCGCCGGTCGGGGATAGAGGCTTGCGGTAATGGGATTGGTAAAATATCGTTCACTTACTTTTTGGGCGTAGTGGGTTATTATTCCAATGTAATAACTTCCTCGGGGTCGCTGGAATCTGTGCTGTGGGAATCCGCGCCTATCGTCGATACGTCGCTGACGCTGTCTCTATGGGACCGGTGAACGGCTCCCGGGAGAATCGGGTCGGGGAGAACGTACGGGGCCGTCCCCTCGGGAACTCGGAATATTGTGGCTACCCCCACAGGGCGCTCCTTAACACTCGGTAATCCGAAAGGGACTATCGGTCGTGTTGAAGGGCCTGCTAAGGGTTGGGCCACAACTTTTGCCACTGTTTCGGCAACCCGTACTTCGCTGTTTACTAGAGACGGGGTGTTTCTCCCCTTTACTAAGTGGAGCTCGCCGCGAGCGAGACGTTTCAACTTTTCCTCCTTGCCACTGCGGCGTCTACCCATGTAAGTCTAAATGACAAAATTTATGATCCCTCTTTGAGTGAGTCCTGACTCTCAGGCAGAATTCTCATATGGTAGGGTTGAAACCTCCACCACAGTGCGTGCGTCTAGCGCACAGAGTTGTGGTTGGCTGGTTAGAGTACAGAATGTGCGTCTGGCGCACGGGACTGTACTCGGAGGGAGGAATAAGTAATTACTTAAGCACGTGCGTCTAGCGCACAGTGCTGTAGTCAGAGAAGGTGAGAAAAGTAACTGCTTAAGTACGTGCGTCGAGCGCACAGTACTGTACCACTCAAGAACGGGCGTCTAGCGCACAGTACTGTAGTCAGAGATTTTAATTACTTAAGCACGTGCGTCGAGCGCACAGTACTGTACTACTTAACAACGTGCGTCTAGCGCACAGTACTGTAGTCAGAGAAGGTGAGAAATTTAAGTGAAGTAACTGCGTGAGCACGTGCGTCGGGCGCACGGTGCTGCAGTTATGAAAAGGTGTTGGGAACACGTGAATTTCTATGGGAGTTCTGCTCGAGAATATTGACAGCTCGAAGTTCGGTTTCGTTCAATTTCCCCCCTTTCTCTATTTAATGTCGCTTGGCGGCAAATGAAACGTGAATGCGATTTATATTTTTTCTTTTAGGTTTTCGATTATTTATTTTTTTTCGATGTTTTTCTTACACTGGTTTTGCCGGGGCTACCGTGCTACCGATTTTTATGGTTTAAAAAGTACAATATGTTTTACTTAGAGAAAACTGAATATTTCGCGACGGCTATATAATGCTCGAGTGATCTCGGGGGACCAGGCTCGAAGTTCGACTGACTATCCTTAGCTAATTACTGGTCATTATATAGGCCCTTATTCTATTGTCGCGTAAGGTGGGAGATGTCGGCGCGTGAGGGAAGAGTTTCTCTCACACCTCGACATTTTGCTGACGATAATTTCCAGACGCTTTTCCAATTATTGCGGCTGGTGATATGCAAAATCAGCGTCGAGACATCGATATTCTCCAGACGGAATTCTGACTATTGTCAGTGCCGGGACATCGATACTCTCGACGCGCAACTTTTTGTTTATGTTGAGGCTCGTCCCTAGGCGATAAGCGCGGCCATTTTGTGCGAGCCAGCGAGACGCTGATTCTCACCGGCTTCCAACATCTGTGGGAGCTTGGTGATAACGCGCGACATACGCCGGTTCATCACTCACGCGCCTTCTCCCCGCGACGAGCTTCGTTCGTTAAAGGCTGAAATTTCGTGTGTTAGGTGTGTTGCATGCTCGCAGGCATACTTCGCGCTTGGCGGGTTGCATGCCTGCAGGCATACTTCGTGCTTGGCGGGAGAACTCCGGCAATGAGGGTCACCCCTGGTCATTCGTGTTTTTTCCGTGAATAAATGAGAGATTAAATATTTCTACTGCGGATCATACGGATCCGGTTTTATGTTTGATAAATGGTATATGAAATGAAATTTTTTAAAATTTATTTGTGTTTTTTCGACCCAGGACGTTACAGTTACTATTGCCAAACTTTTATTGGAAACTCGCTTTCGTGGTTCGTTATTATCACTCGTATCGTTCCTTTCGTAATAATTCTACTTGGAAAAACTATTTCAAAGAAAAAAGACTGAGAAAAAAACTTTCGGAAAAAGATTTTTTATAATAAATTTAATCGAAATTCATTGGAAACTCTCGCTCTCGTCGTTTTCTTAGTTCATCCGTATCTCTCGCTCGCATCGTTCGTATTATTTGCTCCGATCGATCAGGTTTTATTAATTTTTAGAAGAAATGTTTGAGAAACGAGCAACTTTATTGGTAATTCGCTCTTGTCATTCGCACGTATCGGCTTTTCGTATCGCTGGTATCATTTGTGTCGCAATAATTTTACATGAAAAAGCTTCGAACATATGTTTAAGAAACGAAACTTTTATTACAAACGCCCTCTCATCGTTCGCTCGATCGTTCGTTCGTTTGATCGTTCGTTCCTTGGCTCCTTCGTTCGTTCGTTCGTTCGTTCGTTCGTTCGTTCGTTCCTTCGTTCCTTCGTTCCTTCGATCGTTCGTTCCTTCGTTCGTTCGTTGATTCCTTCGTTCGTTCGGGAAATATTTTTGAAAAAATTTTTGAGAAATGAAAATTTTATTGAAAACAAACTCTTGTCATTCGTTCGCATCGTTCTTTCCTATTGCTCGTGTCGTTCGTTCCGATCGTTCGTTCGTTCATTTATTGGTTCGTTCGTTCATTCATTGGTTCGTTCGGTAAATATTTTTGAAAAAATTTTTGAGAAACGAAAATTTTATTGAAAACACACTCGTGTCGTTCGTTCCGATCGTTTGTTCGTTCGTTCTTTCGTTCATTCGTATCGTAATAATTTTACTCAAAAAAACTTGTTCGGAAATTTTTTTTTTTGAAAAATGTTTGGGAAATAAAATTTGTATTGGAAACCCACGCTGTCATTCGTATTGCTGGCTCGTATCGTTCGTGTTATAATAATTTTCGTGGAAGAACTTTTTCGAAGAAAACTATTTTGATAATAATGTTACACACGGGTTTATTTATCCCGTGGTAACTTATTATCATTTCATTCGCTGAAGTCAAAGGCCCCGGCGAATGGATTCTCTGTCCTATTTAAGCAGGGTAGCACCTCACCTTGTATATGCTTGTAGTTGGTGATGATCAGATGAGCTGTGATGCAATGAAGGAGTACAGGTGGTTTCTCACGAATGTATTTATTCAAGAACACAGATTGATCAGTCACTTTTACAATAATAGTTAAAGTTGTTACAAAGGTTGAATGTTATACTCTATGATACACAGGGGCGCAATGCCGCTAAGGTAATTGGCACGAACAATTATATCACAGAGGTAGTGAAGCGCCGCTAAGGTGTTCCTTCACTTAATGAGTTCTTATACACTTGTCTACAATAAGGGTTTGAGAAGATCACGTCAATCACGCCCGCGAGAACCTAAGTACGCGAACGGACTTGCCGCTAAGGAACGGGATCTCTCGACCGATTGCTAAGAGCGTCGTATTAAGACTAATTTGATAATATGTCGAAAGAAGCCTCATTAGCTTTGGGCGTCCGGCTACAAGGGTCTCGTGGGGGTGGATTGAGAAATCATCGATCGATGTAGGTCTCGATGATTTCGAAACCCATGAGTTGAGAAATCATCGATGGATGAAAATCTCGATGATTTACGAAACCTGGTGATGCAAGGGATGCAAGCAATCCATCATATGTGATAGCATGTGTGATGCACGGGATCGAATAAACCAGGTCATATGGTAAGGTAGCAAGATTCCAAGGACGAAAAGAGGAATCTGCTGACACGCGGTTTGCTCGAGTTTCCAGAGAGTGTTTGTCGCAAGAGTTGGCGTACTCTCTGGAATCTGATGACTCTGTTGTGTTGCAATGAGCGCGAGTAGCAATACCTCGGTTCGTCACAATAATTAAATAAAATAGATTGGAAACGCACTATCGTCGTTAGTTCGTACCGCTCGTTCATTCGTTTTGTTCATTCGTAAAATTTCGAAAAAATTTTTGAGAAACATAAAATTTATTGAAAACTCGTTCCCCTCGTTCGTTAGTACTGTTCGTATCGATCGTGTCATAATAATTCTACTTAGAAAATTTTTTTCAAAGGAAAAACGACGTTGAGACAAAATTTATCTGTTTGGAAAAAGTATTTTGGTAATAAATTTAATCAATATTGATTAAATACTTGCTATTATCGTTCGTTTTGTTGATCCGTATCGCTCGTTCGTATCATTCGCACGTATCGTTCATATTATTTGCTCATATCGATCATGGTTTATTAATTTTTAGAAGCAATGTTTGAGTAACAAACAACTTTATTGGTAATTCGCTCTAGTTATTAGCGCGTATCGGCTTTTCGTATCGCTGTTACCGTTTGTGTCACAATAACTTTACTTGAAAAACTTTCGAAAAAATGTTTGAGAAACGAAAATTTCATTAGAAACGCCCTCTCATCGTTCGTTCCTTCCTTCCTTCGCTCCTTTGTTAATTCGTTCCTTCATTCGTTCGTTCGTTCGTTCGTTCGTTCCTTCCTTCCTTCCTTCGCTCCTTCGTTCGATCATTCGTTCGTTACTTCGTTCCTTCATTCGTTCGTTCGTTCGTTCGCTCGTTCCTTTCTTCGCTCCTTCGTTCGTTCGTTCGTTCGTTCCTTCCTTCCTTCGCTCCTTCGTTCGTTCCTTCGCCTCTACGCTCCTTCGTTCTTTCATTCGTTCGTTCGTTCCTTCCTTCGCTCCTTCGTTCCTCCATTCGTTCGTTCGTTCGTTCGTTCCTTCCTTCCTTCACTCCTTCGTTTCTTCATTCGTTCGTTCGTTCATTCGTTCATTCGTTTCTTCGTTCCTTCGCTCCTTCATTCCTTCGTTAGTTCGCATCGTTCGTTTTGTCATTCGCTCGTATCGCACGTGTTGTAATAATGTTACTTTTGAAAAACTTGTTCTGGCAATATTTTTGAACAATTTTTGAGAAACGAAATTTTATTCGAAACTCACTCTTGTCATTCATTCGCATCGTTCTTTCGTATCGCCTGTATCGTTCGTGTCGTGAAAATTTTACTTGGAAAAATTATATCGACAACTTGCTCTCGTCGTTCGTTCGTATCGTTCGTATCGTTTGTATCGTTTGTGCCATAACAATTTTACTTCGAAAAATTTTGGAAAGAATTTTAAAAAAATAGGTGTTTGAGAAAATTTTTATTGGAAACCCCACTCTTGTCGTTCGTTCATTCGTTTCGTTTGTTTTTTCGTTCATCCGTGCCGCTCCTTCCGTTTATTCGTATCGTTCATTCGTATCGCTCACGTCGTAATAACTTTACTTGGAAAACTTGTTCGGAAAATGTTTGAAAAAGGTGTGAGAAACAAAAAATTTCAGTGGAAGCCGACTCTCGTCGTTCGTTCATATCGCTCACATAATTTACTCGTATTGCTCGTGATTGAAGAAATTTATCGAAAGAAATTTCGTAAAAGCGTTCAGGAAACAAAATTTTATTCATAACAAGTTATGAATAAAATATTGCGAACGGCGACAGCTTGCTGTGGCCGTTCGTTCGTACCCTTCTTTCGTATTGTTCATATCGTTCATATCGTAATAATTTCACAAGGAAAACTGAATTTTAACTGCTGCCAGCTCCTTTACCACAAACTCATTAATAGGTTTCTTAAAACCTTGTACATCCAAAATTATTTTCATGTTAATGCCATTTTTTCGTGCATCGAACCAGAGTAAACCGATTGATTATGACGAAAAAAATCAGCTTTTATACGATTCACACCCACCATTTCTATAAAACTCTTCAAAATTTACGACGCAATAGTGAAAAATCCACGTAATAGTGAAAAATCCTTGAAACAGGATGGTGTTCTGTACAGTTAATAATGAGCTTCTAGAAGCTTCGATGACACCATCTTGTTTCAAGGATTTTTCACTATTACGTGGATTTTTCACTATTACGTCGTAAATTTTAAAGAGTTTTATAGAAATGGTGGGTGTGAATCGTATAAAAGCTGATTTTGTTTTGTCATGATCAATCGGTTTATTCTGGTTCGATGCACGGAAAAATGGCATTAACATGGAAATAATTTTGGATGTACAAGGTTTTAAGAAACCTGAGTTAAATGAGTTTGTGGTAAAGGAGCTGGCAGCAGTTAAAATTCAGGTTTCCTCGTGAAATTATTACGATATGAACGATACGAGCGATACGAACGAACGACGAGAGCAAGTTTGCAATAAATGTTTGTTTCTTTGACATTTTTCCGGCATTTCTTCTGAAAGAGCTAAATGCCTGAGCCTGAGCCTGAGCCTGAGCTAAATTAGTTTGTGGTAAAGGAGCTGGCAGCAGTTAAAATTCAGTTTTCCTCGTGAAATTATTACGATATGATCGATACGAGCGATACGAACGAACGACGAGAGCAAGTTTGCAATAAATGTTTGTTTCTTAAACATTTTTCCGACATTTCTTCTGAAAGAGTTTTCGAATTAAAATCATTACGACATGAACGATACGGGGCAATACGAAAGAAGGGTACGAACGAACGGCGACAGCAAGCTGTCGCCGTTCGCAATATTTTATTCATAACTTGTTATGAATAAAATTTTGTTTCCTGAACGCTTTTACGAAATTTCTTTCGATAAATTTCTTCAATCACGAGCAATACGAGTAAATTATGTGAGCGATATGAACGAACGACGAGAGTCGGCTTCCACTGAAATTTTTTGTTTCTCACACCTTTTTCAAACATTTTCCGAACAGGTTTTCCCAGTAAAGTTATTACGACGTGAGCGATACGAATGAACGACACGAATAAACGGAAGGAGCGGCACGGATGAACGAAAAAACAAACGATACGAATGAACGAACGACAAAAGTGGGGTTTCCAATAAAATTTTTCTCAAACACCTATTTTTTAAAAATTCTTTCCAAAATTTTTCGAAGTAAAATTGTTATGGCACAAACTATACGAACGATATGAACGAACGACGAGAGCAAGTTGTCGATATAATTTTTCCAAGTAAAATTTTCACGACATGAACGATACAGGTGATACGAAAGAACGATGCGAATGAACGACAAGAGTGAGTTTCGAATAAAATTTCGTTTCTCAAAAATTGTTCAAAAATATTTCCGGAACAAGTTTTTCAAAAGTAACATTATTACAACACGTGCGATACGCGCGAATGACAAAACGAACGATGCGAACTAACGACGGAATGAAGGAACAAAGGAGCGAAGGAACGAAGGAACGAATGAACGACTGAACGAATGAACGAACGAACGAAGGAACGAATGAAGAAACGAAGGAGCGAAGGAAGGAAGAAACGAACGAACGAACGAACGAACGAACGAACGAACGAACGAACGAACGAACGAACGAACGAACGAACGAACGAACGAATGAAGGAACGAAGGAACGAAGGAAGGAACGAACGAACTAACGAACGAACGAATGAATGAAGCACACAAATATCTACAAACACATTATATAAAAATAAGGAAAAGATAATGGCAGCATTCAGCGAAGACGGCCTGTAGCCGGCTGCTGCTCTGCTGATGATGCATTTCACGCACCTCGAAAAATCGAGAAATCTCGTAGTTTCATACTTGAATACTCGGTATACATCGAAAAATATAAAAAAAAGCCCGCTATTGCTGTGATAGAAAGATTCGAGTCATGGAAAAAGATATGCATACAGAAAAGAGAGAGCAAGAGAGAGAGAGAGAGTTAGCGAATACTTACCCAAAGAGGAGAGCTCAATAACTATGCATGCTCATGATCTCTGGACCCTCGAGCTCATCTCTCGGCACTTTTTTTCGAAAAAATAATTTTCGTTCAATAAAGAAAATAATTTCAAGGCTAGAGAAAAATTTTTAATTTATAATTTTTCTCACATAGCTCGAATCAGACTTATACGTCGCTTTCATAAAGCATCATGATATTAATACACTGTTTTCGTCAAAACAAAGTAAACCTTGGCGCGTGCAAATTAGCTGACATCCTCTTATACACGCCAGTGTGTATGTGTAGCGGCGAGAGCTATGCAACTTTTCTCTCCGGGTGCAAAAAAATTTGAAAAATACAATCGCAAAGGAGAACAGTATCAGTCATCGCTATACTCTTGTAGATGGGCCATTCGATGTTAAAGCGCCCCTGCCTGCCTGTGATCTGTACAATTTTAATTCATTCTTCGCCCTATATGTAAAAGAACTGCTGCTGCTGAACGATACCGCGTGAGCATGCCCATAGTTATTGACTCTCGAGCGCTACGGAACGGTACCTCGTCAGCTTACCTATGTATATTCGCAGCGTATACCTATTGTGTCTGTAGGTATACTCGCGTTGCATCTCCAGATCACATTATATACATTAAATATATTATTCTCCATACGAATAAAAAAATGAGCGAATTCGAGCAAGCTTGGGCGACGATGAGACATGCACGTGGTGCTGACGGTGCATTTCGCGCGCGCCGAGAAGTCTTCATAATATTATCCCTAAAGGCGCGTGGAGCTTGCCTCCAAGCAGCTGTAGAGCTCAGTAATCGTCGTTCTTTTAATCATGTAACATCGGGAAAACGTTCTCGGAATTTCAATCGGTTAAAATATTATTCGTTTAAATAATTTATGTGCCCTCAGGATTAACGTTTGTGCTCGTGCTAATAAAAATATTTCATAAAGACGGGACTCACGGAGATAAGTATAACAAGTATATCTGTGCGGGTTTGCATTCTATCGTTTTTCAAAATAATTCCTGCTGTAGATCACTCAAAACCTTATTCGTAGGAATATCGGAAAAAATTTTGGAGTGCTAGTACGAGTGTTTTTAAACTCCTTCGCAATTCTACTGTGCGGTGATTTTTTTCACGGATTCGGAATAAATTTTAGTTACCGAAATAAGGAGGGAGAATAGTGAGAGAGACAAAATGTGCGCGAAAAACAGAGAGTGTATGCGAGAGAAGGAGAAAGAGAGGAAAAACCTAAGTGACAGGAGCGAGAGAGAGAGAGAGAGAGAGATGCGCCTAATAGCCTCGGAAGAAGCATAAGTAAAAATATTCAAGAATGATAATAATGGTAGTAATAATAATAAAAGTAAAAAATAATCATAAATCGGAGAGAGAGTGGAAATATTAAAAATAATAATTTTAAAAAAATAATAATTATGGAAGTAAAAAATAATAATCCAGAGAGAGAGAGAGAGAGAGAGAGAGAGAGGGAGAAAGAAAGAGAGAATATTGAAAATAATAAAAATAAATATTAATAATGATAATAATAATCGTACCACTATAACGAGCCCTCAGAACTCTTCCCCCACCACCTCTCCCCACCATTACCCACACCACGCTCGGAAAGAGGCTCCAGCGCGGGGGAAAGTGGAGGGGATAGGAGTAGGGGTCGCCAGAGTGGTCCATATACTACTCCCGCTATACACTACAGAAAACCCACAATATAATGGTGAAAAATAACGCAATTGGAGAAGTATAAAATGGATTCTCTCCGTGAAGGTATGTAGAATCGAATACAATTTATAGAATTGAAAAATTGTTACTATGAAAAGAGTTATTCGTTTTGAATTGAGGGTGTCTTTTTGGGAAAACGCAAACGAAAAGTAAACTTTCAAGCAGACATAACTTTATCGCTCGTCCTCGCTCCTTCTTTGGAATATTTTTGATCAAATTGCTTATATCTTAACGAAAAAAAAAAGCGAGGTCGCCGAACTTGCGCATTTTTGCGCGAACGGAGATATGATTTTTTTTCTGAAGCCGTGCAAATTTCGACGTGGTATTTTGGTACAAGGGGGTTTTCAGGGTCGCTGATTTACATATTATTTCTTAACTTCTTTCATTATTAGTTATTTTTTGAGGATGAATAAACATATCTCTTCAATAAATTATTGTGTACATTAAGGAGTTTCAGAAAAAAAATAAAATTTTTTAATTTTCTTCCAAACCGGTGTAACGGCTCCGTCCTATAGCCTAAAAAACTCTTTTCCTTTCCCACGCCAGCTCATCAACTTCACTCTCGCTACCAGTCCACTCACACGCTTAAACCTTACATATCAGCTAAACCTTATACTCCTTTCCGGTCAATCTCACAACCGTCAGCACCTTAGCTCCAGTTTGCCCTTGGTCCCACGGGCCTTGTTCCTCTGTCTTGACGACATCCCCTCCACTCTCATTAAGTCCCCTCCTTTCTTCACCTCATTAGCACTGCAGTTCATCATTAACAGTCAATCAGTTCGGACGTGCACTCCCAAATATACCAACGTACCAATAAACTATGAGTCTAAAATATTTCAAGTCTAACTTCATTCTCACTTCATTTAACCGGTTCGCCCATCACACAGGTTTAGAAGCTTCATTTAGGTATACTACATACACACACACACACATCCGGACATTTTTTCTAGATATGAGTTTTCGATGTTTTGGGACATTTTAAGCTCATTGACATTGAAAACTGAAAAAAAAAATTTCGACCGTCACAAAGCTTCCTCTATGAGGAAGCAAAATTACCATTAAAAATAAACAATAAACATTTTCCGACCAAATTTCGATTGAAAAATTATTTTATTGTTGCTGTCATTATTAGTTATCATAGTAGTATATGGACCACTCTGGCGCCCCCCACTCCTATCCCCTCCACTTTCCCCCCGCGTCGGAGCCTCTTTCCAAGCGTGGTGGGGGGTTTGTGGGTGGGGAGAGGTGGTGGGGGAAAGAGTTTTGAGGTTTCGCCAGAGCGGCCCGATTATTATTATTATTGTTATTATTTTTATTATTCTCTATCTCTATCTCTCTCGCTCTCTCTCGGGAGAGGTGGTGGGGGGAAAGAGTTCTGAGGGCCTCGCCAGAGCGGCCCGATTATTATTATTATTATTTAAATAATAATAATAACTCATAATTTTTTATTTTTATCGTTATTTATTAATAAATATGAAAAACTTACGTGTCTGTGGGGAGATCCTTACGCCGCTCCGATGACGCCTACAGCCGATGCACTGAGGGGCACACACACACACACACACACACACACACACACACACACACACACACAAGTGGCCGCGCTACGCGTCACCACCCTCTTCGTCCTCGGCGAACCCTTCATCGGGGTATCCCCGATCGTAGGGTATGTTGTCACCGAGGGCATCTATCAAAATACCCCCTACATCCCGACGATCAGGGCCTCGCAGGCGTATACATGGTGTATCGTGACTACGATACACCATGCGAGCCTCCATGAGGGGCTCGCCGAGACACAGGTTCTCCAAAAGGGTGATGATGTCTGTGTTGTCCACGCCAGCCAGACCCATCAATCGACATACCACGCACTGGGGTGGTAGCATGGCGAACAACGGTTCTGGCTGGTATAGGTCCGTGACCTCGAAATATTCCTTGTGCCCCTCGTCGATGAGGCGCACCTCCGTGAATCCGGCGTCATCGGAAGAAATTATCTCCCCGCGCAGCATTATCGCGTCGCACCGTGCAACGCATGACGCGCCCGCCACCACATCATTAGCCGTCATACGAGCGCCTTTTTGTTGTGCGATATAAAAATCGCACAACAACTGGGCCAATTGCTCATACGTATCCACCATTTCGGCGGTACGTATGGCTATGAACTGCTCGCTCAGCACCCTCACCACACGACACCAAAACGCGCCCGACGGAATGGCCTCTTTGTATCGCGGATACATTTTTTTTTTTAATTTGAAATAAAATTTCTCGCTCACGATCTGAATTCTTTGCCTGCTTAATGGCGACTGAAGTCTACGTACTATAATATACAGCAGCAGAGAAGATGCTGTGGCTGTATTAAAGGTGCGATCGTCAAGAAATGCATGGCCCGCAAAAATGCACGTGGTCCGTGTAAATGAGCCCTTTTGTAATTAATATAAGAGTAAACTGAGCCCCGGAGACACGACTGTCTGTTTAGCCTATACAGCATCTTTTTTATTTCGCGTCTTTCGCGAGCACCGTAGTTCAGCATATATATATATATATATATATATATATATATATATATATATATAACCCATTCTTTCAAAGAGCAGCATATGCATGAGAATAATATTTTATAAAAAATTTGTAAGCCAAATCCATAAGTCATATTCTTGGGAATAGAGGATGACAGCTAGTTTGCGCGCCAAGGTTTACTTTGTTTTGACGAAAACCGAGTATCAATATCACAATGATTCATGAAAATGATATAAGACCTATTAGAGGTATGTAAGAAAATTTGATCGGACTTGAAGAAAAATATTGGAGAGAGATATGAGCTCGAGGGTCAGCAAAGAGGTACGGCTGAGATCACGAGTATAGTTATCGAGCTCTCCTATTCGCTAACTCTCTCTCTCTTTTCTGATGCATATCTTTTTCCATGCCTCGAATCTTTCTATCGCAGCAATAGAGGGATTTTTTTTATATTTTTCGATGTACACCGAGTATTCGGGTATAACACTACGAGATTTCTCGATTTCTCGAGGTGCGTGAAACGCACCATCAGCGGAGCATCAGCAGACTGCATGCCTTCTTTGCTCATTGCTGATGCGAATCTCTCCTTATTCTTCATTTGATGTGTTTTCGTACTTCATGCTCTTTATTTGAAAAATGATATTAAGTTTTAAAATGCATATCAAAGCTAAGCGATCTCCACTTCGTTGCGCTTTTCGAAGAAGTCGCTGTTTAAAAAATTTGATCAGAGTCTCACTATATCATGTTACATTGAAACAATAAGAGCATTTGGAATGCTTATATACATATGTGGCGAGATCTTGAAATCTTGATATCTTGATATCTTGATACCTCATCATGCATATTTTTTGTGTCGCAAGGGGAATCGATTTTTGATGGCGCTGCAGTTTAAGTAAATGAGTAAACTCGCTCAGAAGGCTAGCGCTAAAAAATTTGATCAGATTCTCGCTATATAATGTTACATTGAAACAATAAGAGCGTTTTGAGTGCTTATATACATATGTGGTGAGATCTTGATATCTTGATATCTTGATACCTCATCATGCATGTTTTTGAGCCGTAAGGGGCATCGATTTTTGATGGCACTGCAATTTAAGTAAATGAGTAAATTCGCTCAGAAGGCTAGCGTTAGCGCTAAGTATTTATATGGCCAGAACAAGATGCAATGTTAATCAGTCTCAATCCAGCAGGGAATTATCACTTATCGTTACCAATCATGGCAGATCGAGCACTTCGCGAGTGTATATTAAATCTTTTGCGTTTGGCCGTATTACATAGTTCTCAGCTTCGTCGTCGGTGTAACGAGCAATGGTGCAACGAATTAAATCGATTATCGGGCGATAGACTCATAAGACGCCTAAAATATATTGTATGGTGGGCGCCCTTGCGAATTATAGCGGCAGCCTACAACAGAGGCATACTAAATGGTCAACAAGTGCTAGCGTGTGTGTTTGAAGAGCTGCAGCGTCGAGGATTGGAAAACGCGCCATGTGTCCGCGGTATTGGCGATGAAATCAGAAGTAAGTTCTGTTTTATCATAAAAAATAATCGTGTATATTTGTAATACTTAAACTGTATTGAAAAATTTTTTCACGACGCCATTATTACGCCAGCACGTATTGAAATTTTTTTCACGATGCCATTATTAAGCTAGCACGGGCAAGCTTTATTTATCGAGCTCTTCTCTTTGTGCCATGCTTCGCGTGGTCCCGAGCTCTCTATCGCTCCTTGTCTCTCTCTCTCTCTCTCTCTCTCTCTACCTCTCGCTGGCTCTCTTTCATGAAAGCGATACAGAGCTTCTGTTATGTTAGAGAATTTTTACGAATTTCAACGCGAAATATTCAAAAAATATTCTTATTGATCAATTTCCTCTTTCTCTCTCTCGTCAAAGTGGTATGGATCTTAAAGCGTATTGAAAAATATTTTCACGGCTGTTATTACGATAGTATGGTCAAATCCTATTTATCGAGCTCTACTCTTTGTGCCATGCTTCGCGTGGTTCCGCATTCTTTGCCATTCTCTCACTCTCTCGCTCTTTTTTCACGAGCACGATGCAGAGCACCTGTTTGCGTGAGCAGAGATAATCGTTATTTATCGAGCTCTACTCTTTGTGCTATGCTTCGCGTGGTTCCATGCTCTCTACCTCTCGCTGTCTCTTTCTCTTTCATTAAAGGGGTACAGAGCGCCTGTTATCGTTAGAAAAAATATTTTACGAATTTCAATATGATATATTTAAAAAATGTATTCTTATTCACCAATCTCCTCTTTCTCTGTCTTATTAAATTGATATGAGCTCTCTCTCCTTAAATTATCATCGTGGAAAAAACATTTATATGAAATTTTAACACGGTTCGTTTACCGGAAAAAATTATGAGCTGAAAGCAGTACTTCTATTAAAAGAGGGGTATTATTTTAATGGTTGTGCACCTAATATAGTATATCGACAGCTCTTGGATGCATCGCCGGATGAAGAAGCAGCTCTTATAGAGGGGGCTTGTGCTGTGGAATTAGCATGCCAGCAGAGAAGTATAACGAGTCAGCAGCTGTCATGCACCGAGCTGAATGATGAGCAGCCTATGAGTACTGTTTCCAGCATCGAGCATCCTTCGAAAATATTTACTAATTCGTCGATTTTCGAACGTAAGTTGAAATTAAGGTGCAAAAAAAAATAAAAAATAAAAAAAAAATTGGTGTGGCGTCAATTTTAAATTATAAATTTATCCAGAGGGTATAGATAGGGAGAGGGTAACAGACGCTGCTGTACCAGGCCCGTCAGGTCTATGCCATTCTGGACGACGAACAAGCCCAGCCTCTGACCCTGATGATGTTTTTGATCATCGCGAAAATCAGCTGTGGGAATATCCAATCGAGAACGAGAGAGACGAGGAAATAGCATTTCAAAGAGCTGGCGAATGGCTTCAAATGCTCGTGACTGATGACGACTCTGGTAAATAATTTTTTTATATATGAAAAATTAATTAAGCATGTAAGTAAGTGGGTCCTTTTGTAACAGGGTATTCGTCAGCATCTTTGTTTGAGTGGTGATATCGAACTATTTAAGCAGTGTTATGACTCGTGAGAGGTACAAATATTGATAAAATTTAATAATTTCATATTAATCAGCTCTAGAACTTAATACATGCCTCTTTTTCCAGAGTTGCAAAGCGGGTCAGGCAGACAGCGTGCTGTAGCAAGGAGCGGACCACTCCATGAAATACACCCGCCAGGAAAGCATTTTGAGATCATCGGCGATTACACGAGGTACTTCAAGCGCTTCAAAATACGGGGGCGTGAAACATCGTTGCGAATTCGTCAGCCAGTCTCTGGAGTTAGCGTTGTGGACTGGCTCAACGGTGCGTTTCGCGATCTCTTAACGCATATCATGAGCTCCTGCGAGGGAGGCGATTATGTAGGCGTTTCGTTTACAGCAAATAGCTTGCCGCACGGGCCCGTGTGGTTATCTTTCCGACCGGCCCGCGATTATGTATTCGAAGATATTTGGAAATTAATAAGCAGCGTGGCACAAAGTGCATCATCATTGAACATCGATGACTCGTGCACGATAAAAATGTGCGCTGTCAAGGGGGTCGAAGGGTGCGGTCGGAAAGGTCTCACACACGAAGGGGTCGCAAAACAATCTATTCTCTCGATCCGAAACAACGACAATCTGTGTTTACCGCGTTCGCTGGTGGCGGCTCGAGCATACGCAGAACGAGGAGAAATACGGTCGGGTAGCCTTCATGATAAATGGCAACGTATTAGACGAATTAGGGGGACTGTACAAAAACAGGCAGCGCTCGAACTTACAAGAGAAGCAGATGTCCGCGTACCGGTAGAGGGCTGTGGTGTATACGAGATTGCGCGCTATCAGGATTATTTGGCACGAGATGGCTTTGCTATTGTCGTTTACGAGTTTTTAACTCTGGGTCGCGGGGAGGAGCCTCTGTTTGACGGGAGACAGAGTGTTCTGGGCATCGCGGGTACAATTCAGCACACCCTATATATATTGTATTACGAGCGTTCACATCATTTCGAGCCTATTCTCAATCTCAGAGCAGCTGTCGGTAGTAGAGATTTTTGTTCCTCGTGTAATACGGCCTATCGTCGACTCGGTCATAGATGTTTAAAGAAAAAATGTCCTCGTTGCTGGGGGCTGCAGGCGTGCAATACACGCTCGCGCGATATAATCAGATGTGAGGTGTGCAATCGCGATTTTTTCGGAGAGGATTGCTTTCAGAGGCATAAGATGCCGATTGTGACCATGAGGCATAGAAAGCCTAGCGTTTGTGAAGCTCTGAAACGATGCCGGAACTGCTTTCGAGCAATAAGGCCTTTGGAAAAATCAGAGAAGCACAAATGCGGGATAGGGTACTGCAAAACGTGCAAATCCGATCAACCGAATAATCATTTGTGTTTCATGAAACCAATTCGTAGTACTCCAGATTTGAAAAAAATACTATTCATTTTTTATGATTTTGAAACACAGCAAAGCAAACCTGTAAAGGGTGATTCAACTACTCATGTACACGAGGCAAATCTTTGCGTGGCACAACGCGTTTGCACGTTTTGCTGTGTTAACGATTCTATAGCCGAACCATGCGAGCATTGCGGGGAACACGAGTTTGTATTTAGTCACAGCCCCGTAGCCCAGCTTGTCGAATTAGCCCTGCAACCGCTCGAAGGTTTTTCGCGTACCATCTGTATCGCTCATAACGCAGGGGGCTTCGACGCTCAATTCATCCTGCGTTATTTCATCGAAGAGAAAAAAACTCAGCTCCCCACACTAATCATGAACGGTACGAAAATCATTACGATGCGCGTCGGAAAGCTCGTATTTCTCGACAGTCTAAATTACTTCCATATGCCTCTGAGTGGTTTACCGAAAGCCTTCGGGCTTACCGGGGCTATCGTTAAAGGCACTTTTCCACATTTGTTTAACCGCCCGGAAAATCAAAATTATGTAGGCGAATTGCCGCCTCTCGAGCATTATTCTCCGGACACGATGCGCGCCGATGAGCGCCGGAAATTTCTCGATTGGTATCGCGAAACAAAAGACAAAAATCACGTATTCGTTTTTTCGGAAGAGCTTATCAGCTATTGTAAGACAGATGTCACGATTTTACGACGTGCGTGTATGGCTTTTCGCAATATGTTCATTACCAGCGGTCGCGTCTGCCCGTTTGATGAAAGTACAACAATAGCATCAGCCTGCTTCAGAGTTTTTCGAAAAAACTTCTTGAAAGATAATTCAATAGGCATTATACCCACGGGGGGATACAGATGGGCGCAAAATCAATCGAAAAAAGCGGTTTCATGGCTATCGTGGATAGAGCACTCGCTGGGTGTTCGTATTATTCATGCGGGCCGAGCACGCGAATTCAGAATACCTCAAAATCTCTTGGTAGACGGGTACTACGAGACTCCTAACGGGGCGCATGTATTGCAGTTTCACGGTTGCTACAGGCACGGCTGCCCACGTTGCTATCCCACAAACAGAGACAACCGACAAAGCGATGGAATATCCATGCACGAGCGTTTCGAGGGAACTACTGCTGTAACTGAGAGGATTCGAACGGGAGGGTATTTGCTCACGGAAATTTGGGAGTGTGATTACGATCGCTTGTTAAATTCGACAGCCGAGATGAGGATTTTCCTGCAAGATAACCCTTTAGCTACAGCAGAGCCTCTCAATCCGCGTGATGCTTTTTTCGGCGGACGGACAGAAAACATGGTTACGCTCTATGACGTTAACGCTACGGAAAAAATACGATATGTAGACGTTTGCTCTCTGTACCCATATATATGTAAGTTCGGTAAATATCCCGTGGGCCATCCGAAAGTATACGTGGGTAACGAGTGCATGGAATTGACAGGTCCTGATAACACCGATCTCGCTCTCGTTGAGGGTCTCGTAAAATGTACCGTATTGCCGCCTCGTAATCTTTACCACCCCGTATTACCAGTGCGTATGCATAATCGATTATTATTTGCTCTATGCCGCAGCTGCTGTGAGATTATGAATCAGGGTGTATGTACACACGAAGATCCTGTAGAGCGCATGTTCAAGGGTACATGGGTTGTCGACGAGTTGCGAAAAGCCGTGTCGTGTGGGTACAGAGTGATAGACGTGACTGAAATTTGGCAATATGAAACGACGCAGTTCAATCGCGATACACAGACAGGGGGGCATATTGTCGAATACATTAACACGTTTTTAAAAATCAAACAAGAAGCCAGTGGATGGCCCGACATTTGCTCCGAAGATAAAGCCGCGCAAGATCTCTATATAGCCGATTTCGAACGATCGGAAGGAATCAAGCTAAATCGCGACTCCATAGCTAAAAATCCGGGGCTGCGATCTGTTGCAAAGCTGTGCCTTAATTCATTTTGGGGGAAGTTTGGGCAGCGGGAAAATCTACCGCAGACAGAAATAGTTTCAACGCGTAAAAAACTTATGGAACTATTGACTAGCCCTGAGCACGAGATCACGGGTATTTTACCCGTAAATAACGAAATATTGTATGTAAGCTACACGAAAAGCAGTGACGCTGTTATACCATCCAGCATAGCGAACGCCGTAGTAGCAGCATACACCACAGCCCAGGCCCGCCTAAAACTTTATAGTTACCTAGAGCGGCTGGGTCGTCGTGCTTTGTACTGCGATACCGATTCCGTAATTTACGTATCGCACGAAGAAAAATACGGGTACGAGCCTCCAACGGGACAGCTCTTAGGGGATCTCACAGACGAGCTGAGCTCTTATGGGGAAGGTAGTTATATTAGAAGTTTCATTTCAGGCGGACCAAAATTTTATTCTTTTATCGTATGCACTCCCAATGGAGAGGAAAAAGAAGTATGTAAAGTAAAAGGGATAACGCTTAATTTTGCGAACAAGGGATTAATTAATTATAACTCAGTGCGCTCCTTTATAACCGGTGAGAGAGACGAGCCTGTTGTGCTAAAGTATGACGCTATACGACGCACGGCATTTCATCAGGTCGTCACACGTCCTGAAACCAAATCATGCAAACCATCGAGCGTCAAACGGAGACGAAATGGCGAATATGGCACTCTTCCTTACGGTTATAAAGAATAATGTATATAGATATAGACCTCGCACTACTTTGTAAATAATGTATATAAATAAAACTTTATGTTCTTACGTATATTCGTCTTTTCGAACCCTATATATGTTTCAGCTAATACGAAGATTGTGCTCATTCGCAAAAATGGATGTGCGGTGGAAACATCCTTGGACGGCGATGGTTTGCGGGCCCACGGGCTGTGGTAAAACATACTTTGTGAAAAAGTTTTTGAAATTCATTTCGCATTTGAATAGTGAGCCGTTTCAACGAATTATTTTCTATTATTCCGAGTGGCAACAAGCGTATATGGAGTACGGTTCTTCGATAGAGTTTCGCGAAGGTTTGCCGCAATCCTCGGATTATGCAAACGATCCGCGTGCAAAACTTATAATTATTGACGATTTGATGCGCGAGGCATCGAACAATAGCGTTGTCGACCTCTTCACCAAGGGTAGTCATCATAAGAATTTGAGCGTGTTTTTTATAACACAAAATTTATTTCATCAGGGCCACGGGCAACGGGATATATCGCTGAACGCTAATTATATAGTAGTTTTCAAAAATCCGCGAGATCGCGCTCAAATACAGCACCTGGCGCGTCAGGTTTACCCCGAAAATCCCCGATTTCTGCAGGAAGTTTATTACGACGCGACGAGCAAACCACACGGTTATCTGCTCTTGGACTTGAAACAATCGACTCCCGATAACTGTAGATTTCGAACGTGTATTTTCCCCGATGATCCGCAGCATTTCGTTTACGTGCCGCGAAAAAAGTTAAAAAGCACCGACACAGCCGGAGAAGTACCAGTCTTGCGGCTGTGATGGCGGGTAACAGGTCCTCTCTCTGCAAGAAGCACGTTGCAATATTGCACGCACTCCAGCATCTCAACAAGGAGCAGCGAGACGCCGTTTTTCGTAAAGCCGATCCACGAATAATTCGTTGTATTTGTGAGTGTGCGTTAAACATTCTACGTGGTAACGTGCCTTTGAAGCCTGAACAAAGAAAAAAGTTGCGTCGCCACGCATCTATTCTTCGACGACTAGCTGCGAAAAGCGGTAGTTGGAAGAGCAAGAAACGTTTTGTGGTTCAAAACGGTGGATTCCTACCGCTGCTGCTCGCCCCCGTACTGGGTACGCTCTTGTCACGTTTGATCGGCGGCAGTGGATAATGGAGCATGCGAGAAAAATGGTGCTCGTGCCTGAAGAGAATCTTCAGCATATAGGCGTGCAGAATAATCGACAAACGGAATCTGTTCAACGGCAACAGCAGCAAACAGTGCAAACCCTTGGTACGACACTGAGTAGATTGGACACTGAGATGAACGATATTCTGAATTCTAATTCGTACAAGGATGAGAGGGAAAAGTGGTCGGCGTATTTTGCGGTGTTGCAGCGTTATCTTCATTTTGCCGATAATGAGCGAGCGCAGCAGCATCGTGCACTCGCAAAAAACGATGATTACATCACGACACCTATAGAGGAGGAGGGGAATAGTGGAAAAGGCGCTGAAATTCCACGCATAAACGACTCTATGATCGTTGAGAGTGTCCCGACAAAATATCGCAATAAAGCAAAACTATTGCTCCGTCGTTTACGCCTTGTACCAGTAACAGAGTTTTGCTGGGATCCTACAGGCACCGTCTCCATCGCAGGCAAAGAAATCAAGGACTCCAATATTGTCGATCTTATAAACGATGCTATGCGCGCGAGGAAAATCTCAACGCCGGCGGGTCGTCATGCATTTGCAGGATTTTTAAAAGCGGCAAAAATTCCACGCGAGTTTGTTGGGAACCAGGATCTGTGGAGGTCCGAGGTGCCCACCTCGACGCCTTTTCGGAAAAAAAGAAAAATACCTGTGCACTCCCACGACTTGTCGTTCAGCGACGCGGGAGCCAATCACAGCAGCGACGAATCCACCGATCCCAGTATTTATGAGCTCTTCAGTACCTCTGAGAGGGAGCAAACAGGCGCTGGCCAGTGTAAAAAGAAGAAGAAGAATCGTGTAATTTGGGCTAACCTAAAACTCTAAACCATGAAAACATTGGAAAAGCTGTACTATAACCCCTCCCACGAAGCATCGTTCTCGGGCGCTGCAAAATTATTACGCGCAACGCGAAAAAAAATTTCTAACGAAAAGACCGTGCAGTGGTTGGAGACACAGGATGCTTACACGAAACATCGTCCTGTAAAACATCGATTTCCACGACGTCATTACAGCGTGCGAAACATTGACGATGTCTGGGAGGCTGATCTCGTAGATCTTCGCTCGATCAAAGATTACAACGATGGTCATACCTATCTCCTCGTAGTCATAGATGTGCTTAGTAAATATGCATGGGTCGAACCTTTACGCGACAAGACTGCTGCGTCTGTAGCTAAGGCTTTTACGCGGATACTCACGCAAAAAGCCACTAATAGCCGATCACCCGTATGCCTGCAATCGGATCGAGGCAAAGAATTCATGGGTGCTGCATTTCAAGAGCTTCTAAAGAAGAAAGATATTCAGTTTCGAACTGCACGGAATCCTGATATAAAAGCCTCAATTGTGGAAAGATTTAATCGAACATTGAAAGAAAGAATGTGGCGATACTTTACGTATACTCGCGCGAAGCGATACATCAATGTGTTGCAAAATATAGTGTCTGCATATAATAATTCCCGGCATAGCAGCATAAAAATGGCCCCAGTAACGGTGACTCTTGCCACTGCAGCTCAAGCTCGTGCTAATTTGATGCAGCGTTACAAGGATTCGGAGCGAGAACACAACCCTAAATACGGGATCGGTGATGTTGTACGAATCAGTAGTGCAAAAGCGGCCTTTGCAAAAGGTTACGAGAGCGGCTGGAGCAGCGAGCTGTTCAAAATTCATCGCATATCGACAACTAGTTGGCCGACGGTGTACTTTTTACGCGATCTTCACGGCGAAGATATTGACGGCATTTTTTACGAGGCCGAGTTTTCGAGAGTTCGTACTATTACCGAAAAAAATAAAAAATCACGATGAGAGACGAATTTTATATCGTTTTACCGAGCAACAGCAGTATGAAATATTACCCGGAAAATACGACAACGCGTTATACCACACGATTGCCACAGCGCGTATCTTTGCAAGGCAATTGGGCCGTTGGACTTACAGAAATACATATACCCATGACGATTCTGCATATACCTCAGGAAGACGAGCAGAACTTCATCAAGACCGCACCGTATAAAGTACAATCGGGTATTCACGATTCTGCTATTGACATTGAAAAGAGCTGTGTGTATGTTCCACCCGGTGTATATAAGAGTATAGACTCATTGCTCGAAGTAATAAATGAACTACAGGGCGTTGCTGGTCATTTACTATTTCAGCGCGCTCGCAATGGCTACGTCCAAGTGACCCGTATCTGCGATTCTTGCGAAAATTTAATTCATGCTTTCCATTTCTCACCAAGGCTCAACAAGATTTTAGGATTTACCACACCCAGCAGTGTGGCGCTCCCGCCTGCATTCAGAGATGTTGGTTATAGAGGCGCACGACCTGCCAGCTTAACTAATGCTATCCCCGATATGTTATTCGTTTATACGGATATTTGTGAACCCTACATTACCGGTGATGTGCATGCACCTCTGTTACGTGTTGTACCATCTTATACCGCGGATAGCAACAATTACGGTTCTGTGAAGATTAGAGGTTTTTCACCACCACGCTACGTACCTCTGCTTCATACAAACTTTCAATCGATCGATATCGATATAAGGGATGAGTTTGGGCAGCCGATACCATTTGAGTACGGGACGCTGACGGTGACATTACAGTTCAAGCGTATGGATTAGAGAAGTCATCGCAATGACTTATTACGATGAATACTTTGATATGCAGACGGGTGGTGCTCGGACCGGATATGGGGGTATCAGTAACGTGTACATAGGCTCACCGAATCAAAGGGGCCACGGGATTGGCAGTTTTCTCGGTGGCCTTTTCCGCCGTATTATACCTCTTTTGAAGAATGGAGCACGGGCTGTCGGCAAGGAGGCTCTGCGTGCCGGTGTTAATGTTGCCACCGATATAATGGACAATGGTGTACGGCCAAGAGAAGCGTTCAAAACGCGTCTACGCGAGTCTGGCGAAAATCTGAAGCGAAAGGCGGAGGAAAAAATTGATACGCTCATGAAGGGTTCTGGCTATAAAATGGCAAAAATTAATCGATCTCGGCATTCCATTTCCGGCCGCGGTGTGCGACGTATCCATAGTGTGAAAAAAAGAAAGAAAGCTACATCTTCGTCGAGAAAACCGAGAAAGCGGGCAACGGCAAAGAGGAGGATAAATAAGAGAAGGACAACCAAGAAGAGGAAGGCTCTACGAACGGTGGCTGATATTTTCGCATAGAGAGAGAGAGAGGGTAAATATGGCTTTCTTACACACACACTCTTGCGAGTGTTTAAAGTCAGAGCTCGAGCTATTTACACTGCCTCCTACACAAACCACCATCGAGGGAACACAATGGGTGTACTACAAACCGATCTCATCTTTAACGGATGATTCACCAATTGAGTTTGTGGTACCTGGTCAGGGTGATGAATACATTGATCTTGCTCACACCATGCTAAGCATGCGCGTTCAAATACAGTGTTTGGCTGAGAAGCCTGATTCAACGATTAAAATAGGCCCCGTCAATAATCTGATGCATTCAATGTTTAATCAAGTAGATGTGTTTTTCAATCAGAAACTTGTATCGCCCCCGAATAACGCGTATGCATACAGAGCATACATTGAAACACTGCTAAATTATGGAGACGGCGCAAAAAACTCTCATCTTACGAGTGTGCTCTGGTTCGCCGATACACCGGGAAAAATGGAGGATACGGATACAGCCAACGGTGGGCTTGTTAGCCGCAGAGACCTTCTTAGCAGTGGAAAAACTATTGATCTCCTCGGTCATCTTCACTGTGATGTCTTTAATCAAGAGAGATTCTTATTGAACGGTGTTGAAATGCGTCTGCGACTCGTACGCACGAATAATTCATTTTGCCTTATGGGCGGGACGGCAGACTATAAAATACATATTGTCGAAGCGTCGCTTCTCGTACGTCGCGCCAAGATAGCACCTGGTATACTTTTAGCACATGCAAGAACTCTGTGTAAAGCTACGGCAAAATACCCTCTGACACGCGTGGAGGTAAAGGCTATATCCATGCATAGCGGAGTACATGGCGAAACTCTCGATAATGTAATCCTCGGCCAGCTACCAAAACGTATCATCATTGGTTTCGTCGATAATAAAGCGTTCAACGGTTGCCTCGATAAAAACCCGTTTAATTTTAAAAATTATCAAATCAATTATCTATCGTTGTATGTGGATGGTATGCAAATACCGTCAAAGGCTCTGCAGCCCGACTTTACAAAATCGAAACTTTACGTAGACGCGTATCATACTCTGTTCTCCGGAACGGGTATTCACTTTCTCAATGAAGGTAATTGTATTTCACGGGAGGCCTACCCCGAAGGGTATTGCCTTTTCGCGTTTGATCTTACGCCCGATTTATCAGCAAACAGCAGTACTCATTGGAATTTGGTAAAACACGGCAGTGTTAGAATAGAAGTACGATTCGAAAAGGCTCTCGCATCAACGGTAAATTGTATTGTGTACGCCGAGTATGATAATGTGCTGGAGATTGACTCGTCCAGACAAGTAATCGTTGACTTTTCTGGATAGTCAGCAGAATTTGTATCCGCCGAGCTAGGTCTCCGTGACGCAAAGAGCTGAACAGTATTATCAGAGAGAGCAACGAGAAAGCATCATGAATATCGCAATCGATATACAGGGTTTGCGAGATAAAAACAATCGTTTTGTGCCGAAAGAAGTTGCGATCATTTGTCTACACGGACCGTACACCGCTCATTGGCTTGTGTCTTCACCTCACGATAATGAGGATCTATCACCGGCGCTGAAGCGTCAGAATTCCTGGTTGACTAGAAATCATCATGGTTTACAATGGCGTGAGGGCGATACAACGTCGCAACATATGGAATCAATTTTGAAAAATATTGCGGAACAGTCTGATCGAATATTCACAAGGGGTTCAATAAAATCAGAGTACCTGGCGCAGCTGACAGGTTGCTTCATTATAAATTTAGAGGAGGAAGAGGAGGCTCCTTCATTCCGTTATCTTCATCAGGACGACACTCGTTGCATATACCACGGATCGCTACATAACAATCTCACGTACAAATGTGCGCTGAATAATGCGAAACAGATAAAAGATTGGCTTTGTCATAAAGATCGCATCGACTCCTTATGGGAATATAGAACGACCACGAGCTGGAGCTTAGACGGTCCTCGCGAGGAAAAGAAAAAGAAACCTTCTGCTTCAGGCTGCTATGAACAGTCTAGAAATTCTGCAGGCCTTGCGGAACATACCAGACCACACGATAGGCGTATACCCAGCCGACCGTATCCCGAAGGTGTGGACGTGGCCGACAGCTTTTGTCGTTAATACCGATGGCCACAAATTACCCGGAGCCCACTGGGTCGCCATGTACGTCGATCGAACTGGAGAAGGACGATACTTTGACAGCTACGGGATCCCTCCAATCGTTCCGCAGCATCTCATCCGACTCCGAAGAAACTGCAAGCTTTTCCGATGCAACGCTACTCAGCTTCAGGGTCCAGATTCGCAGTGTTGCGGACAGTATTGCATTATGTTTCTTCATTATATGTCTACTGGCTTTGGTATTAATAAGTTTCGAAGCGTATTTTCAGATGATTTATCCCGAAACGATAAAACAGTGAACGATTATTATAATGCGTATATAAAAAAACGCGAAAAGTCGGGGCAAAGTTTTCAATATGGACTCTGCGGTTGGTGGTGGCTGTGGTACAAATAATTTTAATCATAAAAACTTACACTGTATACAGAACTGTTGTTCTCGTGTACGGCAATAATGAATCTAATTTTAATATAAGAAATAAAATCGACATTGAAATTTTTCACGTTTTATTTTTTCTACCTATCCTTGAACTGCGATCACGCGCCTTGGAGTCAGCATTCTTTGGGTACAAAAGTCACTTTTAGCGACTATCATATTTCAAGCGGAATGTGCATCAAACCGTCGATTCTTTTTGCCTTTGTTATGTCTAAGGAAATGAGTCATCATTATAGGGTATCATATGTAGACGATCAGATTTCTTTTTGTCTTTGGTATTTCTAATAAAATGAGTAATCTTTATAGTGGGGGGAGGTCTAGTGGAGGGGCGACTGCAGAGTATAAGTTAGACCCTGGAGAACGACCATCATTCGCGATCAAACCGTGGTCAGATATCGAAGTAAACTTCAAAACTCTTAAAGACTTTCATTTGCTGTCATTTGAGGTGTATGCTGAGAAAACGACGCGAATTAAAGCGGCGAATAGAAGCACTTTCACACGACATTGCGAGTATCAAAGCAGTAATACAAGCGAGATCGCAATTTCTCTCTTTAACACGAAAATTTGACGAACTCGATATTTACGATGGATTTCGCACGAATCAACAAAGTGGGACAAACGGCCGCGTTTCTACCTGTGAAAAAGTTATCGGAACTAGAGCTCAAAAAAGACTACAGCATCGGCGACATAAGAACCGTTCAAACTAAATGGGGCACGCGTATCGTCATCGACGTGGAAAACACATTTGCGTGCTTCCTACCAGCCAGATTCGTCCAACTGTTCGAAAAAGACGATCAGCTATTTCAGCAGATGATAGCCGCAGCCCGTGAAAATAATTTGGCCATGGAATATCGTGGAACAAAATTCAATAATCTGGAATTCAAACCGTCAACAAATCATTAAGTCCTGCGATGTATGCGAAACGTGCTAAGAATCTACGTGCGCTACTGCTACCGTTCGCCTATAAGCTAAATAATTTGGGGACGAAATCTGTGTGGGTGGGCCTTGATATTTGTGGGAACGGTACGTTACGGCCTGTGATTAGCTTCAAATGTTATATCCATGGTTGTTTAACTATGGACGGCCGTTCTTGGCACGATTTTCAAAATCATTTCAACATAGAGGATGAAGAAGACCCTGCACATCGCTCGTTACCGATATTCTGTTTTACAAAAGAGCACTTCATTATACTGTCATTATTACAAGCCAGTATAAACAGAAATATCTCATGGCTTCGTCGTGTTTGCAACGAGGTAACAAATTGCAGAGACTCTCTTGTAGATGCAATAACATCAGAAACATCCATTTTTACAACGAGCTGCATACGCCGTAATATTCGCACGAAGCGTGCGAAAATACGAGAGAGAGCTACCCAAAAACGAACATCACCGAATAATTCATATGACGAATTACCTACTTGTACAAAAACAACGATAATTGACAATCTACTGACGCATCATTTGGATCACATCGTTAAAACTGTTATAGCCCGTAAAAGATAAATCCTTTTCTCATTGTATAAAAGCATTACGTATAATTAAGTGAAAATGTATATAAAATTTAATAAAGAGAAAAAAAGTATGGATTATTATTATTTGAATAATGATAATAATCGGGCCACTCTGGCGAACCCCCAGAACTCTTTCCCCCCACCACCTCTCCCCACCACAACCCCCACCACGCTCGGAAAGAGGCTCCGACGCGGGGGGAAAGTGGAGGGGATAGGAGTGGGGATAGGAGTGGGGGGCGCCAGAGTGGTCCATATACTACTTATCATCTAGTTATAGTTAAATGCATACTTTACAAAAAAAAATCATGTCCACTTTATTTATAAGACCTGCATTCGCTGTAATATTTAAAAAAAAGGTCGAATTATAGGTAACTTAACTTTTGACAGGCTGTAACTTTGATACAGTTAGTTTTACGAAATTTTGACAAGAGACCTTTTTTGTGGAGCGTTCAATTTCCTACAAATATTGCATAAAGATTTCTGGTACGATGCTTTGTTAGCTAGTTATAAAAATCAGAAGCAGCAAAAAAAATGTTTCCTACGTTATTCTTATGGGAAATCGAAAGGAGCGATGCGCCACCCCTTAATGTAAATATTAAAATCTTAAATTTTAACTGGAGTCTTTGTATACCTAAATGAAACTTTTAAACCTGTTTGGAAGAAAATTAAAAAAAAAAAGTTTTCCCGAAACACCCTAGTGTACATCAAATAAAACATAGTAAAATATGTCACAATATACTAGTGTCACAGTATAGTGAGATCTCTTGTTTTCGCTCACTCTTTATTCTATTCACGGGCTAGTTTCGGCTCCGAGGGATATAATCCCATATTATTCACTGATTTCAGGAACTGCAGACGTTAGAGAAGAAGTGACAAGGAAAGAGATATTCCACATAATTAAGAATTCGATCGCTTCCCAAAATGTGGACGAGGCAGCTCTCGTTCTTGAAGCGCACGTCTCGTGCCAATTGGGCTATGCATTCTTCATGACTGAAGAAGTGAAAAAAATGTCTCATGTATTCTAAAAACTACGTGATATGTGGAAAAAAAACCTACCGGAAGGACGAGAGGTTATTCGAGAAGAATGCGGAATGGTTGAGCATTCAATTCATCTTATCTCAGGACGGATCTTCTCAAAGTACTCCGGAGTCAAAAGCGATCGGGGGTCGACCTTCTACAAGTTTTTCGGATAGTAGTGGCAGATCAAAACGGCGAAAAACGGGAAAACTGTGCGAAGAATATAGTTCAGAAGAACTCACCTTTGCTACGCAGATGAGCCTCCGTGCAAGCGGTAAGGTTCACGCTGCGCAGGTATTGGAGAACGTTACAATGGGGAGTCCCTCCAAAGCATCATCTTACCTGTCGTCTTCGAACACCGTTAGAGAAAGAACATTGACGCATGAAGAAGCATTGTCGGTCTTTGTAAAAGGTAGATTTTCGAAAAATCAAAATTTAGTTGCAAGAGCAGGCTGCAAATTAGCTAATAGTCGAGCTTATCCGCCGTATAACGTACTTCGAGAAGCTAAAAATTCTTGTTATCCACCGATAAAAACAATTACATACACAGAGAAACGAGCAGCCGTAGAACTTCAATCATTATTAGACCTTACAGTGAAACGAATCGTTTTAGCGCAAGAAAGTACCATTCAAAATATATCAAACGTTGATTTGGGTAAAATGACTCTTATTTGTAAGTGGGGTTGTGATGGATCTTCGGGTCAGAGCGAATATAAGCAAAAATTCACCGGTGATGATGGCACATTTACAGACACGAGTATTTGTTTTACCTCATTAGTTCCACTGCAACATTCAAGTATAAATGAACAAAACGAAAAATATGTTGTCTGGCAAAACCCTGCGCCTTCTTCTCCGCGATACTGTAGACCGATAAAAATAGAATTTCTGAAAGAAACTGCGAATACAACGAAAGCCGAAATTCAATATGTACAAGATCAAGTTGAAAATCTTGTTCCATTTTCAGACATGGTTAAGGGAAAATGTATAAAAGTAAATTATAACCTTGCCTTGACCATGGTAGACGGGAAAGTGTGTAATGCAGTGGCGGACAATGCAGCGACTCAACGCTGCTATCTTTGCAAAGCTACATCAAAAGATTTTAATGACCTCGATAAAATGTTGAAGCTCGAAGTTATCGATGATTATTTGAGCTTAGGTCTTTCTTCGTTGCATTCATGGATACGCTGCTTTGAATGTTGTCTGCATTTATCTTATAAATTAAATATTAAAAAATGGCAAGCGCAAACTCCGGAAGATAAAACGATTGTTCAGAATCGAAAAAAGGCCACTCAGGAATCTTTCAAGAAAAATTTAAGCCTTATTGTTGACCAGCCGAAGCCAGGGTTTGGGAGCTCGAATGATGGCAACACTGCTCGTCGCTTTTTCGAAAACGCTACAATTTCAGCCGAAATTACTGGCGTAGACATTCGTTCAATCACAAGATTCCACTCTATTTTACAACTGATTTCGTCAGGTCGTACAACTGATACTCCGAGATTTAGAGATTATGCTTGGGAAGGTGCGAAATTATTTGTGGAATTGTACTCATGGTACTACATGCCACCATCGATCCATAAACTGCTTATTCATGGTCCGATATTGTTCCATTTTTAAGAATTTTTACATGTTTGCTTAATAGATTATGTAAACATATTTGAGATTTTTAAGAACCTGCATTGAAAGTTTCCCTTTTCGTGCATGTGAAGTTGGTGCCAAGTGGCCTATCCTCGCCCGCCAGCATTTTGCGCCTGCTTATTCGTTTGCGGGCGGGAAAAGGCCACTTTGCGCCAACTTTACATGCACGAAAAGGCATACTTCCGGTGCAGGTTGGAGAAAAATATACTTTTTATTCGCATTATATTATATTTTGTTATCGTCCTTAGGTGTTCTTCATTCTGGAATGGAAGAGACACAGGTCAATAAACTGTTTGCCTGTATGAATATCCCATTTTTTTTACTTCAAAACGTTCAAATGATACGACGAAGAGATCGGACTGGCAGCAGAAAATTTAACTCAGAGTAGCTGTGTAAAAGCAGTGGTGTTGGAACGATCGTGAACATTGGAGCACGCGGAGAACACCGCCAAGCAATTGTAAATATAGGAGTGATGAACAAAATCAGCAATTTGTAAATTTCATGAATTGAAATTGGAGTTCAAAGATATAATGAATTATTCATTTTATTTCACAATAAAGAAAATAAAATTTAAACAATTTAGTTTCGATTTAATCCGTTTATTGTTGACATGCATGCAAAATGAGGGTTTATACTCAATTTTTCAAGCCAGGAGAATTCAAGTCTAATTTCATAATATCTGAGCGACACGCCAAAGAATCCGAACCTCCAAATTCAAAATCTTTTTTCGAAGAAGCTTCGAATACATTGAATTTTCAACACAGAGAAACACCAAATTCATTTAACGATATAATTCGAATAATGGTCTCCTAATATGACATGGACTGGAGCACAAGAGGTGCAGGACAAAACTACGATAGCTTAAAAGGTTTCGGAGCCATGATCGGTGGTCTTAGTGGCATGGTTTTGGATTATTCAACTTGCAATAGAAAGTGCAGAAAATGCGACGAAGGTGACCATCTACCCGATCATGACTGTCATAAGAATTTTTACGGATCAGCAAAAGCCATGGAGCCACATGTCAGTAAGAAACTTGTGATTGACAGTCCAATTCTTCGTTCAAAAAATCTTGAAGTTGGGATACTGGTAAAACATGATGACAGTTCCACTATCGCGGCATGTCGTGCTGTCAGTTCCCATCCCATAATAAAACAATCGGATGTTAACTCTCACATTTCGCACGCGTACGATGACGGATGTAGAGGGCAGTAGAGAGCCACCGAGAATGTTCTCGAAACTGCTACGCGACGAGAGAGCAGGCGCGCCGGGGAGAACGCGTGGTTGGAACGGCGAGAGAGGAGTCGACCACGAAGGGTTATCACGATAACATCGTGGAGAGCGCGAGCGAGACTCGCGGTGTGATATACATACATAGATAGTCGAGACAAAGACTGTGCGAGAGCGTGACCGCGAGGACGGTCACAATTAATCAATTCATTCGAGTCAATTATACGGCGAGTTAATCCACCCGGGATATTAACAATTATTGTAACGCTAATAAATATATTCTATCAGTTATTTCATTATCAATCGAAAGTGTCGCGATTTCAGTTATTTCGTCGAGCTCGTCATTCTCGTGCTCGCTCCTTCGCAAATCCTATTCCCAGTTGTCCGCCATTTTGAATAGTAAACAAAAAAAAAAGAGAAGTAACACGGATGTCAATCATACGTAGAAAGGGGTCAAAAAGGAATTGTAGAACATCCATGAAAGTCATGAAGAACTAACCAGGGATTGCATAGCATATCTTCATCGATGTTTTACGTATGCCATGAAGCAAAATAAAGGTGATAGTAAAGCCATGGCTGATGCTATTCACTAAATTCCTTATCATGCCTTCAATGACCACAGCAAATGCGGAAGCTGGTGTGGATATCTTAAAGATAAAGAAAATTACGATCGCCGCATTACCCCAGGAGGATTTCATGATGCAAATCTATTTTAAGCTTTAAAAATAATTTTCGAAAAACTGTCGAATAATGCTCAAAAGTTTTCTGCTGGTGCTTCCAGCAATGTGAATGAAAGTTTAAATGCCACAACGGCCAGCAAAGCACCAAAACGATTTTGTTTCAGCCAGACTACCTCAGCGGATTTTCGATTTGCGAGTACAATCGGTCGAAAAAATATTGGTGAAGGCTATGCTCAAGAAATTGTCAAATCCGTTATGCTGTCCCCTGGAAAACATCATTCCCACCATATTGCGAATGAATCTAGGAAAATTAGTCCCTGGAAAATTGGCCTTGGAAAATTGGCACCCGGAAATTTGGCGCCCGGAAAATTGGCCTCCCGGAAAATTGGCCCCAGAATCACGAGCTGAATCTTTTAGAGTATTCTTTTAAAATCCTCTAAGTGAAAAATATTCAGGCAGATCATATATCTTTTCATTATACACAGTGCAGTATAATACACTATCACAGTACAGATCATAACACTATTACAGTAGTTCGAATTTATTTTATGCCTAAACCTATCAAACCTTTACACTTGTGATTTTTTTAAATGTAATATCAAAATCAAACACTATTTAGCGCTAGATTTAATTTACACCCTTCATCTCATATTTAGTTTTAGAATCTGAAGTTGAATCGATTGAAAAAAAAATCGGAATTAATGAGGAATTGTGCGCGCGCGCGCACGCACACACACACGCACACACACACACGCACACCCGCACACACACACACACACACACACACACACACACACACACGCGCGCGCGCACGCACACACATACACACACACGCACGCGCGCGTACACACACGCAAGCACGCGCACACACACACACACACACACACGCACACACACACACACCCGCGAACACACACACACACACACACGCACGAACGCACACACATACACACACACGCACGCGCGCGCGCACACACGCAAGCACGCGCACACACACACACACACACATGCGCGCGCACGCACGCACGCACACACACACGCTTGAACGCACGCACATACACACACACGCATGCACGAACTCGAATTTTTTCACGATAAAAAGCTTCCTCCACCAGAAAGCAAAATCAATAAGCGAATTATAGCGGATCAAGTTGAAAAATTGTACACTTTTTCATATACTTTTAATTGAAAAAGCCATGTGATAAATAAATTATATCAATAAAACACGCTGGAAACAAGAGAGAGAAAAAGAGAGAAAGAGATAGAAATACACTGGTATAATTGGGTCGAAATAATTTTTCTTTCCAGGAAAATAAAATAATTTCTGTTTTCGAAATATAGAATTTTAAAAATTGATGTATTAACACGCGCGTGTATATCTATGTCTATCGTAGCGTGCACTCTTATCCCTACTCTTTCGACATTGTAAGACACGTTTGTCGCGCGTTCGCCTCCATACTCTCCTCACCACGAACCCAGCTAACTTGAGTACTTTTTTTTTGTTTTTTTTTTGCTTTTAAAACCCAACCCAACCCAACCTTTTTTTGGTTGTTTTTTGGCATCATAAATGTTAATGCTTATTTTTTTTTTGCTTTCGTGTGAAGGGTGTGTGTATGTGTTTGTAATCGTTTAAATAAATAGATTAAAACATAAAAATTTACGTTTGTGATAGTCGGGTGGGCTCCACCCCCCCGAACGACCCCGCGCCGGGGCTTCGCCCCTGGACCCCGGTAGATCGCCGTCGCGCGCGCGCCACACTCACGTACGCGTGCGCACGCACGCACACACACACACACACACACACACACACACACACACACACCCACACGCGCGCGCGCACGCACGCGCATGCACGCCCACACGTATATGCACACATACACACACACGCACGAAAACTATTGCGATGCACCAAAAAATCCTTTTAAGCATAGTTTTATATCGTCAAAAAGAAGGTCTGTGCCGAATTTCAGCCAAATCGGCGGGAGAACGGGGGCCAATTTTCCGGGGCCATTTTTCCGGGTGCTAATTTTCCGGGTGCCAATTTTCCGAGGCCAATTTTCCGGGACCAGTTTTCTTGTTATCATTGCGAATACTCAGCGAAGACTTTTGCAACGACGAGAACGCATCAGATCTGCAGCGTTCAAGAGGAGACGAATGCAATTGAAAAACCAACGTGCCGCATTACGCCATAGAGGAGAAAATAGTGAAGGTATTACGTACGGAAATAACTGTGCCCTTCTCAATGAACCAGCAGTACAAGACAACGACGATTCAGATGATAGTGAAGATGATACCGATGGAATACACCTCGTTTTACTAGATTTGGAAACGTCAGGATTCGAGAAAACGTGTGACATTTTACAAATCACGGCAAAGTGTGGTCATAATTCGTTCTCGAAATACGTCAATCCTGGGCGCGAAATTTCTGCACGCGCTACACAAGCGACAGGACTAACGAATTGCCATGGAGATCTTATGTTGAATGGTCAAAAAGTTCCATCAGTTTCGATGAGAATAGCATTATTTCATTTTAAAACTTGGCTCGAATCATTAAACAAAAAATGTTGCATTGCGACCCATAATTTTTCATTTGATGGACCGAGATTATACAGAGGTTTCAACAATATTCCTCGACGATTGGATTTGAAAATGTAATATATCGCGTTGCAGATACTTTGTCGATGATAAACAAAAGTGACAGGTCGAAAGAGCCTGCACGATAAGTGAGTTGGCTCAGACATCTGAACATTTCAAGTACTAGTGCCCACAATGCCACATACAACTGCCAAATACTGCACAAAATTCTTCGAAAACTGAATATTATCAACAAAATATTAATTGATAATTGAACCACGTACACTGAACAAGTTGCGAGGTAGAACTCTACAATCGAGAATGACGTAGTTTTATCGTCTTTGGACCCTCTTAAAAAACAATTGGGAATAACAATCCGGAAAAAATTGGCTTCTGCTAGAATAACGATAGAAATATTACAGACTGCCTATGAAAGTACCGACGCTGATGGCATTCGTGAACTGCTTAGCAAAAAAAAAAATCAAGAAATGCAATGTTTGCAAAAAACTTCGATCGAAAAAATCGTTTTGTGTTCTGACACGACTTCCAAAGATTAAGCAAGATATTTATCCGTGATTTTCAAAAAAATATTCAATACATTCTGCTATACAAATTATATTACCCTTGACATCATGTTACTTGACGGAAATTTATGTGTTGAAATTTCTGATGAATAAACATCGATGAATAAAGCTAATTAATAGAAACTATTTCAATATTCAATTTTATCAAGGATGTTAAGAAACTTTATGACAGATAAAAATCTAGTTATAAATGAAAAAGATAAAGAAATGCAATGTTTGCAGAAAACTTCGATCGAAAAAAACGTTTTGTGTTTTCAAACGACTTCGAAAGATTAAGCAATATATTTATCTGTTATTTAAAAAAAATAATTAATACATTCTGTTATACAAAATTGTATGGCTTTTGACATTATGTTACTTGACGAAAATTAATATGTTGAAATTTCTAATGAATTTTGAAGAATAAACATTGATAAATAAAACTAATTAATAGGAAACATTTCAATATTCAATTTTATCATGGATGTTAAAAAACTTCATGGCGAATAAAAATTGAGTTATAAAGGAAAAAGTATAAAATTCATTTATTTGAATTGTCCGTTTAAGGATGTATTGGACGTACCTTCCCAACCAAAAGTGACTTTAGTCAACAATATTGCATACTTCATGATAAGATAAAAATCGGAAAAAATTCACCCACAATAAAGACGATAAGAAGATTAATTTTTAATAATAATAATGCCAAAAAGTTATCAATAAATTATTTAAACAAAACATTCTTTAAAAAATTTTTAGAAAATGTTTTTTTTGACACGTGAAATGAATTCGATGATTTTTCTGACTACACATGAATTTTTAAAAAAATTTCTTACCATTTTGAAATTTCGGTTTTCGAAAATTTTTTAATTTTGAAAAATGAAGGGAAAATCGTGAAATTTGGATATGTTTTTGTAAAAACGTTGTATATTACAATTAAGAAGTTTTCGGGGCATTTAACGAATAGTTTCGTAAATACAACCTTTACAAATTTCCGAAAACCGAAATTTCAAAATGGTAAGAAAATTTTTAAAAAATTCTTGTGTAGTCAGAAAAATCACCGCATTCATTTCACGTGTCAAAAAAAAACATTCTCTAAAAATTTTTTAAACAATGTTTTGTTTAAATAATTTATTGATAACTTTTTGGCATTATTATTATTAAAAATTAATCTTCTTATCGGCTTTATTGTGGTTGAATTTTTTCCGATTTTTATCTTATCATGAAGTATGCAATATTGTCGACTAGTCCCTTTTGGTTGGGAAGGTACGTCCAATACATCCTTAATCATTTCACTTCTGCTAACCACGAAACTGTCGGAAGTTTTTTAATAAATGCATTGTATGATTGCATAACTCTTAATTAATTTTGACGATAAATACAATTTTTACAAATAAAAATTGAATTATAAAGGATAAAATATAAAACAATATTCAAATCGACGTATTTATTTGAATACAACCATTCTAGTCACATATTGGTATTAATATAATATATTGGTAGTCACATATATGTATTAATATCTGCTTATATCACTCTTTGTTCAAATTTAATGACACGTTTATTTATTTAATTAATATCTGCTTATATCACTCTTTGTTCAAATTTAATGACACGTTTATTTATTTAAATGTAACACTTGTAGCCGCATATATGCAGATATATGTATTAATATCTGCTTATGAATGGTTGTATTCAAATAAATAAACGTGTAATTAAATTTTAATACATAGTGATATAAGCAGATATTAATACATATGTCTACCAATGTGACTAGAATGGTTGTATTCAAATAGTAGTAAAATGTTTATTTCCCTTGCGGGGTACATAGCGGACTCCCGCTCCGCTCACACGTTTTCCTTAACCTACACTTAACCTATCTTATCCTATCCTATATTTTAAGAGAGAGAGATACAGGCCTTTTTCATTCCTTAATTCTTTACATTTCCTTATTTATTCCTTCATTCCTTCCTCCTTCCTTAATTCCTTCCTCATTCATTCACCTCATTCATTCCGGGACTTCCGTTTCCGCTGCACCACTCTACTCCCCCCCTATATCCTCCCCACCCCCACTACTCTCCCGCCCCCCTGCTCTATCCCCTTGCGCGCCCCTCCATCTTTCTATTTTCTCCATCCATTCCTCCCCCTCGCCCTCGTCTCCCAGTACCTCTCCCCTTACCTCGCTCCACCCTCTCTCACTCTCCCAGTCCGTACAAATCTCCCATACATGTTCCCACGTCTCCTCCTCCCTCCCGCACATCCTGCAGCTCTTCTTTCCCTCTGTTTCCCAATACATTGTCCCCCTCATCTCTTCCCCCATTCTCTGCCATCTTTCCTCCGTCCATCCCTTCTTTAAGTATCCTGGTATCCCTCTTCTTTTCACAAACGTGTATTCGTTATTCCCTCTCGCCTCCATTATTCTCCTCCACCTTTCCCCCTCTTGCTTTTCCTTTTCCCGCGTCACCATTTCCTCCCCTCTCATCTCCCCCTCTTCCCATTTTCTCAGCACTTCCTCCCCATCCCACCCTATTCCCTCGTAGAACCTCCTCCATTCCTCTTCCCGCCCCTCCCCTTTATTTCTCCCCAGCACCTACTTGCCAACTCCCCTCCCCTCTGTTCTTCCAACTTCCTCTCGTACCCCCATGCCCTCATCCCCGCTCTCCCCTGTAGCGCTTCCCTTTGCAGTTCCTCCCTCAGCATGTATCCTGGTACCCTTCTCGTTACCCCCATCACCCACCTCATAAACCTCTCATGCACCCTTTCCACCTCCTCTCTTCCTTTCCACCCCCATATCTCTACCCCATATCCTATCACCGGCCACACCAACCTGTCGAATAACCACAGCCTCCTGCCCCAATCTCTTCCAAACTTCCTTTTTCCTATTCCCCACACCTGTCCCATTGCTTTTACCGCCTTTTCCACCCTCTCCTCCACATGCTCTCTCTGATCCCCGTCAGCTCTCACCACATACCCCGAATACTTATATCTCTTCACCTCCTTTATTTCCTTCCCTTTCCACCACCACTTCACTTTCTTTTTTCTCCCTCCCCCTGCCCTGCATCTCATCACCTTCGTCTTCCCTATGTTCACCTCTAGCCCCTTTCCCTCCATATACCTTTCCAGCTTCGCCATCATTCCCTTCATCTCCTCCTCCCCTCTTGCCATGATTACCAGATCGTCCGCGTATGCCAGCGAATACACTTTCCCCCCTCCCTCCAGCTCTACCCCTCCCCAGCATCCCTTCGCCAATTCCTCGTCCAGGTCCGCCAACAGCATTATGAACAGCAGCGGACTCAGCGAGCGCCCCTGTCTCACTCCCCTCTCCGTCCAGAATCTCTCTCCCTGCTCCTCTCCTACCTTTATCCTCCCCCCGTCTCCTTTAGCACCTCTTCACACCTTTCTACCAGCCCCTCCCTCACCCCTCGATCCCTCATACTTTCCGCCAGCTTCCCCCTATCCACTGAGTCGAACGCCGCCCTTAGATCCACGAATAGTAGCACTAGCTCCCTCTTTTTCCTCCTCACCTCCCTGTTTATTATGTAGTTCAACACATATATGTGGTCTATAGTCCCCATCCCCTCCCTAAATCTCGCTTAACTCGGCGGCAGCATCCCCCTCCCCTCTACCTCCTGTTTCAGTCTGTTTCCCAGCACCCCCGCGTACACCTTATATGCCGTCTGCGTCAGCGTAACCCCCCTGTAATCTTTCACTACATCTCCTTTCCCTTTCTTCACCACCGGCACCACCATTCCTTGCTTCCACCCCTCTGGCCATCCTTCCCCTCTCCACACCCTCGCACACATTCTCCACAGATTTTCCCTCACACATTCTCCTCCGTACCTCCACACCTCATTCGGCACCCCGTCCTCCCCCATTGCCTTATTGTCCCTCAGCTTCTTCACTACTTTCCACACTTCCTGCCTCGTCAGTTCTTCTTCTCCCTCCCCCTCTGTGTTCCTTACCGTAGCTCCCACCCTCCTCTCGTCTATCCCTCCCAGCAACCCCTTGAAATATCTGTCCCACTCCTGGATGCTTATTCTCTCATTTACCCCTTTCCTTCTTCTCCTACCTCTATTTATCACCGTCCAGGCTTGACTTTCCGTCTTTATCCCGTTTATCTTCTCTTCCCATTTCCTCCTCTCCACCCTTTTTTCCCCTCGCACATCCTTCTGTACCCCCTCTTCTCTTCTTTGTATGCGTTTTCGTCGATCCTTCCTCCCCTCCATTCCTCCAGCTTCTTCTTGAGCCTTTCCTTTCCCTCTCTACACTCCCTGTCCCACCAGCTCTTTTTCTGTATTCAAATAAATAAACGTGTAATAAAAAAAAATCATGAAGCATTGATAGAAATAAAAAAAACTGACGTCATATTCCAATTGCTGAGTTCAAAATAGCTGAATTAAAAAAAACGGACCCTTCTACGATCATTTTTACCAGAGTTATTCATTTAGCAAGTAATGCCCGCTTACGCGCTCACGTATACCTCACACCAAGTCACTGCGCCGCTCCACCACGTCGCCGCGCTGCCGTGGAGCCACTGGAACACGACTCCACGACTTTGCTTCAATTCGATAATTAATTTTGACGAAACTGGAGCTCAAATCTAAATGAAAAAATTCATGGTTGATCTTTCATGCATGGACAAGGTACAGTATTTTTTTCAAGTCTTAATATTATTAACACTGATAATAAATCGCTATAAAGTAAAACAAGTGTATCTCCGGTTCTAATAAAGATAAAGAGGTTTTTTTTTTAATTTCCCGTCTCAAAAACAGAAATAACAATATCGAAAACGGTTTTCGAAACTCACTAATTTCAGTCATTAATCATATTTGTTATGTAAGAAAAATTTTATTTCCCATTTTTTCGACCATTCTTGATAGAATTTTTTTTTTTAATCACATTATGAATCTCCATATCTATAACCATAAGCATGATTTTTTTGGACCCTGTAACCCCATCAGCTCAAATTTTATTGGTACCCGAATATTTTTCGAAAATCGCTATTTGTTGCTATAATATGCGAGATGATCAAATAATCTTTAGACGAACTCTTGGGGCACGGATTTTGTACCTGTTATATCAGTTTCGAAGGTATACATTGATAATTAGGAGAACTAGATTGAAATGAAAAAAATCATTGATTTTTTGCAAATAAAAATAAATAAAATATAAACAATTAAAAAAAAAAAAATTTTAATTAAAAAAAAAGAAAAAAAATAGAGTGTAAAATCCTACGAATGCAGCCTCCTCGTGGCGCACTCCGGGGATGTGAATCTAAGTTCATCAGCTAATGCACGGGGCATCTGTTACGAATATATTTATACTGAATACTAAATGCGAAGGAACTGAATACAAATGTAAAGGAAGAAGGTTTCAGAGAAATTATATTATGCTTTGAATTTGCGTGCGCCTTACAGAATCCACTATTTTCATTTTCTGTACTTTGACGGCAGATTCGTAATCAGCGACCACGAAAACCCCTGAGTACCAAGTCTCATTCGATTCGGACGAATTTTCGCATTTTGGTCCGCCATATTGGATCCGCCATTTTGAATTCCTGCATTTTGAGGGCAGATTCGTGATCAGCGTCCTCGAAAACACCGGGGTACCAAATTTTATGAAAATCTAAATACTTTTTTTCTCCCCCGCGTTTGGGGCACTCAGCGTGAAATTTCGCTTGCCACTTAAGGGGGTAAGTATTTTTTTTAAATTCAGTAACCGAGTCAAGTACATAAATGCATGTAACCTTTTAGATGCTGATCGAATTAAGATAGGAAGGCTCATATATAACTTTTTATGAGCAAATGCATGATTTGGACACTGTTAATTGACAAAGTCGTTTTTATTTCGATCTTGTGGCTGGCGGAGCATCAAATGCAGTGTTTGATATATCACCCCCAAAGAAAATACATTCAGGTTACTTACATAACAGTCGTATCCCTGCGATGTGGCTTCTTTTAGGAATCGATGGTACAAGGTAGTTGCTGTAGAGATCGTCAAAGGATGGGCATCCAGCTTAAGTCCTTAAAATACAGTTACATTCATGATAAATATTCTCCTTCCGAAAAAGAACAACTGTATAATTAATCGGTGAGATCAATGCAATAGAACGTTTGAAATTAATAGCGAATCGAGTAATATAACATGTTCAATGTAACAGTCAGAATTTCGTAATGCAGTAAACAAAAACATAATTCGTAACTGTGTACACAACACAACAGAACAGATTACAGATCAGATGTGACGTACAGGTTTCGATACATTGTATCACAAAATTGTGGAAATCTATAAGTAAGAATAAGAAATGGGCAAAATATTCTCATTTTCAGATTATTTCGATGGTCTAAGCCTAGGATATATTTATTAAAAAATTAAAAATATACATTTGTGGTCGCAGATTCATGCTGAATATCACTGAAGTTTGAAAATGATCGCTTACCACAAGTTTCTGGAAGAAAATCACAATATTTTGTACTAATCCTCAATACGAATAAAATTCCCCATGTACTACGAAATAATAAATGGACATACGCTGGTAGCGCGATGGATCCCATTAAAAACCTTCTTCAGCGAGATCTGGATTCGATTATACGTCTCACCAGACTCTACGAAATTTTTTTTTACCCTTTGAAGCACGCATTTTTCTGATGACTGCATTATTATAAAAATTATTGCATTATAAGATTTTAGGGTCGCTGATTACAAATCTGTTATCAGATTTTTGATATTTAAAATGGCGGATCGATTATGGCGGACTGAATTCGTAAAATTAACTCCGATTGTGATAAAAATTGGTATGCATGGGATCATGGAGTCGCTTAATACGAATTTGTTATCAGATTTTTGAAGTTAAAAATGGTGGATCCAATATGGCGGACCGAATTCGTGAAATTAACTCTGTGGTACAAATTAGTATGTAAAGGTTTTTTTGGGTCTCTTATCACAATATTGTTGTAAGATTGTTCAAATTTATCATGGCATCAAATATCCCTTTTATCAAATATCTCAAGTCTTATATATACTTGAGGAATTGATTCCCCATTAAAACTTCCACCCCCCTTTTCACCCCCTTAAGGGATGATTTCCAGAATAAAAACTATCCTATGTCTTTCCTACCCAGGCAACACAGTTTCGTAACAAACACATTTCAATTATGTTACACTCGGTTCCTTAAATATAACAAGTATTTCGTATGTAACGTGAATGTGGCAGTCCAGACACTCTAAAATGTCCGCCACATATCAAGCTACAGTTACGTAACAGTCGCGTTGAATGGATGCATGCCAGTTACGTTGCTGATGCATAAATTTTACAGAACAGAGAAGTCACAATGTTACATTGAGGTTACGAAGCAATCATGCATCACTCGAAATCGGAATTACATGGCCTCCATGTCGCTAGGATGTTTCAGGTACCCCGAGTCGAAATTTCAGCCTTCTTTAAAACCTCTTTTAAGCCTTCAATTTTCTCCGAGAGTTGATCAAATTTTGGGAGTATGGAGGGTCAAAAGAGAAAAAAAATATAAGAAGAAAAAAAAACTTATATTTCGATGTTTACCAGTTACACAATTTCTGCTTGAGCCGGGATTCGAACCGCCTACCTACAAGTTTCCTACCTAATGTTTTCTTACTAACCCGGGACGCTACCTATTGCGCTATTGACTATCATTGAAGTTGGTGTCATCAAATTCTGACACCAGGCTGAAAGGCTGAAGTGACGTGAATACCGGTGTATATTGAAAAAATTTATACCCTTATATAAATATTTTTATCGTTCAACGTGGTCCTGTGTTATTAGAAGAATTTCGTTCCGTTTTCTCTTTTTTGGGCAGAAATGGTGAAAAAAAAAACAATTATATACTTATATGTGCGCCTTCATATAGTGGTATCGTTCCCCGATCAAGAGGTTACGTTAGTGTATTTCGAAATAAATACTGATTAAACAACTATTAAATAGTATTTAGAGTGCATGAATAAAAGAGAATTGTGTTTTTTTCCACGATAAAGCATTTTTTTTTATCAAAAACGAAAAGTCGTCAAATTAATATTGTGTTTTTTTCCCCGTTTCGCTCCCCGATCAAGAGGTTATGTTAGTGTATTTCGAAAGAAATGCTGATTAAACAGCTATTAAATAGTGTTTAGAGTATATGAATGAAAGAGAATTGTGTTTTTTCCCACGATATAGCATTTTTTTAAAATCAAAAACGAAAAGTTATCAAATCAATATTATGTTTTTTTTTCACGATTCATCATTTTTTGTCGAAAAATGAAAATCGTCTAATTAATACGAAATACTGATTAAACAGCTATCAAATAGTGTTGAGAGTATATTAATAGAAAAGAATTGTTTTTTTTTTATACGATTCATCATTTTTTCGTTAAAACAAAATAAATTGTGAAATTCTGTAGTATTGTTTTTTCCACGATTCAGCATTTTTATAAATCAAAATTTTACGATTCATCATTTTATTGTGTTCGTATGGGAGTATGTGAGATCAAGCAACTTGTACACACTAAATATCATTGGTATAGCTCTAAGATAATTCGACCTTCGACAGGAACATCAGGGATTGAAAAGGTTCCACGAGCATCGCTTGGTACCAATACGACGGCGCTCCTCTAAACTTTTTTCATCCCCGCATGATCTACGCAATCAACTCCGAGTATTCGAATCGTCATCATACAAAGTCCCAGCTATACTGCTTTCTTGACACAGATTCCGTCAAAATGCAAACCCGACAAGCTCACACAATTTTATTTATGATTTCAATACCAATTTCAAATTATACGTATATTAGGTAAGTTGATATCTTTTTTATTCAAGCCCAGTTACACGTCATGAAGTTATGAAGTGTTAGTTACACGTCACACTTCCATCCGCAAATATTATGTAAAGTATATGTTACACTGCTCCATACACGTTTTGTTGCACTGCTCCATACACGTTATATTACACTGCTCCATACACGTTATGTTACACTGCTCCATACAGCACGTTATGTTGCACTGCTCTATACATGTTATATTACACTGTTCCATACACGTTATGTTACACTGTTGGAAATAATTCGTGTAAATGTTAAAATTTTCACATGTTAAATTATTTGTGTCAAAACTAACACTTTTTTAAAGTGGTTTCAACATTTCATGTTTATGTCAACTCGTTAACAAATGTCAATGCTGTAATCAACATAAATGTTCGTATTTTCTACACAAAAGTACAGTCAATAATTTTCAACACAACGAAATAGTTAATTTTGTGTTATCCAATCGATACGACACAATGCATGAGTTAGTACACAACACAAAATTGTAGTTGCAGAACAACTAATAAATTTAGTTGTAAGGGACGTTTTTAATGTGTTGTTCTGACATCATGATCGCGTTAAATATACTCTGACGATTCCTCTTTAGTCAATTTAACACGAAAAACTGTGTTTTATATAACGGGACGTTTTTAATGTGTTGTTCTGACATCATGATCGCGTTAAATATACTCTGACGATTCCTCTTTAGTCAATTTAACACGAAAAAATGTGTTTTATTCAGATATCTGTTGTAAGGGATGTTTTTAATGTGTTGTTCTGACATCATGATCGCGTTAAATATACTCTGACGATTTCTCTTTAGTCAATTTAACACGAAAAACTGTGTTTTATTCAGATATCTACACAAGAATACACAAGATAAATGTTATTACCGTTATTTAATTGATTCGACACAATGTACGAGTGAGTACGTAAGACGGAATTTTAGTTGTAATACAACTATCAAATTAAGTTTCAAGGAACGTTTGTGATGCGTTATTTTAAGGAGGGCGTAATTGTTAGCTAAGGTCCACTAAGTAAATTAATTACATGAATATTATAATTTCAATGCTTCTAGTTCTTGAGTTATCCATTTGTTAATTAACAATTATTATTATCATTATTACATAATAACAATTATTATTAAACAAATTCATTTGTTAATTAACAGCTGAATAAATTTTTTCACTGTATATCACCTTTATATTGAATATCACGCTATTTTATCCAGCCATATTACATAATAATAATTATTAATAAACAAAATAATATCTATTATTAAACAAATCCATTCGTTAATTAACAACGGAATGAATTTTTTTGCTGTATATCACCTTTTTACTGAATATCACGCTATTATATGCAGCCCGTTGAGACAGCGCTTTTTCATTGGAACTTGTATGTCATTTAAATACAGGAAAATAATAAGGAATCAGTAGCGTAGTGGTAGCGTACCAGTCGTTAGGTAGGTCGTTAGATAGGTCTCAATTAAAATCTCAGGTAGGCTCAAAATTAATTTCGATGGAAAAACGTCCGGACTATGAAGCCGGAAACACTCGTAAAAAAAAATAATCTCTAAATTCAAAATTTTTTTTTTTAATGCTTAATTAAGGATCGAAAGTGCTGAATTCGTTGACTGCGGAGGATCGCGGGTTCAAATCCCGGTCAATACTTTTTTTTTTTGCAAAATTTACAGGGTTTTAAATAATAATGGAATAACAGTTTTAAATTCGTTCATAGATCATTCCTTATTGCTAATTAATAAATAATAGCCCGATATGGACCGGATTTTAGCCAGACGAAATTTCTACTCGGGATATTACATTTTATTTTACAAGGGGAGGCTACGATGCATGGGTCACCGATTCGATCCATCTTTGGTACACGTGTAGGTGATGACCAGGAGTATAACAGGTGCAAGTAGTAAGATGCGCTTCTCAGCGGTTTCCGAGAAATAAATTTACCGAAATTTCAGTACGATCATATGCATTCTACGTTAAAAAACTTCCATTGAGTGATTTGCGCAGTGGCAAGTGTCCCGCTTAGTAAGCGCGGGATCCATGGATCGAATCCCGCCGGTGGACATTTTTTTTTTTTTTTTTTTTTTTTTTTTCTCGACATTTCTCTCTTACAAATTTGGTTGTCTTGAATAATGTTTATTTTGGAAACACTTGTTTTTTTTAGCGGGAAAAGGGATTCTAAATTGTACAAAGATTATCTGATCGATGTGATGAAGCCATATGTGAAGGAAGAAAAATTTCTTTTCGTAATTGATTCTTGGGGAGGGCAAACAAACCCGGTTTTGTATGACGAGATTTTTACCGATAAAGAAGGTATACCAACTTGCACCATAAAAGTAATCCTACCAAAATGCACTTCATTAGTGCAACCGTGCGACGTTTATTTTTACCGGCAAGTGAAGAACTTTATTAAAAGACTACAGAATTGCGCCTACATTATCGAACAGGACAGAGAAATAACTTCCAGAGAAGATTGTATTAAAATTCAGTCTCTCGTACACCATCAATTGTCGGCACCAATTTTCTGTAGCATGTTAAAATACGCGTGGTTTGCGGCCGATTTGTACGATGACAGGACATCGTTCATGAACGTAAACCAAGTTTGCTTTGCGATAGATGTTTTAAAAAATCCCTGCGAATGCAAGAATACGTCATTCATAACTTGCTCAAGATGCCGCAATAATTATTGTTTGCCCTGCTTCTATGACCAATATCATCCTAGTTCGTGCAGTAATTCGTCGCTCGAACAGCACGACAGTGAATAGAAAATAGGGTAGAATAAATAGTTGTACAAAATACTGGGAATAAAAGTATTAATTCATCCAACGCCTGTACGATTTTTTCAGAATCCCTTTTCCCACTAAAAAAAACAGAGATTCCAAAATAAACATTATTCAAGACAACCAAATTTGTAAGAGAGAAGTGTCGAGAAAAAAAAGAAAAAAAAAAAAAAGTCCACTGGCGGGATTCGATCCATGGATCCCGCGCTTACTTTTTTTTTTTTTTTTTATTATAACTTTATTATCCAATAAAATGTGTACACTCATATATCAACAATATTAATATATAAAAGTACTATAACAAAAATATTTCTTTATACCTAGTCCCTGCTCAACTTAATAAGCTTAACCTAGTAGTTTGATTTCTTTTTGTACATGTATGATTCTGTATTCGCTGAGGAGGTTATTGTTGTGTTTTTACGTGAATTGTTGATTGTGTCTGTTATTAGTATTTGTCTTATGAATAGGAAAACTGTTGTAGAAAAAACCTATATTTACTTTCTTTGTACAAAACTAAATTTTTGTATGTTTTAAATTATTGCATGTTTAGTCTGGATCTCTGAATATCGGTAATGCTTGATATGGTAGTTTATGCTTGATTCGGAACGGGCTGTTGTACTCCCTGATTGTGGTAATGCCTTTTGTGAGAGTATTGCCGCTTAGTTGTGTCCGGTAGAACTTTTCTCCCAATTCCTTAGCATAATTAAGTACTAATGGCACTTTGGTTGCTTCATGCATATCACTTATCTTAGCGTATCTATTTTCTGAAAGTATTAACCTAAGACATTTATTTTGAAGTATTTGTAAGGGTTTAATGTTTGTTGGTGCTGCACTACACCATATCGGATGTGCGTACATAACTATTGGTCTAAGTATCATTTTGTAGATTAGTATTTTATTATGTTTCGATAAGGGTGAGTTTTTTACCATTAACGGATATAGTTTTCTAAGTACTAAATACACTTTTCGTAATACTTGTTTTATATGATTCTTAAATGTTAATTTAGGATCTAGGTGTACTCCAAGATATTTCACAGAGTTTGTTGGCTGTATTTTATGTCCATACACTTTGATAGGCTGGAGGATTTTTAAGTTCTTGTATTTTTTGGCAAGTACTATTACTTCGGTTTTTGCTGCATTCAATGAGATTTTCCATTTACTATAGAACTTCTCAAGGATGTTTATGTGAATTTGGATTTGTTTGGCTGCTACTATTGCATCGAATGAATGTGAATATATGGCTGTGTCATCTGCGAAAAGCGCCGTTGAGGTTTTTTGAAACTGCGGTATATCATTTAGATATATGTTGAAGAGTTTGGGTCCGAGTACGGAACCTTGCGGAACTCCGGCTCCGATTTTTCTTTTTGCCGATTGTGCGCCATCGACGGTTACCGTTAAATGCCTGCGTCTCAGATAATCGTTTGTTAATTTTATTAGTGTTGTAGGGTATTTATTTTGGATCATTTTATAGATTAGGCCGTCTATCCATACTCTATCAAAGGCTTTTTCAATATCTAGTAATAGCATAACTGTGACTTTGTTTTTGTTAAAATTAATAATCGTATCGTTTACTATTCTCGTTACCTGTTGAACTGTGTTATGTCCTTCTCTGAACCCAAATTGATTGTCGATTATAATCTTTTTCTGTTTTTCAAATTTATTCAGTCTTTGATATATTATTTTTTCTGTAAGTTTGCCCATAGTTGGAAGTAGACTAATGGGTCTATAACTGCTCGGCTCATTTTTGTTTTTGCCAGCTTTCAGTATGGGCACCACGTTCCCCGTTTTCCATTGTGATGGAAAGTAGGAGAGTTTGAGGCACGCATTTATGATGTATGTAAGCTGTACTATTGCTTTACGGCTCAGGTTTTTAAGAATAATATTTTGTATTTTATCGATTCCTGGTGCTTTTCTTGGCGGTAACTTGGTTATTTCCTTAGTTATTTCGCTAGGGGATGTCATATATTTAGTCCATTCATTACTTACATTATTATTATTCAGGTAGTGTTTTACTTTATTCACTATTTCAGTCTGTTCATACGTGTTATTTATAATATCAATATTGTGCACGCCTTCAAACTGAGCCGCAAGCATATTGGCTTTTTCCTCATTGGTTATTGCTTCTGTGTTTTGGCTTTGGAGAGTAGAGACGGGATGGAACTCATTCTTAAAGATTTTTGTCATGCGCCATAATGAGTTATCATTTACGTTTAGTTTCTTAAGTTTTTTAGTCCAGGTACTGTTTCTGTACCGTGCTATTTCAGCTCTTATTTCATTCGTGCGATTTTTCGCTTCTATTTTATATTTGTATAATCTTGTTCTTTGCCAGTCTTTTCGTTTTTTGTTTCTTATGGATATTAAGTGTATTATATAGTCTGGTAGGTTGTCCTGAGCTTGTTTGCGATTTGTAGTAGGTATAATTTTTTCTATGCAGTATTGAATTTTACTAGTGAGTCTCTGTACTTCAGTATCAATTTTATCGGGAGTAGTAATGTTAGGGTTGATTTCAACCTTGTCATTTAGTAACTGTCTGAAGCTATTCCAATCTACTTTGTCATAGTCGTATTGGGCTCTATTGTTTTGATTTTTTAGTTGCGATGACAGGTGTATGATGATGGGATTGTGATCTGAGCTGAGTTCTTGGGGCACTTCGATATCTGATGTATTGTGAACATTTTTGTTTATTACTAAGTCTATTGTCGTCGGTGTCATACCATTATGGGGGTAGTGCGTTGGCTCGTCTGGGAATAGCACTGTGCAGTTATTTCGTTGCGTATAGTTAAATAATACTCTACCTCTTCTATTATTCACATTGCAGTTCCACGTAATGTGTCTTGCATTAAGATCACCGATCAGTAATACTTTGTTTCCTATGCTAAGTAAGGTCTCTAAACTTTGGTTAGTAAAGTCTTTGTTTGGGCTGCAATACACGCAAATTATATGTACGTTACTTACTAGTTTAATACACACATTTTCTATAGGAGAGGCACCATTTATTTGCACTTCTTTATGGGGTATGTTATTTCTTATAAGGATAGCAACTCCTCCTGCTGCGCTATTCTTATCTGCTCTAATTGCTTTGTAGTTCTTTATTTTCAGGTTCAGTGTATTATCATATCTGGTTTCACTTAGTAATAGTATATCTACATTTTGTCTGTCTAAGAATTCAATTAATTCTCCTATTTTGTTTCTCAGTCCTTCTGCATTCCAACTACAGATTATTAGCCTATCAGCCATTGAGATTATCACAGAATCCTAGGAATAATTGGAATTTTTCACCCTCTGTGTCGCATTGTAATAATTGATTTTTGAGTGTACGTACTGCTGTTATCATTTTACTGATGTTAAATATTTTGTTTAATTCTTTAATCTCTAGTGATAATTGTAGGGGTTCTGAGAGATTGCTGGGATTATTATTACCTTCTTCTAAATTATCAGTATTTTGGTATCTCATTCTTGTTACTGTGCTATATGAACTTCTTACTCTTGTATCATCATGTTGAAATGTGGTTCTCTTCGCAGTCGGTACTTGAGACAGCGGAGGGCCCCTCGCTGCGTACCTATTTTGTTGCGGGCTGCTCATCGCAGCTGATCTATGGACCGGTGTCTCTCTTGCTGCTGATTTTCGGTGTACGAGACTAGGGAAGTGGTTGTGATCGCTGATTGTTGGTGGTTGTTGGTGCATTCTTGTAGATGCGGATGCTGTGGCCATGCTTTTCTTGTCGTTTTTTGTGTTTGAACGTGATTCTACCATTTCTAATCTTATTTTATATGCAGCGCAGCAGGTGGCGTTGGCAGGATGGTCTAGTCCGCAGTTGACACACTTCGCTGGCGTTGTTTTAGGCTTTGTGCAGTCCTTTGTGAGATGCTCTCCAGCGCACTTCAGACAGGCTGGCTCTGCGTAACAGTTACTTGTCGCATGTCCCCACGTCTGGCATCTGTGACATTGCGTGATTCGTCTCTTGTTAATGTAATTGTTCCATGTGATTTTGGTGTGTCCGAGATATTTTACTTCTTTTATTTGTTTCATTTGTGCGTTTTCGTTCAGCGTCACCATAAACATTGGTTGTTTTGTATTTTTCATGAGGTTTATACTGTGTACTTCGTAGTTAAGGGACTCCAGTTCATTTGTGAGATCCTTTACATCCGTATTTTCGTGCAGGCCTTTTATTACTAATGTCCTCTTTTTAATATTTTTGTCGCTGTATGTGTGAAACTGATACTTGTTTTGTTGCCAGTTATTTTTCAGTTTTTGATATTCAGCGTGATTTTCGGTGAAAACTTCTGTGGATTCCTTATGATATTTGACGTGAAATTTTTCTGTCAAGATGTCTTTGAGTATTTTGACAAATTTGGTATGGGATTCCACTATATCATGAACCACTAGCGGCGGTGGCCTCTTAATCTTAGCGTTCGGTGTTTCCTTTGAGGTTGTGTTTGACATGCCTTCGTTATCGTTGGCTTCCATCGTTTCCATGTCCGATTTTTCATTGTCACTTTCCTCGTCTGTTAGTACATCAAATCTGTTTTTTGTGGTTATAACGCTGTTTCGATCTTCCTGTTTACGCTTCTTATATCTCATTTTTGTAATTGTTATTTTTCTTTTTTTTGGAATGAGAACATCTTGGAACTCATTGATTAATGTTTGCCCTCCTTGGGCTTCGTTGGGTCTTTTGGGGTTATCTTCACTCGATATGATTATTTCACTTTATTCTTGTCGTTGTATTATACAGTATTGATTTTAAATGTTTTGTTTTAATTGCGTTTATCGATAATTGTTCAGTCCGATATTTATTTGTTGGTATGTCGTTCAATTTGACGAATATTCGACACCCTCGCATGTACACACATACACACGCGTGTATCACGTCGGACGGTCGGACGAGAACTGCGCTTACTAAGCGGGGCACTTGCCACTAAGCGGGGCACTTGCCACTGCGCCAATCACTCAATGGAAATTTTTTAACGTAGAATGCATATGAACGTACTGAAATTTCGGTAAATTTATTTCTCGGAAACGGCTGAGAAGCGCATCTTACTACTTGCACCTGTTATACTCCTGGTCATCACCTACACGTGTACCAAAGATGGATCGAATCGGTGACCCATGCATCGTAGCCTCCCCTTGTTAGTGAAACTTGACAATAAGAGTTTGTAGATTTAACGGCATTGATCGTTCAATTGACATTTATTTTATGTTCTTCAACTGCTACGTATATTCTTTGATACAGAATTTCACTGTTGAAACAACTCTCAAATAATGTAGATCTTGACATAACGAATCGGTAGCTTCAACGGAATCGACTAGTTGAATCGACATTATATTGCACTCCTGTTAACGTATCTGATTGTTTTTAAGACGTTATTATGATGTTGAAATAACCATAAGATGTGTTAATCTGATGAAAACGAAATGTTGTTTTAATGTTAATTTTTCAACATATTAACATAGTCAACACTCAACATTAATGATGTATGTTGAATTAACATGAATTTTATAGTGGACCTCCTGGGACATGCAAATAATGTTGAATTTAACATTTTTTTTCTAACCGTGTACACTGCTCCATACACGTTACGTATATGTTACACTGCTCCATACACGTGTGACGTGCAGGGCGTTGTCGCACGAACGACGAAGTAAATCTTTTGTGCGAAGCACAAGGGTTTATATTTAATTTTGTTTAGGATAAGTTTTCTGGCTGCGTCCCCTACGGGCCCGCTCCTTAGAACATTTTGGAAGAGGAATTTTCTGGTTGTCAGGTAAAATTAAAGTGAGAACTCTTCGATGTATTGGATTATGTCATGCACCGTTTAATACAACTATCCCAATTATCCCCTTTAAGATACAGTGGTAATATAACAAGATTAGAGGCTCGAACGAATATGAGATTCGTGACGCAACCTACTCATTCATACATACATACGTAGTACTCACTCGTATGCCGAACAGCTGACAATTATCGCTGTCGACTCGGATCTACCTCGCTCTCCTTTTTCATCGAGATAACTCGCCTGCTTGTACCGGCGCAGCCGGGTCGTCGACACACAGGTTGATCACTCTTATTATTCCCAATACGCTCTTCCCCCGATTGCCGTGCAACCGTAGGATTCACACACTCTATAAATCTTAACCTACACGACGGATTGTTCGTGGCGGAAGTTAAATATCGATTAATATATTAACGCAAATCGACTGATACACGGCGCGCGCAACTCAGGGGTCTCTTTACGATTCCGGTCGACTTACAACGGCGACCTTGCACGGGAATCGGTGAACTACCATCTGAGGCTTATTGCCGCTATGTGAAGCGCTAGGCGGAGTTGCTCTGAGATCAAGCTTTACGCCATCGTGTACTCTTAGAGACTGTCTTTTTCCTCCGCGCTTCCTTCGCTGGAAATCTCGCGACCAACAGGTGAGGAAGTGGGGACAAATACAGTCCTGTCCGTGCGACATATTCGTTCGCACGCTCAGGCCGCCGTCTGAGTCCACGATGTAAGATGAGCCTCATATCATTATCATAGGTGTTTAGTGTCACGCCCCGCGGCGCTGACATACCACATGGGTATATGGCAACACGGCACGTGACAGCATCCCCCCCTTAGCAATCAACGTCCGCGTTGATTCAATCCTCGCGATGAATGAAATTTTGTCGCAACGAGAAAGGGAGAGGGCTCGGTTAATATTTACGGAACCAAACCGAAGGAAAAAAAAAGGAATATTTTATTTATTTATTATTATTATTATATATATATATATTTTTTTTTCTTCTGTTTGTAACACCCCCCACCCCCTCCCCCCCCCTCAAAGTTGACGTCCCGTCAACTTATGGTATGGGACAACAGAGAGTGAAAGGGGGACGTATCTTTGTTTGTTTTATTGGTCTTACGAGGTATCCCGTTCCCTTACTCTCTGCGACACTTATTTTATAATGTCTTATGATTAGTATTGTCATATACACACACATACACATGTATATGTACATAATATATGCGTATATATTTCAACTAGAAAGAAACGATACGGCACACGTATAAAAATAACAACAAAAAAAAAAATAAAAAGAATTTGTAACGTCCAACGTAACTTGAAGTATAAGCATTTCGATTTATCTCGATACCTAGTATTGGGCGTTTCACGTGACTTATTTGTTACCCATATGGTTGAGTCAGCGGAATTGTTCTCTTTCTTCTTCTGTCTTTGTCGTATTTTAATATTCTTGTGGTGGGGTGAAGTGGCTGGTTGAACTTCGTGCTGGGCTTCTCTTCATTCTTCCTTCATCACCTCTGTGTCAAGTAGGTACTTCCGCCGAAAATATTGAATTATTTGGTTTTCTTTTATTTTATTTTATTTTATTTTATCATTCTAGTTCTTCACCAATCCCAGTTAAAGATGTTTCACCCCGCGGGTATACCTGTTCATCCAATGCCCGAGATGAATCTTCTCATTGTAAGCACCGTTTTCGCTTCCTTACGTTTTTTTTTTTTTTTCTATTTATTTTTTTTTTTTTTCTGTATGTATAGATACCTTGTGAGCGGAAAGGGTCCGGTCCAGTAACCAATGACATGTGGTTGTCATATGGATGGCGAGCCTCGTTCGTGGCTCATGCCACGGCTATTCGTCGGACTCGCCGTCGCATCCGTGCCGCCGTGGATATTCTTTGGCGGGATGACGCTAACTCCCGTGAAGAGGAAGACTGGCAGCCAGAGGCTGCTCCGTCCGATTTGTTCTGTCTGCGTCGGCTTTTCAATGAAAATCTCATTTGAAGAAAAATTTATTTCTTTTATTTTGTAATAAATAAATAAATGTGAAGCCAAATTTGATTTGTGTTTTTTTTTTTATTTTTCCTTTCTATTAGTCGTTAAGTTTTCAGGTTTTGCGTGCTTCGTATAAAAGGTTCTCTGTCTTCCTAAATGCGGCTGTGAAGTTTTCAGTTCGAAGTTTCTTGCGAGTGCTGACGTTATCCCCCCTTTTTTTTTTTTTTTTTTTTTATAACGTCCGACGTTTCCCGGTGCCTACTCAAGTGGGTTTTGTGTAGCTCCTGCTACGTACTTTTATTGCTTTTTACGAGTAGGTAGGCTGCGCCTACGCTGCAGCCATCCTTCACACGCACGTTTTCTGTTGTGCTCCGTGGTCTCTTTAATGCCTTGATTTCCCTCCCGGTACCGCGCTTCCCCGGGTGCTTATCTTCTTACGACGTTGCTGTTCACGGTGTCACTGTTAATGTCAACGCCTTCGTGTGGGAATATGTGTGCACATGTTCTTATGGTCCCTCTACATGGTCGACTTGGCGCGGTAGTGTTCGAAATCCTATACCGCTCGTGCATCCTTCTTCATTTTTTTGTTGTCGATTTCGTTTTGGGTATTGCCGTCTTCGGGTTTGCTCCGATCTCGATCTCTTATTTTTCTTTTGGGTGTCTTTGAGTTTGCGTTGCTTCCCGTGGGTGTGCGTTGGCACGTGTTCCATGATATTCTTAGGCCCCTGCCTATTATTCTGCGGAAAATGTAGATAAGGAATATTGTTACGAGGATTCCTTGACTTCCTGCCAAAGCCCATATTATGTGTTGTTGTTGTTGTTTGTTCCTTTCATGTGTTCCGATTTCTCTTAACCTCTTCTCGATTTCATGTAGCGGTTCTCCATATTCCTTAAATTGCCACTGCTGGTCTGTCTGTTCTCGTTTGCTTGGTTCGTCAGCTGATGTTACGTCTCTGCTCTCATTTTCCATTATAAGTGGGGCTATCAATGTCAGGTTTAGCGAAATTGATGGTGCGTATATATATTGTTCCTGGCTGCCGTAACGTCTCACTCCTGTAAGTGTCGTGCTTTGGGTTCTTCCTATGCAATTTGCACTTAGATGAAGTACTCCCGTATTTTTGAGTGTTACTACGTTGTCAGTGCTACCGGGACAAATCACATGTACTGTCTCTGGTGTTTCCAGTGAGTAAAGCCATCCTCCTTGCGAGGGTAGATGCCTCCAGAATGCCGTATGTCGTTCTCGTACACGTATGTCACAACTCCGATAAGCCGTCGTTGTTGGTTTAACGAGCATTTCAATTCACATTGTCCTGAGGTGGAAACTTCGGTTAGTAATGTTTCTGTCTCACATACGAAATTATCCTCAACTCTTCGGCATTTTTCGATATATAATGCGTCTGCGAGGAAATAGGATCGTCGATCTTCCGATAAAACGATGTATGGGTGTGCTGGTGTTATGAATGCTGACAGTGTTCTGTTCGTGGGTTGTGGGACGGGCCAGGGGTGTATTCTGTATAGTTGATAATTATCTCGTCCGAGAAGCGGTATATGCATCACGATCATGAGACGGCCCTCGTGATAAGCAAGGTCAGCGTGCACAATTCTCGCAAGAGATTCCCCGCGCAGTGATTCGGTTGATAACGGGAACTCAAATCCTGGTGCCTCCAGCTGGATTTCCCGGGAAATCTCGGACAGCTGGGTCGTTGTTAGTATTGCCGGGTCGTATTGGCCATTCCGGGCCGTTGTTATTATCCGAATGAATTCCTCACATGTTTTTTTATATTGCTCGATTTTTAGTTCCGCTTGGTACCCAAACCTTATCACTTCCTCATCATAAATGATTTTTGCAGTCTCTTCGTCCAGGTGTTTCAGACGTCCTCGGAGTTCTTTTACTTCCATATGAAGATCGTCGAGCCGCTTTGATTCCTTGATGTGATCTTCGTGCAGTTCTTGTAATCTCGAGCTCGTGATGTGCATTTGTTTTCCAATAAGCTTGGTGATGTTTGATTGGTCCGAGAATAGCCTGTCTATTTGAGAATTTATGTATTTTGCGTCTTTTTGGTCCATCGTTTCGAATAACGATTTACTGATAGAGCCAAGTATGATACTGTACATTTAATTTTTTAGTATAGGAAAAGTGTCAACAAATTTTTGTATTTCCAAGAATATTGTGACTTGCCAATCTGCGTGCTGTAGTTTTAGTGAGGCTACTTTTGCATAGTACAGTCCTGGTCTATCGTTAATCGCGATATCTTGATATAAGTTTTTAGTGTGCGATACTTTGTTAGTTGACGCGACAAGGTGAAGGATATTGTACGTTAGTAACATACCAATTATGATCTTGGGAGTCGTCATGATGATTCAGTAATGGTTTCACTCCAATGTTATGATCTCTGCTTTTTCTTGGTGCACTGCTCTCTTTCTTTTGATCGTGCTGGTTCTTGGTATTCTTCCTTATGTTGGATTTTCCCGATGCGTCGGGCTGGTGGTGGATCCGGGATGATGTACGGCTTTTCTACGCGAATTCCTTTTATTATAGCTGCCGGTCTTATTTTTACTATCGTATCACTGGAATTTATTACGGTCTCTCGTGAGTCTTCGTCGGATATTGGTTCAATTTGATGGTATAGTACTACCGGTTGGCCTTTTGGTTTTTTGGTTATCTGTACTTGCGAATTTTTTTCGTTGTTGGTATTTTGTTCCTGCTCTGCGTTTCCCCATGGGTTGTTGTTACTGTATCTTAACTAGCAATGTCTCTTTATACTCTTATATCATCTGTCAAGGACGCTGGTTCCCAATGAGTCACTTATTCCCCCCTTTTTTTTTTGGTATAATTATGGATTTTATTCGGTTTATTTATCCTTGTCACTATCTTGTCGTCTGCATTCTTTCTTTTAATTTACGGGCGGGTAATTAGGTTTGACGGGATGGGCTCCCCTGTGCAGCTACTCGCACCAAGTACTGGAATAAAATTTCTTTTACCCCATGTGCTCGTGCAACATCCTGCACCAAGGGTTTGATGGTTGGGACTCTCGTGCAGCTACTCGCACCAAGTACTGAAATAAGATTTCTTTTACTTCATGTGCTCGTGCAACATCCCGCACCGAGGGTTGACGGTTTGAGGATGTTTTTGTTATTAATTTAATTTTTTTTTTCTAAGCGTGCGTGCTTAAGATAATGGCTGGTTAGGGCCGATGTGCTTTCTGGCGAATTGTTTATATTACGAGGATAGGCGGATCGAATAATTTTCGTCCTGCGAAAGGGTTAGTATTATTTTAAGAGGCTCGATGGAAACCAGCGTCGGCGTCGAGATGATTTATTGGTACAGAATGCGATCTATCTGTCGGCAGAGAATCCAATATTAACTCGCAACTAAGGTACCGATTGTTAATAATATTTATTCCGAACTTCAAATTTATTGAAAATATCGCAGGAATGTTTGCTAATTTTTACAATAAGCGTCCAGTGTGCTTGGCGAACCCCTAATCACGTTTTCTGACTGTCTCGCGCGAGTGACTGATTTGTACTGATTTTATGATGTTACTTGCGACAGTCGGGAAGTCTTGTCTCTATTTTGTCAAGAGTCAGCGGTTTTCTGCAGGATGCTGCCGCCATCTTGTTAGCTTTGCTGTTGCGCTTTTAGTCGTTGAAGTGTTCTTATTACAATGTGGGAATTACTGATTCACACGATTCACAGGGATCGTCAGCGTATTATATGTCTAGAGGAAAAAAAACAAAATTCGACGTTTCCTGTCTCGTCGTTTCAGATTTTTTTTTTTAATTTTTCTTATTTTTTTTAATTTTTGTTTTTTTTTTTGTTTTGTTATTGGGGTAGACTAACTTCTGTTCTCATGGATTAACTGCTTTATCAGCTACTCTGCTACTCTTACTAGTAGCTTTATAATTTTGATTTTTATATATACCTCTGATATGGCCTTTCCTTACATATAGGTTTTACATGAGGTGCATCTATATGTGTGTTTTTACATATACGCAAATTGGCATATTATCCAAATTGATATTCTTGTTTTTCGTCACACATTCTTTTTACATGCACACATTTTCACTCATATGAGAGCTTGACATTGTCTGCATGCTTGCGAAACCTATACCCGTTCGAACCTTCCAGGATAATATTGTTTCTATTTGTAATTTGAACTATGGTGTATGGTCCATGCCATTGGTCATCGAATTTTCCATCCCGGGTCATTTTCTTTACCCATGCCTCATCTCCTACTTTCCCCTTAAATGGGTGAATTTTCCTGTCATAGTAGTGTTTTGTTCTTTCCTTGGCCTTATTTGCATTTTCACCGGCAATTTGCCGAATTTCCGACATCCTCCTAATCAATTCTGCTGTGAACGAATTATACGTCGCGAGTTTCCGTTCGGTAGGGAATTGGCTCGGTAATCGCGCCAATTTGTCGTATACGATTTCGTATGGGGTGAAATTCGTTGCCTTGTGCACGCAAGTATTGTACGAGAGCTCGGCGTATGGCAATAATCTGTCCCAGTCGTCGTAACGAGTAGCGTAATGTTTGATGTATTCTGTTAGCATGATGTGACTTCGTTCGGGGCCCCATTAGTCTGAGGCCTATAGCCTGAAGTTGTTGACCGTTTGATTTTAAATTTTTTTGCTATTTCCCGCAACAGTCCACTGGTAAACGCCGCACCTCGATCTGTTAATATTGCGCGCGGTGCCCCACATTGACTTATGAGTCGACGCGCCATTGCCTCGGCAATCGTGGTCGCTTTTAAATCGGGGATGGCTTCGGAGATGCAGTATTTCGATAAGTTATCTTGAATCGTTAAAATGTGTTTGTTTCCATGGGGCGTCGTTGGTAAGGGCCCTACAGTACCGAGGGAGAGTTTATCGAACAAGTCCGCGGGCGTGTCGGTGATGATCTCTGTCGGATACAAAGAAAATTCCGCGAATTATCGCTTGTATGATCCTTGCACAAAACAAGTCAGTGAAGCGAGAGACGTCGTGTTCAGCGAAAGAACCGGGATAATGTCAAAAACGAATCGCGTGAGGAAGACGACGAGGTTGAAATCAAACTTCCGGTGTCAAGGGCAAACCTCGACGAAGAGGAACGCATCAAAGAAGAGGAAAACAACCCAAAAGAGGACGTCGAGGCCGAGATGATCGAGGACGTACAAGCTGCAAGAGAACTCGAAGAAGAGAGACATATAGGGAGTTGTACACGCCACGAGCTCTTCGAGATTTGATCCCATTTGCCGATTTTGATCCCATACTGTTTAAACAAAAAAATGTATTTTTGATCCTAGCTTCTGAAAGAGCGGAAAATTCTACATTCATATACGTTTGTACACATTTTTTTTATATGACCTTTAAAGGTCATACGAAGGTCGAACGATTTTACAGGCCCATAGAAAAAGTGAAATGTCCGAGAGGAAAGACCATGTTAACAATACGTTTTGGGGGTCGCTGAATCCTAATCCAGGGTACGTTTGACCTGATTAGATTCTACTCAAAGTCGGATCAAGGTCAAATCTTGTTAACGAAGTAAACCATCTCTATTTCGTTAACTTTTTTTTGCCAGTTTTTACCAGTGATTTTGTTAACTTTTTTTTTTACCAGTGAAGCAGTTAATCACAGGTCCGATCATAGGATCGGACCTGTGATTAACTGCTTCACTGGTAAGAGCACATATATGTGCAAAAAAAAAGTGCTACGACTGGTAAGAGCACATATATGTGCACCGTGAATATCTCCGTCAGTTTTGAACGGATTTGCATCAAACTTGGTCTTACTATGTTGTTTGGATCGCTGATTACGAATCTGGCCGCGAAATTTAAAAATTCAAAATGGTGGATTCAATATGGTCGACTGAATTTCTAAAATTCACTCGATTCTGATTAAACTCGGTACTCTGGGGTTTTTGAGGTCACTAATTACGAATCTCAACTCGAAATTCAAAAATTCAAAATGGCGGATTCAATATGGTGGCATTGACTGACTAACGGTATTCCATTATGACTGTCACCTTCGTTTTTAGCTAGTCATATAGGTATGACCACGTCTCCAGAGTGCGCCACGAGACGGCTGCGGCAGGATTTTTTAGTTCATTCTTTTTTTATTATTTTGCATCTATCAATTTTTTTTTCAATTTTCTACAACACATGCACGAAAACCGCAGGTTTAAAAATTAAAAATTAAAATTAAAAATAAAAATTGAACAAAAAATTTAAAATTAAAAAAAAAAAAAGAGTGTAAAATCCTACCGCAGCCTCCCCGTGGTATACTCTGGAGTCGTGGTTATATATCACCAGCTAATAGCGGAGGTGACGGTTACAATGGAATACCGTTAGTCAGTCGATGCCACCATATTGGATCCACCGTTTTGAATTTCGTAATTTCGAGTTGGGATTCGTAATCAGTGACCACAAAAACCCTCGAGTACCGAGTTTCATTAGAATCGAGTGAATTTCGAAATTCCGGTCTACCATATAGGATCCGCCATTTTGAATTTTGTAATTTCGAGTCCAGATTCGTAATCAGTGACCTCAAAAACCCTCAAGTATCGAGTTTAATTAGAATCGAGTGAATTTTGAAATTCCGGTCCACCATTCTGAATTTTGGAATTTCGAGTTGAGATTCGTAATCAGTGACCTCGAAAACCCCCGAGTACCGAGTTTCATTAGAATCGAGTGAATTTTTGAATTCCGGTCCACTATATTGGATCCGCCATTTTGAATTTTCGTATTTCGAGTTGAGATTCGTAATCAGCGACCCAAAAAACCACATATAGTAGAGGTTTTATGTAGAATACGAAATTGTTTGCTCTCACCAGTTTTGGCACAAAACGTTGATTTCGAGTCCACCAGTGAACCGGTTAAAGGTCATGTAAAAGTTTTTTTTACAAACGTATATGGATGTAGAATTTTCCGCCCTTTCAGAAGCTAGGATCAAAAATACATTTTTTGTTTAAACAGTACAGTCGACCTTCAATTGACCTTGAACCTAACGTGATGGGATCAAACGGTAACCGGATTCGGATTCAGCGACACAAAAAACGCATAGATGTGTTGGTTCACTTCGTTTACAATGGATTTTCTAGATTTGACCTTGATCTGACCTTCAATTTGAGGTCATACGAATTTTTGACCTTGGATTCGGATTCAGCGTCGAAAAATACATAGAAATACCATGGTCAGTTACCCGAATCACGACCTTTTTTTTTGTGTGGCTGTGTAATTATTGGCGCGCTGTAAAAAGGATCTTTGCCTATTTAATTGGGACAAAAGATCAAGGGATACAGTACAAAAACGGTGGTAGCGAGTCTGCATTGGTCGGCTTATCCGACTCTGACTTCGCAGGAGATATTGAAAATATAAAGTCTACTACCGGTTACATTTTCTGTCTTGGAGGAGGTGCGATAACCTGGGACTCGCAAAGACAAAAACTAGTCACGATAAGTACCACCGAAGCGGAATATGTTGCTGCGTCGACTGGAGCGCGTGAATTGATATGGTTGAGAAAATTGTTCGCTGATTTTGGGCGTCCATGTGTAAAAGAGACCGTTTTTTCGTAGATAATCAAAGTGCGATTTCACTTGTAAAGAATCGAGTTCTTCACAAAAGAACCAAGCACATCGACATCCATTATCATTTCGTGAGAGAGAAAGTACAAAGTGGGGAGATGATTGCAAAGTATGTTCCTTCGGAAAAACAACTCGCTGACATGTTAACAAAATTGCTGCCAAGAGATCGTTCGAGAATGTTATGCGATGAAGTGAGCATGAAACGCGTAATCGGTGGTAGTGTTAAGAATGAGTGATCACTGCCTTTCATGTGTGACTGCACTGTCACTGCATTGTTGCGGTGACTGTACCAACGAGACTCGCGAGTTATACTCGGGTGTTCTCGGCAAGGACCGGTATAAGTCGGTGGCGTCACAAGCGGTCAGGCGGTCTAGTCGTGAGTTGAAACACGAGAGCGAAAGCAAGAGCGCACGTGTTGATGTAAATCAAATAAAAAAGATTTAACCAAAGTCTGTGTTATCTTTCCTCTCCTCTACACGAGTCCTCTACTTTGACAGCATATATTAACGGTACCATCGACTATGGTGTCGAATATAAAAACGGCGGTAGCAAGTCCAAGCTCATCGGCTTCTCCGACGCAGATTATGCGGGCGAAATCGGGACGAGACGATCGACAAGCGGTTATGTTTTTTGCTTGGTAAATTGTGCGATAACTTGGTCGTCACAAAGACAAGAAATGGTGACCCTAAGCATCATCGAAGCTGAGTATGTTGCTGCGTCTGCGATGGCAGGAGAGTTAATTTGGTTACAAAGATTATTGTTCGATATTGGATATCAATGTGCTAATGAAACCACCTGCTGGTCGATAATCAAAGTGCAATATTAATGAATAAAAATTTCCGTTTTTCATAAACGAACAAAACACGTTGATATCCGTTATCATTTCGTACGAGAAAATAATGCTTGTCGAGATTTATGCCCAGTTTCACCAAAATTCATTTATTCCGGAGGTAGCTAGCCGGCGATTAAAATTTATCCGTCGATTAAATTTAATTCTGTTTCACCAACATGAAACGGTGTACGGTTAGCTATCGGGCTGTTAGTTTTCCCTCTTTCAATTCCGTAGAGTCGTTGACGTGACTGTACGTCGTTGCGCATGCGCACTCACGTACATTTTCTTCAGTGGCGACAAATTTTGAAGCGTGGTAGCCACGAGCTACTGTTTAATGCAAAGGCCCTGCTCTCGCTCACGTGTACAAAAGGTCTGACGGGAAAAAACTCATGTTTATTGCTCAGGTAAAAATCATGAAAGTATATCCAACTCTTAACATACGGTGTTCATTCATAAGGTGTTCAACGTGCCAAGAGGAAACAGTTCACGTTATATTTCAAAAATTAAAAATTTTTGAATTTATATTTAAAAAAAGTTAAAATCAGTCGCGATAAAAAAGAAGTAAAAAGAGAAAGAGGAAAAAATTATGTCGAAGAGGAGAAAAATAGTTTAGTTGATATAGTTTCTAAATATAAAAAAATTGTAGAAAATAAAGCAACCGATGGCATTACATTGGCCGAAAAATCGGAAGCTTGGGGCGAAATAGCTTATGCTTACAATAGCAGTTTCGCAAAAACGGGTGAAAGAACGCCCCAACAACTACAGCAGCTGTACGAGACGCTGAAAAGAGGGTAAAAACGGACATTTCGAAGAAAAAGGTAAGTTATAGGGATTATTATTGCTGTAGAAATTTATTATTATGTGCGAGCATTTTTTAAAATTTGTTTCGTATTTGAAGGTGGAATTATATAAAACCGGAGGTGGGCCCTCTACATCAAATTTAAGTTTTTTGCAAGAGAAAATCGCTGCAATGGGAGGCGTGCAGTTCACACCAGCCAAAAGTCCATACGATTCGAATGCAGATTTTCCACGTAAATATATGAATATTTTTTTACATTCCCAGCCAACATCGACATTTTGTGAGAATTTCAAGCACTTTACGATGGAATAAAAATCTAAAAAAAACGTCCATTTAGAAAATCGTGAAAACTTTGATTTTGAATAATAATAATGCCGAAAAATTGTCATGAAATTAGTTAAACAAAACATTTGTCAAACAAATAACCACATTTTTTCTTATTCGATCAAATGAATTCGTTGATTTTTTTAAATATGTGTACATTTTTTTAGAATTTTCCTTTTTTTTTTTTTTTTTGTGAAATTCCTGTTTTCGAAATTTTATTAAGGTTGTATGTATGAAACTATTCATTCAATAATCCGGAAATTTTTTCAGTGCGATATGTAACCTTTCTACGAAACCGCATAAAAAATTTAAGACTTTTCATCCACTTTTAAAAATACGAAAAAAAAATTTCAAAAAATAAAACAAGATTTTGAAACAATTCCACACTATTAAAAAAAATCAACAAATTAATTTTATATTACAAAAAATAAATTGTACTGAAGATTTGTTAAATAATATATGCTTTTTAAATTTGCTTATAACTTGTTGGCATTATTATAATTGAAAATAAAAGTTTTAAACATCTTCAATATCGTACATTTATCAGATTTTTGTCGCATAGCGAAGTACTGAAATTCTTATCGGATCAAACTACAAGTTGACAATATACAGAATACAGTTTTGAAATTGTTTTTATCATAACAAAGTGCGAGGTTTAAATACTGTCACGGCCTTTCGAAATTTAGCCGGACTATAACCGGGCGAACCCGGGCTTCGTATGGGGAAAAACTCGGGGGAAGATCAGAAATAAAAACGAGGTGAAATAGAAAAAAAAAATGACAGTCTCCACTTTATTAGATGAAAAATAAAAAGAAAATATAAATGATTTTGTTGGGCGCCAGCCGTCAGTACGACGACAATTCTCTCACTCAATACAAAAAACAGGGTAATCGGGAACAATAAAAAAAGGGAAAAAAAAGTAATCTCACTAATCAGGGGAATCTCAGGGACGTGAATTTACCGGCTCGCGGGCCTCTTAATTATTACCCGTGTCGGGTTATCGGGAAAATACGATATTAATCGAACTCAAATATCACGGAAAAAAAAAAACGCAATTAACAAAAAAAGCTCGATCGGAATAAGGGATCGCGCTACGTCGCCACACGCACGAATTATATAATACAACGGGGAACAAGGCACGCGGCCAATATGGCGAACACGTGCTTTCGCGAAAATTACTCCAAAAAAAAAAAAAAAAGGAAAATTGATGAAGCTCAGAAAATGCAAAATCTACACAATCCAAATATTAAATAAAAGATAAGGTAATGGAACGAACTCACTTGGGGATACTGGATCTTTGCGTACTAGCGTGGATCTCGTTCTTTCGCTCCTTCTCTCACACAATACAATCCTTGGCAAAAATTCTCGTAGTGACTCGATACAATATAACTGGTTTTATCGGGGGCTCTCGTCGAAGTGATTTTCCTTCGTCGTCTCTCTGCTCGTGGGAATTACGGAAAAAGGATAATTTGGGGGAAGGGCATGCGTAATGAGAAATTGGGTGAAGGGGGGATCTAGAATCGATGCGATATTGGTTGATTGGGAGCTGACGTCACGAGCGCGTTGCGCAGGATAGCGGATCGATAATCGAGGGTCTGACATGTGCTGCCCTCGGCGACCCGTGACGCAACTCCCGGTCCTCTGGCTGATGACTGAACCCGGCCGTCGACGGTGCTCCTCTCTCGGCAATTATTGGCCACGATGCGGCACGCAGGGACTTCTCCTTCTTCGATAAATTCTGGCACCACGATTCCTCGCCTCGCGCGTAATAATTGTGACGAGGGAGTTCACGGGTGCCAGACGATGTTCCTGGCGACGGTTGAGGCGAGGGCCACGATCTCGCCCGAACCCGTCGTTTTGATCGAGGGTTCGCTTGATCACGTGCTGAATTCCCTCGCCCGCCGTCACCTTACTGTTGTTCCCTTTTCGTTCTCTGTGGCCACAGTGATGCGGATGATGATTTCCCGGAGCTCGTCGACCGGGTCTTCGATGACGTTGGGTTCTCGATCCTGGGACAGCTGTTCGGTGATGAGGGGTTACGTGTGGCAGAGGGAAAGGGGAAGGGTATGCGAGGGTCAATGGCATAGGAGAGGGATCAGCTGTAGCTTGGCTCGTATGCGTGTGATATGGGACGACGGTGGTAGTGGAAGGGGGAGAGAGACGACAAGGGACGCTGGTAATACTTCGTGGCTTGCTATGATTATCGCTATTTTACTTTATTTTACTTAAGATTAATTTACATAGGGGATCTGTGTGGCGACGGACTTCGACGAGGCGACTATATAGCCTCGTCTTGTGACGCCGTGTCACAATACATATTAAAGTATAACGTGATTTCAGTAATAACGTAGTTCGTTTCAATACAAATTTTTCAGCAGCACATAACTGTGATGGCATACTGGAGGAGTCCTTCAGGAATGAAGATTTCGAAGGTATTCCGATAATAATGCTGCCATCTGATGATCATCTGATCGTAGTGGTGTCCCCTAATGACCATCAGCTCAATAATGACGAACTTGAGTCATCTTCTGCAATGAGTTTTGTTAAAGATAAATTTTAACTCTCGACCAGAATGGCAATTCCATATATATATATAGATTGATATTTGGGAGCAGGACAGTTCGGCGCGGCCGTTTCGGCGCGACCGTTGTGGCGCGAGTAATTTTGGCGCAACGACTATTCGGCGCGACCGTTTCGGCGTGACCGTCTCGACGCAAGTTTCCCCATTTAATTGTGAACTTGCAAATGTCACCCTGAACTCTGGTGGCCAAATGCCTAACTGCTCTTTCGCAGTCGCTGCCCGATGATTACCATACGAATTTATCACTTTTTAATAATTATTCAGAATCTGCTGCTTTATTACAAGGAAAAAATCATAAATAGAGATCAAGAAGTCATAGTCGATATTTGGTGCGAGGGCACGAGATTTTCAGCACACGCAGAATGTGAATAATCGTTTTTATTATGTCGTGTAAACACAAGTGAGAGACCATTTCCGATACGCCCGCCTCCGTGTTGATTCACAATATTACTATATACACTAGAACGACCATTTATGTTACTTCGTCTTGTTTACATCTGAATATTTACTTCTTAAGCGCACGTATGGTGCTTTCATAGAAAGAATATCAATTGATACACAAACTTTCTATATTTTTCTGAAAATCGCGAGTACTTTTGTTAGTTGTGCGACAGCGTTCATTATCGACGGATCGTGTGTTATTTTCACTGTGAAACATATAATGGAAGATGATTTAATCTCCACGCGAGGAAAGGTAAAATACGTTGATGAAGGGTTCACGTATACCTTTGATCGGTGCAGCAGCTGCGAACAAAGGAAACTCTGGAGATGTTCGAGAAAATCGGATGGCTGCAAAGCTCGCCTTCATACATGCAGTCACACGAACAACGTACGTATTTATTCATTTCTTTATCGCGCGCGCGCGCGTGTGTGCGTGTGTGTGTGTGTGTGTGTGTGTGTGTGTGTGTGTGTGTGTGTGTGTGTGTGCGCGCGCGTGTGCGTGTGCGTGTGCGTGTGTGTGTGTAATAATATATAATATAATAAAAATGTATATTATAATAATATTATTTTCATTATATTATTGACTTTCAAGGTACTCAAGAGGCTGAATGAGCATAATCACGGAAGTGATCCTGGATTAATCGGCGCGGACAGGGTAAGAAACGCTATCAAGCGGAGAGCTGTTGATACAGTGGAAACGCCAGCTCAAATAATTTCAAACGCCTTGGTGAGTACGTCTTCTGCATTGCAAGGGCAATTATCGAATAAAGGAGCCCTCCGAAATATTATACATCGTCAACGCCTTGCTGTTAATGCTGTACCACCGTCGCCAATCAACTTGACGCAACTTATACTGCTCGATGCGTATAAACACTACGTTGTGTCACCTGATCAGACGATTCGCTTTTTGTTGGGCGATACGGGCAACGGAGAAGATCGTATTCTTCTATTCGGACGGGAAGATTCTCAAGAGTGGAGCTCTCACATGAAAAATATTTAAATGGACGGCACATTTAAATTGGCTCCGCCATTATTCGCTCAAGTTTTCGTCATTCTGGTCGAGCGTGATGGTTTCGTTTTTCCGGTACTGTATGGTCTGCTGCCAAATAAACGACAGGAAAGTTATTCGCGACTTTTCACGTTAATCAAATCAGTATGGCCTAACTTGGAGCCAGAGAGTATTTCCACGGAATATGAAATGGCAATTCTGAACAGTATTGCTGAAAAATTTCCGGACACCGAAATACGTGGCTGCTTGTTCCACCTGGCACAGAATATTAAAAAACAGCTTGGCAGAAGGAACTTGTTATCTCTGTATAACAATCAAGCAGAATTCGCTCTGAAAGCACGCATGATTGTAGCGTTAGCGTTCGTCCCACTTGACAAACTCGATGAATTTTTGGCACAGCTTTACCACCATCTTCCAGAGAGCCTTCAGCGAGTACTTGAATGGTTCGAGGTGAATATTGTAGGCTGGTTATATCAGGGGTTATGAAGGTTTTTTCCAAATTTGATTATGATTTGTTGTTTGTTTCGTTCTATTTATTTATTGATTCTTTTCGTTTTGTTTTCTTTTTGGATCCTTTTTGTTGCAAAATTAACGAGCGTCATTTTTTTTATTACCATGATTTTGGTATATTTCACAATTACTGGATAGTTGTTTTTTTTTTTTTTATATTTTTCTTCTACTTATATATATATATTTTTCATATTGTTATTGTACTACCAGCTAATTTGTTCGATTTGACCAGTTTTCAATTTTACGTCTTCGTTTTCACATCATTGTCTTATTAGAAAAAAAAAGTTGGAACATCGTGCCATATTGACGTAGTCTATTCAATGTGATGTTGTTTTACAGGATAATTATGTCGGTCATCTGAACAGAAACGGGTCGCGATCACAGCCATTGTTTTCACCTCAAATTTGGTCCGTTTATGAGCGGGTTTTGTCCGGCCAAAATCGTACGAACAATTTTGCTGAAGCAGCACACCGAGCTCTGGGGCGAGAACTAGACGTGGAGCACCCATCCATTTTGAAATTCATTGATGGATTGAGAGCAGTCCAAAAAACACGAGACGCTCACTATGCCGGATTTCTGGGTGGACATCAGCCACCATACAAACGGCGAAAATATCAAATGGCAGATGCGAGGATTGCCGAGTGTGTTCGAAAATTTGCTTATAAAACGCCCATAGAATACCTTGTGACGAACCGAGGTATCACTACCTGCGGTCATTGCAACACAACAGAGTCATCAGATTCCAGAGAGTACGCCGACTCTTGCGACAGTCACTCTCTGGAAACTCGAGCAAACCGCGCGTCAGCAGATTCCTCTTTTCGTCCTCGGACTCTTGCTACCTTACCAAATGACCTAGATTATTCGACCCCTTGCATCACTTATAACCTGGATTATTGGATCCCTTGCATCAGATTTCGTAAACCCCTTGCATCACCAGATTTCGTAAATCATCGAGATTTCCATCCATCGATGATTTCTCAACTCATGGGTTTCGAAATCATCGAGACCTACATCGATCGATGATTTCTCAATCCACCCCCACGAGACCCTTGTAGCCGGACGCCCAAAGCTAACGAGGGTTCTCTCGACATATTATCAAATTAGTCTTAATACGACGCTCTTAGCAATCGGTCGAGAGATCCCGTTCCTTAGCGGCAAGTCCGTTCGCGTACTTAGGTTCTCGCGGGCGTGATTGACGTGATCTTCTCAAACCCTTGTTGTAGACAAGTGTATAAGAACTCATTAAGTGAAGGAACACCTTAGCGGCGCTTCACTACCTCTGTGATATAATTGTTCGTGCCAATTACCTTAGCGGCATTGCGCGTCAGTGTATCATAGAGTATAACATTTGTAACAACTTAAACTATTATTGTAAAAGTGACTGATCGATGTGTGTTCTCGAATAAATACATTCGTGCGAAACTAGCTGTACTCCTTCATTGCATCACAGCCCATCCGATCATCACGAACTACAAGCATATACAAGGTGAGGTGCTACCCAGCTTAAATAGGACAGAGAATCCATTCGCCGGGGCCTTTGACTTCAGCGAATAAAATAATAATAATAATAAGTTACCACGGGATAAATAACCCGTGTGTAACAAATTGGTGTCAGAAGTGGGATTTTCCGTCCGATAACTCACTGGAAAATAAAAAAAAATTAATTAAGCAAAAAAATTCGACAAACATAATGACCACAAAAATTTTGCGTAACCGCCCCGCAAGAAGTAAACTCACAAGATTTAAAATACCATGGATCTATGATATTCTTGATGAGTTGGCAGACGAAGACGAGGCTGCCAAGGGCTGGGAGGCTGACGACGAAGAAGAAAACGATGACGATGATCGTGAGGTCTTTGATAATAGCATCGACGGCGAAGTACGTTGTTATTTAGCAAGTCCCTATTGTGAGTACTGCTGGTATAATAGGGAATGCCTGAGTAGATGGAAAACCATCAAAGGGAGGAGATACTGCCCACGGTGTGGGCTATTGGATGAAATAGATCGAGAAAAAAGGAAATTACAACCATATGATCCTGATCAAAATTTGGACCACCAAAGTCATCATCGGAAGACGACAAACCCTAGATCTTCATTCGCAGACGACGAAGCTTCATGCTTGTCATGCGGGTCGTCTGAGGATGATGAACAATTTATAACCGACATCAGAGCAGTATTATCTTACGATTATACAATGGACAAGGACACCGAGAGCGAGGCCGAGTCATTATCCTCACAGCGGTCAAGTAACACTCAAGACATTGTATTGCAGAAGCAACAGACAGTGCTGAATCAGACCTCTATGCACTCTACGTACACGGAACGAATCAGCAAAATACAGCATGACCAAAAACACAATAACCTACATAAACATACGAGACTAACGAGGTCTCACCAACACACAGCCATCATCCAACCCGAAATTACAACCGACAATGCAAAATCCACGGAGAGTCTCAAGCCAAAAATGGCAATTGCAGAATTAAACCACTCGCCCAGAATATTTGGTGCGTTCTTGGGAACGAGAGGAACGATAACGCGATGCTGGTTCACCCTTCGCGGAGTTATGTACGACAAAGCGTTGATCGGTACACTCATCTCAACACCGGAATGTCTCACCGAACTCCCCTGCAAACGGATTTCACATGCGGGAATGATCAGAACCTGGCCACAGTCCATAGTCAACGGAAACAGCTGTAGATTGACTGAGCTACATCAATTATCCGAGTTCCAACAGGAAAGATGCATACGACGCCTCAAGAAACCACCAGATAAATATTTAGATCAGCTAGAACCGCGGCGAAAAAAAACGTGCCGTTTTCGACAACGTTTTGGATTCAACGACGACCTAATCGCCGACGTTTACGAAGGTCATCGACAAGAAATTGTCTGGATGACCGACAGAGAAGAATCTTTAATCAACAGGAAGAGGTTCAACGATCCTCACGCGGAGCAAGATCAAAGATCTTCGACATCATGAATCTCACGAGATATCGATTAAGTACAATACATCCTTGTTTTTATTTTTGTGAATTTAATTTTGGGCCTTGAAAAATTTAATCGCTTTCACAATCGTTGAAAATCAGTCATGATAATCGAAATTCTTAATGATGAAGAGATACGCTCGACTGAAAAGGAAAAACAATAACAATGTAAAATCATACCCTGAGAAGCGAATGAAATTACGATTTATCAATGAAACAGAGACGAACATCTAAGAACATATTTTGAGACCACGAAACAAACACGGTTATGTTCCGTGATGGGTAAATCGAGTATTCAATACAAAATTGATATAACCATAAAACTAAATTCTGAAATCTATTTAATGTTGCATATATAAATATATTCACTCTGGTCTACTTTAAATCTTCAAATCTCGATTTAAGATTTAAGAGATTTTAATTTTCAACGCTAATATCTAAAATTTGTAATGAAATATAATTCTTACTGATTGTGTGATCGTTACATGAAACATTACAATTCCAGTACAGGATCCCTGTTTTATTAAATGAAATAAAATCAGAGGCGATTCCTGCAGTAATTTTGGGGCTACGTTCTTAAAGCGTTTTCATGAATATCGCATGCAAGATTGTAAATTCATATTTTCTTAATTCCTCCAAAGGATATCAACCGGTTATTTGGATTCTACATTCAATTTGAGATTTTTTTTAAATTAACGTCTGATAATGGGTAAGCTTCCCAGTCATGCTTTATCATTTCTCTTATTCATTATTACAGGAATGACCTACTTTATAATCACGCAATTATCATGCAAACATTCGCTAATCAATCTCACAATCATTACAGAAAAATCATTTGTGCACAATTATATTTGAATTTGAACGTACCCGGAAGTCTTAAATCATTATTCTTTATTGTATCTCATGCTACCTTTTTCTTCCTCTCGCATCTGCCAATGAAGCGCAGAATTTTAAATGCACCTTGAAATTAAAATATTATTTCTAGATTGAAATTTTATTTTTTGTTAATACTTTAAACAAGTTCGAAATTCTCCATAAAACGTGATCAATGTCTATCAATTTTTACAATCTCCAGAATAGTTTGGATTCCGCATAAATCTCTTGAATCTTAACCCAAACTATAAACTGTGCCACCAGAAATTTATTACACATTGATTTATCACATTGACTACTTTTTCTTTGAATATTATTCGTGACGTTTTCGATTATTTTTTTTTTATATTTGATTTGTAAGTCAAAATTAACAGCTACAAATACCCAGCTGCAATGTATTAGCCCGTTATTTTCGATCAGCTATTTCGAATTGAAAAAAAAAAAAAAAAAAAAAAAAAAAACAGAACATACAGATTATTCGAACTGTGTGAACTATTCGAACGAAATTACGAAATTTATTCACATAATTTGAGTTCTTCGAAGCGTGCGAATTATAATTAGTAGTAATTAGTTTTTTTTTTATATGTTATTCATACGAATTTTGTGAATTATTTTCTTTTCCTGTGCATTGATTATATATCGTATTTGATCGTAAAAGAAGGATATGTATAAAAGGAAGACACACGAAGTAGCAAGAACACTATTACAAACAGCGAACGCTAACTTTAAGAACCCACTAAGAAATAATCAATACATCAAGGACGATCGGATTCGATGACACCTGGAGATAACATCATCAACACATAAGGTAGCTACGTCTGGATGAAGCATGGACCACCGGACCATGTTCAATCTGAGAAGGGAGGGCTGTGACGAACCGAGGTATCACTACCTGCGGTCATTGCAACACAACAGAGTCATCAGATTCCAGAGAGTACGCCGACTCTTGCGACAGTCACTCTCTGGAAACTCGAGCAAACCGCGCGTCAGCAGATTCCTTTTTTCGTCCTCGGACTCTTGCTACCTTACCAAATGACCTAGATTATTCGACCCCTTGCATCACTTATAACCTGGATTATTGGATCCCTTGCATCAGATTTCGTAAACCCCTTGCATCACCAGATTTCGTAAATCATCGAGATTTCCATCCATCGATGATTTCTCAACTCATGGGTTTCGAAATCATCGAGACCTACATCGATCGATGATTTCTCAATCCACCCCCACGAGACCCTTGTAGCCGGACGCCCAAAGCTAACGAGGGTTCTCTCGACATATTATCAAATTAGTCTTAATACGACGCTCTTAGCAATCGGTCGAGAGATCCCGTTCCTTAGCGGCAAGTCCGTTCGCGTACTTAGGTTCTCGCGGGCGTGATTGACGTGATCTTCTCAAACCCTTGTTGTAGACAAGTGTATAAGAACTCATTAAGTGAAGGAACACCTTAGCGGCGCTTCACTACCTCTGTGATATAATTGTTCGTGCCAATTACCTTAGCGGCATTGCGCGTCAGTGTATCATAGAGTATAACATTTGTAACAACTTAAACTATTATTGTAAAAGTGACTGATCGATGTGTGTTCTCGAATAAATACATTCGTGCGAAACTAGCTGTACTCCTTCATTGCATCACAGCCCATCCGATCATCACGAACTACAAGCATATACAAGGTGAGGTGCTACCCAGCTTAAATAGGACAGAGAATCCATTCGCCGGGGCCTTTGACTTCAGCGAATAAAATAATAATAATAAGTTACCACGGGATAAATAACCCGTGTGTAACAACCTTACGGGCATTGCACAAAATTTTTTGCTCAACTAAGATCCATATTGCTGTTGTGGGTGGTTGCTCTGAAGATGAGTAATCGCTGCATATATATGCATTTGTTAATTTTCTTTCTTTCTTAGTTGTTCGAAAAATTTCTTAAAAATTAAAAAAAAAAAGTTTCCTAAAAAAAACCTATTAGTATTTTAAGTTGCCTCACTTTGATTCAATGAATATCTCTCTATAATATAAAGATATATCGCCGCTGCCGCCGCCGCCGCCGCCGCCGCCACCGCTGTTTCAGGATTTGAGCTTATAACGGGTGTCCAATTTGAAAAGGATGACTAAACACAAACCCAAACCCAAAACCCAAACCCAAACCCAAACCTAAGTGAGGGCGCGTAGCGCCCTACGCACCCCTAGTATATATATATATATATACTAGGGGGGCTTCGCCCCCCTGCGCGCTTCGCGCGCCAACCCCCCATCTTGTGTTTGTGTCAGTTGTTAAAGAAAAACATTCTGGAAAGATGTTTTGAAAAAAAATTGTTTATATTTGTGTTAATTGGTTTTCGGATATGAGTTTGGGTTGAGTTTGGGTTTTATTGAAATATCGATATACCGATTACTGAAACGGTCCAATATATAGTTATATCGATTTCTGACTCCGTTCAATATATGGATATATCGATTCTTGACACGGTTCGATATATCGAAATATCGATTTTTGACACATTTCGTTATATTTATACTCGATTCGATACATCGATATATCAATTCATCAATTCTAGACACAATTCGACGTATCGATATATCAATTTATCGATTCTTGACACGATTCTGTTTCAAGTTGAGTGAAGATTCGCCGCATTTGAATAAAATTTTTTTTTTCCTTTTATCGAATTTATTGTTGTAATATACGAAATAGATCGGTAGAGTCGCGCCCGATATTATCCACAGAGTTGTGTGCGAGATGCGAATGCCCGAAAAGACTGACGACGAGTCAGTCCGTATCTACTCGCCGAACGTGTATTATTTATTGCTATTTGCTATTTGCTCTTGTATTTGCTATCTTGTGTTTGAGAATAAATTGTAATACGAAACGAAGCCTCTCGTTACCCCTACTTATCCTGAGGTGGAAACCTCGTTCCAACAGGTTATGGGCCCAGGCTCTCAGGGTCTCGAGGAGATTTTCTCAAGCGTAAATGTCGTGTAAAAAGTAAATTCAAGAAAGTGAAAAACATCGGGAAGACCGGTGAGCGCCAACGAGATACGTGAAGAACGTTCTGGAAGCGCGGAGAAAAATGGCGGGACACACAGTGCGCATAGATCCGTTAAACGCGGAAAATTATGACACGTGGAAGCTGCAAATGCGTGCGATACTTATAAAGAATGAGTTGTGGGCCTACGTCGACGGAACCAAGACGTGCCCCACTGGTGCAGAAAATGCAGCTGGTGCAGCCGAATGGATTCGAAATGATGAAAAAGCAGGCGCAGACATCACGTTAGCGATGAGCGCGTCCGAACTCGGACAAATCAAGAATATTCGTACGTCGAGAGAAATTTGGCTAAAATTAAAGGCGACATACGAATCCAGAGGACCTGCTAGGAAGGCATCGCTCCTGAAAAAAGTAGCCGTATCGCGCATGAAGGAAACGGACAAAGTGCGTGAACACCTGAACGAATTCTTCGATGCAGTAAGTAAGCTAAAAGACATCGGAGTGGAAATCGGAGACGATTTACTGGCCATTCTACTGCTGTACAGTCTGCCAGACTCGTACGAAATGTTTCGATGCTCATTGGAATCAAGAGATGAGCTGCCGAAACCAGAAAATCTAAGAGTGAAGATTCTAGAAGAGTCTGAATCTCGAAAAGCGAAAGAGGATCGAACGGAACACGACGTTATGTACGCGAGAAAAACAAAAGGAACCAATCGTTCGTCACAAGGTCGCCAGGACGGAGATATAATAAAGCGCGAAACGAATCGAAAAGATTCAAAACAAGGTGCCTGTTTTAGATGTGGAAAGCCTGGACATTTTGCGCGAGTGTGTAGAGCGAAAGCCCCGGTAAACGCGCAACAAAACGCGCGAAAAATTACCGAGAACGACGAAAGTCAAACGAGTGCAATGGCGATGAGTGCCGCTGAAATAGCGATGATAGCTGCTGAAAGTGAAAAAAAGACTGATTGGTGTTTAGATAGTGGATGCACCGCGCACATGAGCGCAGACAAGGAAAGTTTCCTAGAAGTGGCGAAAGTGAACAGATCTTTAAATCTAGCGAATAACCAATCAACAAAGATCTGTGGAACGGGAAACGTAGAAGTACCGGTGACCGTGGGAGGAGAACGAGTAGCTGTAACGTTCAAGAAGGTTCTATATGTACCGGATCTAAGAACGAACCTACTATCCGTCGCGAAAATTACAGACAACAATTTCGAGGTACGATTTTGTCGAAGAGACGCGGTCGTGATAGATAAAGACGAAAATATTGTCGTTAGAGCCGAACGGATCGGAGATTTGTACTACGTGAAAAAACGTGAGGACGTCGCAAACATCGAGGACAGACAATCACCGAGCGAGATCGAGACGAACGAGATAGATGTGTGGCATCGTCGATTGGGACACGTAAACGAGAGAGACTTGGTAAATATGGTGAAAAACCGCGCGGTACACGGGATCGAGATAAACTCGAAGCAAACTTTAAATAAGTGCGAAGTGTGTGTACGTGAGAAACAGACACGCGCAAGCTTTCCGAGAAGCAACGACGAGCGAACGCGCGAGGTGTTAGAAATCGTACACAGTGACGTATGTGGCCCGATGAGACACGCAACATTCTCAGGCGCGAGATATTTTGTGACATTTATAGACGATAGGTCGCGGTGGTGTGAAATTTATTGCATAAAGCAAAAATCGGAAGTGCTAAGCGCATTCAAGAAATTTAAAGCGGCAGCGGAAGTTCTGACAGGAAAGAAAATAAAAGCGCTCCAATCCGATAATGGAAAGAAATACCGAAATAGAGAGTTCGACGAATTCCTGGAGGAACACGGGATTCAGAGAAGATTATCAGCGCCTCATACACCGCAACCGAACGGGCTAGCTGAAAGAAAAAACAGGACGCTCGTGGAAATGGCAAGGTGTATGATGCGGCAAGCGGGAGTACCTCCAACATATTGGGGGGAGGCAATAAACACCGCATGCTACATACGGATAGGGTTCCTACCAAAGCGTTACAAGGAAAAGTGCCTTATAGTGCGTGGGCTAAGAAAAAACCCACGGTAATACACATGCGCATTTTTGGCGCGAAAGTGTATGCTCTCAACAAGGAACAAACAAAAGGAAAATTCGACTCTCGATCGCGGGAATGTGTTTTTTTGGGATACTCGAGAGAATCGAAAGCCTATCGACTATGGGAAGTCGAATCGCGAAAACTAATAGTGAGTCGGGACGTACAGTTCCTGGACAAACCGTATTTTAACAATAAATACGAAGAGTTCTACAGTGAGAGCGCGATAGACGATAGAGACACCAGCGCAAGTGAACCAGAAAACGGTATCGACGTCGAGTTTGAGCCCGAAGAACCCCGAGAAGAAACATATGAAGAGAGAGAAGGACAAATTCAAAAGCGCGCGAGAGGACGGCCGAGAATATTACGAATCGGATCCGTCGGAAGACCGAGAAAAGTATACCAAACAAGAAGCGTAAACGAGAACGCATTACGTGAAATGAATATGAGAAACGAAGATGTCGGAACCGAAGAGGACGACGTATTCGAGGTCGCAAACCTAGCGACAACAGAAAGTCCTATGACGCTACAAGAAGCGTTAAACTCAGACGAGGCAGAAGCATGGAAATTAGCTACAGAGGACGAATATTTTGCGCAAATACGCAATTCTACGTGGGAAATCGTAGAACGGCCGAAATCACGAAAAGTGATAAACAGTCGATTCGTATTCAACACAAAAGACGATGGGACGAAAAATGGAAAAAAGAAAGTGCGACTCGTAGCAAAAGGATGCTCGCAACGGCCGGGGGAGGATTTCTTCGAGACATTTTCACCCGTGGCGAGATCAACATCGATACGACTTCTAAGTGCATTATCGGCGGAGATGGATCTCGAAATTCATCAGATGGACGTCGTTACGGCATATTTAAACGGTGAACTCGAAGAGAGTGTTTATATGGAAGTGCCTGAATATTTGAGTTCGGTATTAGAAAAAGTGAAAATCAGTGAACGCGTAGGTACACGGGAGATTAAAGATAACGAAAAAAGTGTGATCGAGACGGCAGCTAGATGGCAAAACGCGTTGCGTACGTGTGAAGATCCAGTATGTGTGTTGAAAAAAGCGCTTTATGGGCTAAGGCAGTCAGGTTTAAAGTGGTATCAGCGATTGACCGCAAAACTACGCGAGATAGGGTTAAAATCAACGGAAGAAGACCCGTGTTTATTTACAGCGCGAAAAGAAAACGGAATAATGTTGGTTACTGTATACGTGGACGATTTACTGTTGGCGACAAACGATCGCACGTGGCTAAAATCAATAAAACAAGAATTGGCGAAATCGTTTGAAATGAAAGACATCGGACCGGCGAAACGATGCTTAGGGATAGAATTTGATCAAGATCTAGATTCTCACCGAGTGTTCTTGTCGCAGCGACAGTACGCGGAAAAAGTGCTAGAAAGATTTGGAATGACCGAATGTAAACCAGCGCGAACGCCGATAGAAGCGAGTTGTGATCTGAAAAAACCGGAATACGCAGACGCGCGCGAGATGCAAAAATTTCCATTTCAAAATTTAATCGGCGCACTAATGTACTTAGCCGTCACGACAAGACCGGACATAGCGTACGCGGTGAGTTATATGAGTCAATTCAATTCAAATTATCGAGAAGAACACTGGAAAGCCGCGAAACGAATTTTGAGATATTTGAAAGGTACGCTCGACTATGGATTACTGTATGAGTGTACGAATGCGAGCATGTATGGTACCGCGGACGCAGATTGGGGGGCAAACAAAACCGACAGACACTCGTACTCGGGTTACGCGTATATATTAGCAGGCGCGGCAGTGTGTTGGGAAGCACGTAAACAAAGAACTGTAGCGTTGTCCAGCACCGAAGCTGAATATATAGCGATGTCGGATGCTACGAAGGAAGCGCTCTATTTACACAAAATGCTTAAGAATATTCGTGTCGCCGACGAAAATATGATACTGTATAACGATAATCAAAGCGCGCAGAAACTTGTACAAAATATAGGATATCATTCGCGCACAAAGCATATCGATGTGCGATATCATTTTATTCGAGAGTGTGAAAAGGAAGGGAAAATAAAAATAGAGTATATGCCGACAGAAGACATGCCGGCTGATATTCTAACGAAGGGATTGAGCGAGACTAAGCACTGGAGGTGCATGTCAAGTCTAGGGATGGCGCACAAGAATAATTAGTGAAAATTACAATCGAGCGCGATCAAGACTCTCACTACTTCGAGGGGAGGTGTTGTAATATACGAAATAGATCGGTAGAGTCGCGCCCGATATTATCCACAGAGTTGTGTGCGAGATGCGAATGCCCGAAAAGACTGACGACGAGTCAGTCCGTATCTACTCGCCGAACGTGTATTATCTCTTGTATTTGCTATCTTGTGTTTGAGAATAAATTGTAATACGAAACGAAGCCTCTCGTTACCCCTACTTATCCTGAGGTGGAAACCTCGTTCCAACATTTATGATGAATAATTTCTGGTAAAATTACTATTTCCTTACAAATTCGATAAAAAGAAAAAAAAAATTTTAATTCAAATGCGGCGAATCTTCCACTCAACCTGAAATTCTCATCTTTTGACATACATTTTTTTTCTACCTAAACTAATTATTTCAGGTGTGGCCCGTTGGTAAATCAAAAAATTTTCATTATAAATTCGATGAAAAGAAAAAAAAAATGTTCAACTCAAATGCGGCAAATCTTCCACTCAACCTAAAATTCTCATCTGTTTGCATAAAATTTTTTTCGACCTAAACCAACTATTTCAGGTGCGCCCCGAAAAATTTTCATCATAAATTCGATGAAAAGAAAAAAAAAAAATTTTTAACTCAAATGCTGTGAATCTTTCACTCAACCTAAAATTCTCATCTTTTGACATAAATTTTTTTTTCTACCCAAACTAATTATTTCAGGTGTGGCCCGTTGGAAAATCAGAAAATTTTAATTATAAATTCGATGAAAACAAAAAAAAAAAATTTCAACTCAAATGCGACGCGAATCTTCCACTCAACCTAAAATTCTCATCTTTTGACATAAATTTTTTTTTCTACCCAAACTAATTATTTCAGGTGTGGCCCGTTGGAAAATCGAAAAATTTTAATTATAAATTCGAAGAAACCGAAAAAAAAAAATTTCAACTCAAATGCGGGGCGAATCTTCCACTTAACCTAAAATTCTCATCTTTTGACATAAATTTTTTTTTCTATCCAAACTAATTATTTCAGGTGTGGCCCGTTGGAAAATCAAAAAATTTTAATTATAAATTCGATGAAAACGAAAAAAAAATTTTGAACTCAAATGCGGCGAATCTTCCACTCAACCTAAAATTCTCATCTTTTGGCATACATTTTTTTTCTACCTAAACTAACTATTTCAGGTGTGGCCCGTTGGAAAATCGAAAAATGTTCATTATAAATTCGATGAAAAAAAAAAAATTTCAACTCAAATGCGGGGCGAATCTTCCACTCAACCTAAAATTCTTATCTTTTGACATAAATTTTTTTTCTACCCAAACTAATTATTTTAGGTGTGGCCCATTGGAAAATCAAAAAATTTTCATTATAAATTCGATAAAAATGAAAAAAAAATTTTTAACTCAATTGCGGCGAATCTTCCACTCAACCTAAAATTCTCATCTTTTGACATAAATTTTTTTTTTACCTAATCTAACTATTTTAGGTGTGACCCGTTGGAAAATCCAAATTTTTTTTTTAAAACGACCTAGTATATACATAACATATGTATATACATGAAATGAGATGGAATTCCTATAATATCAGACTTTCAGATAGGTCGAGTTGAAACGGAATTCCCCATATATCCGGTTTTTAAATCGGTCAAGTTGAGACGGAATTCCCCATATATTAGGTATTTAGATAAGTCGAATTGAGACGAAATTACCCATATATCACGGTCGATTTGATATGGAATTCCCCATATATCAGGCTTTTAGAGAGGTTGAGTTGAGACGGAATTCCCTATATATCAGGTTTTTAGAAAAGTCGAGTTGAGACGAAATTCCCCATATATCAAGATTTCGGATAGGTCAATTTTAGACGGAATTCCCTATATATCAAGCTTTTAGATAGGCCGATTGCAGACGGAATTCCCCATATATCACGTTTTTAGGTAGGTTGATGTTAGACGGATTGATATATCGATTTATCGATTTATCAAAAAACAAAATTCGATATAAATCGATATATCGATATTTGATAAATCGACATTATCGACATTATATCGATATATCCATATATTGAACGGAGTCAGAAATCGATATAACTATATATTGGACTGTTTCAGTAATCGGTATATCGATATTTCAATAAAACCCAAACTCAACCCAAACTCATATCCGAAAACCAATTGACACAAATATAAACAATTTTTTTTCAAAACATCTTTCCATAATATTTTTCTTTAACAACTGACACAAACACAAGATGGGGGGTTGGTGCGCGAAGCCCCCCTAGTATATATATTACCAAATAAATTAATAATTCTCAGATTCACTTCTTGTTAAGTTTTTTCAATTTCAAAGTTTCAAATTATGCCTCGATACATCATTTCCTTGTCACTTTCAGCCACAAGGTAAAAAAGGTAATTATGCAGTTTGAGGACTTTTCCGAATTTTCGTGATTTTTTCTTCCCCATCGAGAAATAACGTTCAAGAGACTATTACAAACAATAATCAGTCGGGGGAACTCGGAAAAGTAATGTCTAAGTACTGCCTCATGTAATTTTTCCGGAATTTTTACGAATTTTCCTTATGTATTAGCAAGGATATGTTTCCGCGTGTGTATGTGTGTGTGGGGGGGGGTGGTTCACGGGGTCCAGGGGCGGAGCTCCGGTGGGGCCCAGGGGCGAAGCCCCGGCGGGGAGGTTCGGGGGGGCTCTGCCCCCCCGACTGCCGCAAACGTAGATTTTGAAGTTTTATATTTCATTCCAAAAATCACGCGCATACGCACACGCATACACGGAAACATATTCCTCCTAAGACATAAGGAAAATTCGTAAAAATTCCGGAAAAATTGCATGAGACAGTACTTAGACATTACTTTTCCGAGTTCCCCCGACTGATTATTATTTTTAATGGTATCTCGAACGTTATTTTTCTATGAAGAAAAAAAAATCCTCGAAATTCGGAAAAGTCCTCAAACTGCATAATTACCGATTAGAACAATTTAGGCTAGCCAATCATACAACATACACACGCATATACGAACAACGCAGACAGTGTTCTAAGACGAGTTAGAGAAGGTTGTGCTAACGGTTGCACCGAAATGGTCGTGCCTAAAGAGCCATGCGCCAAATGGTCGTTGCGCCAAAACGATTCGCGCCGAAACGGTCGCGCCAAAACGGTCGCGCCGAAGCGGCCGCGCCGAATCGTTCTTGCGCCAAAATGACTCGCGCCGAAACGGTCGCGCCAAAATGGTCGCGCCTAAACAGTCATGCGCCGAATCGTCGTTGCGCCAAAATGACTCGCGGTGAAACGGTCGCGCCAAAACGGTCGCGCCGAAACGGCCGCGTCGAAACGTAGTGCACCCTGAGTCATCTTCTGCAATGAGTTTTGTTAAAGATAAATTTTAACTCTCGACCAGAATGGCAATTCCATATATATATAGATTGATATTTATTGTAACAATGAGAATGAGATACATAAGACTATACTTAGACGATAAACATATAGAGCTGAGGGCGACTGAATTTCGGACTTGTAGTCCTACGCAATTAACGCCATGAGAGCACGGGTTCTCCACCCGTCTCCCATGCACACGACTCGCACGTGGCACGCTCTTCGTAATGGCGTCCACGCTCGATCCTCTCTCTCTCTTTCTACGTCGTCTCGTCTCGACGCTTCGCTCGCAACTCACTCGACCCTCGAAACTTGCCTCGCTTCTCGCATTAACGGTCGCCCGCGTGGCTACCACCGTTACCAACGCCATCTCTCGCCTCGTCCTCACACCGCGAACATTCTTACCTAATACGCCTAAATTTGTGGCTTTATCAGTTAAAAAAAAATTTCATCCATGGTGCGCGAGTGGCCAAACGTAAACGAAAAGTCGAATAAGGTAACGTTGAAATCGAGAGTATTGATAAACTCAAAAAACAAAAAATTGAGGAGCAGATAAAATTAATTAAGTTGCAAATCAGACAAGCCGAAGTTGATCTCAAAATGAAAGAAATTGAGCTACAATCGAAAGAAAAAGAATTAGCTTTGAAGAATACTTTCGAATAGTTAAAAAAAATTTAAGATAGTCTCTATGATAATTTAAATAATTCAGTTGATAATACTTTTGTACTAATTGTGTAATGCAACAATGATATGTTGAAGAAGAATAAATATTGAACAAGAATATACCGGCTGAATACTGTGTCTATAAGCGCTGTGCGTACTGCAGCATGATTTTCTTGAATTCTTGGCAATTCAAGCTCGTCGAAAACTGGTTGTTGTATCTCGGGATCCTATACGGGCCCTTCATCTCATACGGGTTACCTCTATACTTCGTTACTTCATACGGGTTATCTCTAAATTCACTCGCATACCCATTGAGTGGCAAGGGAAGCGTCGTTTCCAGACTCCGAACGCTCGTTCAATAGTGTTTCACGTTTTAATTTGAGAACTGTTGTAGGCAATTTCGGCACGAGTTGTAGGATTCAACAGGGGTGTTAACATGTACTGTTTATATGCATAGCTACCGTCACCCAATAAGTAGCAATTTTGATATTCATTATTTTCTAATTTTGCTCTCAGCAGCGAATCATCGAAAATGTTTGCGTCATGTGCACTTCCTGGCCACCGTGCTACTATATCCATAAATCTTAAATTGGCATCACATAAACATTGCGTATTTACAGAAAACCATCCTTTTCGATTTCTGTATACTTCAGCTTCGTCTCCTCCAGGTGATTGGATTCTAATATGTGTGCAACATTCGGGAATCTTGCTATTTCATAAAACTCATTGTGAATTTTCACTATCTCATTGCGATCAACTGGTATGGAGATGAAATGCGGCCGTAATATCGCAATGTAATGGGTTACTTTACGAATTATACGACAAACAGTTGATTTCGATACATTGAACAGATCTCCGACACACTGTTGAAAAGAGCCTGTTGCAAAAAATCGTAATGTGATAAGCACTTGGTTTGTTGCACTAACGGGATGATTTCTTCGATTACGAGGCTCCAAATAGTGGCCAAATAAGGTCAATAATTGCTCAACGCACACTTTAGACACCCTAAATCTCATTCTGAAATCAACATCATTGTATTCTTCCATTGGATTTCTGTATTCTCGAAAAACTCGATAACGTACAATCCTTGGTTGGTTTTCATCTTCAGATGAGGAGGAAGATGATTCTATAATTCTAAAAAAAATATAATTATGCAGTATATATTTGGATACAATTTGGGAATTATTGTTGCGCTACAATTTTTCTCATGAGCTATATTTTATAACACAGAGACGGTGTTCCAGATACTTTGAATGAATTCGGGTTGGGTACATTAGCGAATTTCAGGTACACATTCCTTTAACCACATTTTGATGCATGCTGAAATTTTTTTGCATTTGTATATAATTGTGGATTCGAAAGTTACTGGAATAAGCGCACACGACCATTTATGAATACCAGTATTATCCCTTTACAATAGTCTACATTTTTAATATTATCTGATCAAATTGTTCTAAAATATTTACACAATTTCTTACCTGTGCATATCTTTTAGTACTAGCGAATTTGAATCTTGAACTTTGAAAATATCACCACACTACGCAAGTTTTATCAGCTGCATACACGTTCGATTTGCAGGTTATAGGTGTGTACATAGTGACATAGTTTGTCCGCTTTTGAGGTATATTCATGAGAGCGGTCGATGGTTCGTCTTCGACTTATAGGTTAGAAACCCACCGATAAAATTTAACTGGAGAAAAACAGCCGGTTAGTTTATTCCGACATTTAACAGACTATTAAATTTAACCGTGGTTGGTGAAACCGAAAATTCGCCGTTTAAAATTTGTCCGCTGGTTAGATAACTAACCGTGGTTGGTGAAACCGGGCATTAGTCGTAAAATATATCCCGTCTGACAAGGAAAGTTTTTCCGCTGATGTTCTTCGATTTTGAGGAAATTTAAATATGTTATTCTACATTAAAATCTAAGAGACGCTTTTTTTAGCAGCGGAAAAACATTTCTAGGGGGTGAAATTATCCTTCAAAGTTGAGACCTCCGAGGGGTACTTTTCACTATTTTCACCGATTTTCACTTGAGATAATCGAATCCAAATGGATAATTACCTTAATGATAAACGATGAAAAATGAAACTGGTTTCATATCGGGGGGTTGCATAGGAAAAAATTTATAGGGGTTGAAATTCACAAAATCGTTATAACAAAAAAACTATTGCACCTATCTCGATGGATTCAATTGCACTTTGAAGAGGGCAAGAAAATATTACATTTGGGTTTTTACGTTTTTCTCGCAAATCAAGTTAAGAAGGTAAACTACCCCTACGTATGTTTACATTTAATCTCAATAAAATAGCAGTTATTCTTTTTTTTCTTATTTCTTCTCCTAGTGATACGTTTTTTCTTTAAATTCTCAACATCTACATATCAAACGATGGATAGATTTTTCTCGAAATTACATTTTCATAATTGGTGAAAGTGATAGAACCAAAAGTATGCGTCCAATCTTAATGGTTTGTTTTTCATTTAAAGGCAATTTGAGACTCTTCTAGTTATACTTAAAAGATTCCATTTAAAATTTATTTAAACAATGGATTTTACCTTATTGAGCAAGGAAAATTGGAAAAATCAAATTTTTCCGTTGAAAATTCTACCACTTAATAAATTTTTTATTTTTTGTAACTTTTAACGGTATTTATACGAATCACATCCATAGTTTGAAAGAATTCACTTATTTATTTTTTTCGCCAAAAATTACAGGTTGGATAACTTTTACGGATAACAATTTTTTTTATTAGTTAATATTGAATAAACCACAAGACGAATTTAAAAAATATCTATTCCTTATATTTTTCACAAAAATTTAGTTCGAGATTCCTGCAACTCACACAGTGAAGTTCCAGGATGTGAAAATAATGCTATTAGTCGCAGTTACTGGTGTAAAAAGTCGTTATGTTATAAAAACTTTTACAATGACTATCGTTACAGCAGTACATACAACGGCAAATAGAGCATATGATTATACATTTGCTTCTATTTATTGCTATAGTGATTATTTTGTTAGACTGTTGACATATTATCAATAAAAGATACAAGCATATTGTACGCTCTCTTTTTTTTACTTGACTACGCAGTTTTTCTATGCATCATCCCAAAACTTGGTCTTATCTACCGAAACGAATATGTGTAAGCGCTTATCGTATGCCTTTGTTATCTCATTGCCAAATATAAATCAGTCAGAATTATCGATAAGTCAGATATAAATACTTTTTCATCGAAAGATCGATCTATAAATAAGTTGGCTCCTAGATAAAACCGTTCACTAAATGCTACGTACGTGATACGGTTGTGGTAAATTGAAAGAAAAAAACGTATCACTGGGAGAAGGAATAAGAAAAAAAAAAGAATTACTGCCGTTTTATTGAGTTTAAATGTAAACATACATAGGGGTAGTTCACCCCCTTACCTTGATTTGCGAGAAAAACGCAAAAACCCATAAGGATTATTTTTCTGCCCTCTTCAAAGTGCAATTGAATTCATCGAGATAGGTGCAATAGTTTTTTTGTTATAACGATTTTGTGAATTTTAACCCCTATAACTTTTTTCCTATGCAACCCCCCGATATGAAACCAGTTTCATTTTTCATCGTTTATCATTAAGGTAATTATCCATTTGGGTGCATTCGATTATCTCAAGTGAAAAGAGGTGAAACCTGAAAAGTACCCTTCGGAGGTCTCAACTTTAAAGGATAATTTCACCCCCTAGAAACGTTTTTCCGCCGATAAAAAAAATACGTGTCTTTTAGATTTTGATATAGAATAACATTTAAATTTTATTAAAATCGAAGGACGTCAGCTGAAAGACTTTCCATGTGAGAATCAACACACGACTTTATTTACAAAAGCTTTTCCGAGATATCGATTTGAAAAATTAAGAAATTATTTAAATATGTTCTCGGTCTGTGAGAAAGCGCTCTAAACGACAATAGTGTTAAGAATGTTAATTCGCGTTTTCTACTTCAACTGTATGTCAATATCCTTCTCGCGTGACTGTACCGTGCGACGAGGACAATCATGCGCGAGCCTCTTCACGAAGCCCATTCGGGTATCTTCGTATTGCATCATCACACGAGAAGACTCGAGCGTTAGCACACTCGAGTCAGTCGATCTCGCCACGCTAAAGCGTTACGCTGTACACACACACACGCACACACGTACACACACACACACACACACACACACACACACACACACACACACACACACACACGCACGCACGCACGCGCGCACACAGACACAGTCACGGACACAGACACACATATCGTTCTATATTATATAAATATATCGCCGCCGCTGCCGTTACCGTATCAAGAATACACCCAAACCTAAACCCAACCCAGACACGTATAAAATTTTATATATAAATTATGACATAAATTTTCATGTATAAAGTATAACATAAACTTTTTATCAATAAATTATGACCCAAATTTTCAAATAAATCAACCCAATTGAATGGAAACCCGAGAATCGATACATCGAACCACGTCAAGAATCGATATATCGAACCGTGTCAAGAATCGATTTATCGTTACATCGAACCGTTTCAAGAATCGATACATCGATATATCGAACCGTGTCGAATGTCGATATATCGATCAAATCCAAATCCAAACCCAAATCCACAAAAATATGTATATCGTTCTATATGATTTTTCTATATGATGATTTGAACCCCAACCAAACCCAAACCCATATACCCGCCACCACTGCCACCATGCCAAGAATTCCCCCCTCCTCCGCTTCACCACTCTACCGCACCTCTCTCCTCTTATCCACTCCCCGCATTTATATATCGATATCCATATCGATATACATATGTCGCATTCCACGTCAACTCAGCCACCCCGTTTTTTTTATTGTCTCGAAAAAATTATTCAGTATGGGCATTTCAAAGGACAATATATCCATGACATTTTACCAAAATTTCATCCCCCTACTATTGTTGGTTCTCGAGATAATGATTAATGAAGTCTCAATTTTGTAAAAATCATAACTTCGTAACTACTGATCGGATTTAAACGATTAAAAAAAGAATCTTTTTTATTTTTTTTTCCCTTTTTGAAAAAAAATATGTCATTATCGGATAAAAGCTCATTAGACAGTTTTCGGGGTAAATTATCAAAAAAAAATTTTTCCCTCTTCACTGATGCCTTGTTCCATTTTGAAAAAATCCTGCGGAGTTGTGTATTGCCTCCTTCTATCAGAAAAAAAAAGTACTGAGTAGAATTCCGATTGGCCCTTTCGTGGAAAAAAAAAAAATCGAAAAATTTCCCCGAAAACTGTCTAATGAACTTTTCTCCAATTACGGCATATTTTTTTTCAAAAAGAGCAAAAAAAATATAAAAGATTCTTTTTTTAGTCGTTAAAATCCGATCAGCCGTTACGAAGTTATGATTTTCACAAAATTGAGAATTTATTAATCATTATCTCGAGAACCAACCATAGTGGGAGGATGAAATTTTGGTAAAATTTCATGGATATATTGTACTTTGAAATGCCCATACTGAATAATTTTTTCGAGACCAAAAAAAAAACGGGGTGGCTGCGTTGACGTGTCGTATTCCACGTTAACTCATCAGCCACCCCGTTTTTTTTTGTCTCGAAAAAATTATTCAGTATAGGCATTTCAAAGTACAATATATCCATGACATTTTACCAAAATTTCATCCCCCTACTATTGGTTGGTTCTCGATATAATGATTAATAAATTCTCAATTTTGTAAAAATTATAACTTCGTAACGGCTGATCGGATTTTCAAGATTAAAAAACGAATCTTTTTTATTTTTTTTTCCCTTTTTGAAAAAAAATATGCCGTCATTGGAGAAAAGTTCATTAGACAGTTTTCGGGGAAATTTTTCGATTTTTTTTTTCCACGAAAGGGCCAATCGGAATTCTACTCAGTATTTTTTTTTCTGATAGAGGGAGGCAATACACAACTCCGCAGGATTTTTTCAAAATGGAACAAGGCATCAGTGAAGAGGGAAAAATTGTTTTTTTGTTAATTTATCCCGAAAACTGTCTAATGTACTTTTATCTGATGATGACATATTTTTTTTCGAAAAGGGCAAAAAAAATAAAAAAAGATTCTTTTTTTAATCGTTTAAATCCGATCAGTAGTTACGAAGTTATGATTTTTACAAAATTGAGACTTCATTAATCATTATCTCGAGAACCAACAACAGTGGGGGGATGAAATTTTGGTAAAATGTCATGGATATATTGTCCTTTGAAATGCCTATACTGAATAATTTTTTCGAGACAATAAAAAAAACGGGGTGGCTGAGTTGACGTGGAATATATTATCCCATATGTGGATATCGATTTGGATAAATATATATGGATATCGATATGGATGGATACTGTGAGCTCTCTCGCGGTGCAAAAATCCGAAAAAATTGTTTATACAAATTGATTCCGAACAATTCACAGATTTAAAGAATATTTTTTGGGATGAATTTTCAAAAACATTAATACACCAAATATACGGGTCTTGACATTTTTTAAAAGTCTTTTCGAAATTTATAGTACACAATGATAGTGGATTAGGCGTACTGGGGATACAACAAAAAAAAACGCGCCGTATTACTCTAACGCGCCGAATCGACCACTCCATACATCGCATAGTAGTGTGGAAACGATAATAGTATTTTTTAATTACAAAACTCACCTGCTTATTCTACTCTATGTCTATTATGTCCATTTAAAATTCGTAGTACACGATGACAGTGGATTAGGCTTTTAGGCTATTGATTATGTCATATAGAAAGGAACTAAGACGTTCACGGGTTTTTATTGCAGGAATCGTTAAATGGGTCATAAAAGAAGAAAAAACCGCGGAGTGCTATTAAATTAGAGGGTGGAAATTGAAGATAGGGGTGAAAAGGCACCCCATTTGGTTTTTTCAATATATCTCGTAAACAAAGAAAAATTTCGATGAATTGTATATAAAACTTTTTGTAGAGAATTAAATTTCCCATCGGATTAGTATTTTTAAAATATTTAAAAAAAAAATTTCCATGCCAAAACAGTCGAAACAAACTTGAAAAAAAAGCCAAAATTTCTATTTTTTCAGTTTTTTTGCTTTTCCGCCTGTATCTTGTTTTTGGGCTGAGATAGGTATAGGCATTGCTCAAGATAAAAAAAGTAGATTAAATTTCCTTCAAAATGCTGGGCTGAAATATTTTTTTGATTAAAAATTGACCGAGATATGGCCATTTGAACCTGGCTTTTTTTTCGCATTTCATCCCTCTTGTACGAATATTGTTTTTGTTCGCATTTTATTGAAAAAAATACTGTTTTACTCAACTGAAAAAGGTTTTTTTACGTTTATTATGTAGAAATACATGACAATTACAAAAAATGTTTGGAACAATGATGCTACTACATTTCAACAATAATATTATCGAACTGGATATCGATATCGTCATCTATATCTTTAATAATGTCGTCTTCTGCAATATCAGCTTCTTGTACATTGTCACAATTAATCCCCATGCATTCTTTACAAAAAATAGAACAGGTAATTTGCAATTTTCTACAACCACAGTTACCATGGCAACCTGTAGTGCAACCACAAGCAACTGTTTTAAGCAAAATCTCTGGCGCTGGAGGTGCCGTTGTGCGAATCGCAATTAATCCGTACTTCGACCTTTTCCAACTCCAACTCAGAGGGTCCAAGAGGTTTCCTTTCCACTGCTGCATTTGAAAGTAAGTCCTCAAGCCATGCTGTTTGATGGAATCACGTGTTGGTGGTAATTGCGCCAGAGAAAAGTTTGCATTTTTGGACAGCTTACAAAAATTTTAAAAGCGACAGTTGCTCAGACTCATGTTCGTCTTTGCCCCATACAAACAAGCTGCAATATATTCCGATGCAGAAGTTATGTCTTGTTCAGTTGCATTGTCACGTAAAAATGTGTCCATGTACGTTTGAAGTTGTGTACCATTTTTAGTTATAAATCGCATAAATTTTTTTTTGCCAATGTTGAAAAATGCAGACGTAGTGTCGCAACCACTAAAGGCGTGAATAAATCCTAGATACTTTTTTAATTGAGAAAAATTAAAACTATTTCTATCGAACAATTTTGGCGCTACTTTTCCCATGTCTGATTTCCAAAAATATACGTTATCATTTTGTAACAGAGATAAAATAATGAGAAGGTCCACATCTTGGCCAACAATAACAGCATTTTTAGACATTGATGCTTTTTCTTTTGCGCATTCTACAATAAGAAAATCTGCATCCTCATCTCCTTGCACCGCGTCAATGTTTACTTCCTGTAATTTTTCAATCAAATATGCAATAAAATTCTTTTTATTGCTTTCATTGGATAAAAAGTTTTCGGGTTTTGCTAGTGGTTTTAAATCATCTCTAATTTGAACTCCTGGACCAATTTGCTGTGTTCGACGCAGCCTCTCTGCATTTTTCGTACCGGTATCTGAGCCACTGGGATAACGATCAAAAACAACAGTACATTCGGGGTAAAAAGTTTGCAAATGAGTAATGAATTTTGTACTTATATCTGCAAATGTTTCGTTACTGTTCCATACGATTTTATGTAATAAATACCCACCATCAATAACATGGTGAATATTACTGATGGAAGCATCTTCAAGTGGTGTAAAAAATTCATATAAATCTGATTTTTTATTTTTCCTCATATTGAGTCCGTCAAAAATTGATGTTGGATAAGGCGCTAATTCAAAGTTAAAATACTCTTCGAATTCAGCATTCGAAGGCTTGCATAGGAGCATTCTTCTAAAGAGTGTTTCAGAGTCGACAATAACAACATCATCTGAATTTAATCTAATTTTTGAAAATGCACTCTTCAATGGCAGTACTTTCATAGTCTTTTTAAATTTTACGTCACCAAATGTGCTTTTAAACACGTCTGAAATTAGAGCAATTCCTTTCTCTCCTGCTTCGTGACAATCAATTTCCGAACTTCCGATCACGCCAGTGCTTAGTGAAGTCAAATCACTTGATTGCGGAAAAGGAGGGTGGTCTTCGAACCATTCCAACAAAGTTTTTATATCATCTGCATCTCTCTGAATGCGGGAAGTTCCAGCATCTTTGTGCTGATGTGATGTGCCATCCATTTTGAACTTACAAAATGTTTCTAATTGTTCGGCAATAATTTTTTCAATAAAATGCGAACGAAAACAATATTCGTACAAGAGGGATGAAATGCGAAAAAAAAAGCCAGGTTCAAATGGCCATATCTCGGTCAATTTTTAATCAAAAAAATATTTCAGCCCAGCATTTTGAAGGAAATTTAATCTACTTTTTTTTATCTTAAGCAATGCCTATACCTATCTCAGCCCAAAAACAAGACACAGGCGGAAAAGCAAAAAAACTCAAAAAATCGAAATTTTGGCTTTTTTTTCAAGTTTGTTTCGACTGTTTTGGCGTGGAAATTTTTTTTTTTTTAATATTTTAAAAATACTAGTCCGATGGGAAATTTAATTCTCTACAAAAAGTTTTATATACAATTCATCGAAATTTTTCTTTGTTTACGAGATATATTGAAAAAACCAAATGGGGTGCCTTTTCACCCCTATCTTCAATTTCCACCCTCTAATTTAATAGCACTCCGCGGTTTTTTCTTCTTTTATAACCCATTGAACGATTCCTGCAATAAAAACCCGTGAACGTCTTAGTTCCTTATTGCCCTGTTTTTTAAGACATAATCAATAGCCTATTTGGAGGGGTACCACAACAAGGATCGGGGGGATACCACTTACAAAAAAAAAAATAATTCACCCCCTTTTTTTTAACCCGCTGTATTCATTTTTGAATCCATTTTTTATTTTTTTTTCTTTATCTAAAAAAAACACAAATATAAACATTATTTTTTCAAAAACTTTTTTCGAAAGTATTTTTTCCCTAACCACTCACACAAACACAAGATGGGGGGGTTGGCGCGCGAAGCGCATAGGAGGGCGAAGCACCCCTAGTCTATATATATATATATATATATATATATATATATATATATTAGGGTGTGCGGAAAAAAAACAATTTTTTTTTTTCGGTTGCATCCACCAAAAAAAGGTGAAGTAAGGTAAAAAAAGAAGAATCCTGAAACGTGAGGTCAAAAAAAAATTATTTCGAACGGCGCATTGCATTTGAATATTTTCCATAAGAATAACACAGGAAAATATTGGGATTTCTGAATGTGGTAGTGCAACTCGTCAGAAAAAAATCACACAAAGATGTCATTAACATATTCTCACGGAGAATCGAATTCCCTACAAAAAAAGTTCTTACGAAAAATTAGCTCAGAACTACCGTTCAAGTGGAATATAACGCGAGTGAATATAGTGGAAATAACGCTGTCTGAAATTGAATTGATAGAAAAAAACATAATTCAAAAGGCTGTAAAAATCGAAATACTTTTTTTTTGACGTCACGTTTTAGGACTCTTCTTTTTTTACCTTACTTCGCCTTGTTTTGGTGGATGCAACCGAAAAAAAAAATTGTTTTTTTTCCGCACACCCTAATATATATATATATTGTAACGATATCGAAAACTCCCCCCCCCCCCGCCCCTGCCATTTGCGACCCCCCCAAGTGGTGCATGCCTTGTCGTGGCGGAGGGCTAACGGCCGTGGTCATTGCGACCATAACTTATCAAAGCTGCACACAGGCCTTGTGTTCTTTCGCTCGCGAGGAACCTTGTATCCCGTCGAGATGCGACTGTTTTCATAGCCTCTCCAACGAAGAGGCTTACCCGACTCTGGTGGCCCATGACCGCGTCAGGGGCTTCCCTATTTCGGCGGTTTTAACCGCTGAAATATCGAACGCATTAATTACTATGACGGAGACCGTCCAATGGTTCCCGGCATAGCTCAAGGCAACGCTGGAGGTCATCGGATCTCCGGCAAGGCTATTCCCCTGAACCCGGACTGGGCGTGGCAAAGCGGTGTTTGGGGCAACCGACCGGGGTCACCCGTCTATATTAGACACCAATGCCCTGCCTCACCCGTCACGACGTTGAGGGAAATGAACCCAAAAGTGCAAGACCTTGTACCGGGCATGCCCGGTATGGGGAAATAATACGATCCACTGCCTGTGGTCGTTGCAGAGCGAAGCAAAGCGCAGGACAGCAAAGTGCATGCACACTTTGAGGACGTTCAATCGTCCCATTGGGGGTCTATTATGCGTTGAAACATACATAGGACACTGCGGCGGTGCCTGTGGCCTTGGCCACGGGGTGCGTATCCGTCCGCGACGTGTTCCCTGGAAACATTCCTCGGAATGACGAATTAACATTTCGAAAGAGGAATGGCCAAACTACGCACAAATGAATGTGCCGGAACCTCATTGGCTTTTCGACACGAGCTTACAGCAGTGCACACATTGCTTTGAGAGAGATATATAAAAGTTACGTATGCGATTCATGGCGAGGTAGCAGGGGCCGTCTGCCGTCGGGCGGATGGTTCACATAAGAAATGCCATTTGCGACTCTCCGGCAGCCGAGTCGAGCGCGCCTAAAGAGTCGCAACATGGAACCAAGCTGAACAACGGAGAGGGGAGAAGAACAGTGTAATAGAAACGCAGCTTGAGTTCTGTGACGTCAGAAGCGAGTGTTCTCACGCGCAGAGGATTCTAAGAACCAGCCACGGACGAGTATAAAAGGAGGAATTTCTGCCACTGGAAGAGACTTCGCTCCAGACGGGAGTAGAGAACAGAGCTCTCACCAGGCGACTCTATTTTCGCTCGGAGACCTACGAAGTCAGAACGAGACTGTCACTCTGCCCGACGCAGAGTGGGACAGAGTCCCAAAAAGCTGGCCAAAACCTCGAAAACCAAGGTTATATTTCGGGTTTCTCTTGTTGCGGAATGTGAAATGTGGGTATCAAGGGTCCCCAAACAACCGGTCTCTAGGCGCAAGTACATTTCTTGTCCCTGCAGAATCAGTTCGAATGTGACCGTTACGCGAGTCTCATCGAAGTACCGAATCTGACGCCCGCCATACACTACAGAAAACCCACAATATAATGGTGAAAAATAACGCAATCGGAAAAGTATAAAATGGATTCTTTTCGTGAAGGTATGTAGAATCGAATACAATTTGTAGAATTGCAAAATTGTTACTATGAAAAGAGTTATTCGTTTTGAATTGAGGGTGTCTTTTTGGGAAAACGCAAACGAAAAGTAAACTTTCAGGCAAACATTACTTTATCGCTCGTCCTCGCTCCTTCTTTGGAATATTTTTTATTAAATTGCTTATATCCTAACGAAAAAAAAGCGAGGTCGCCGAACTTGCGCATTTTTGCGCGAACGGAGATATGATTTTTTTTTCTGAAGCCGTGCAAATTTCGACGCGGTATTTTGGTACAAGGGGGTTTTCAGGGTCGCTGATTTACATATTATTTCTTAACTTCTTTCATTATTAGTTATTTTTTGAGGATGAATAAACATATCTCTTCAATAAATTATTGTGTACATCGAATAAAACATAGTAAAATATGTCACAATATACTAGTGTCACAGTATAGTGAGATCTCTTGTTTTCGCTCGCTCTTTATTCTATTCACGGGCTAGTTTCGGCTCCGAGGGATATAATCCCATATTATTCACTGATTTCAGGAACTGCAGACGTTAGAGAAGAAGTGACAAGGAAAGAGATATTCCACATAATTAAGAATTCGATCGCTTCCCAAACTGTGGACGAGGCAGCTCTCGTTCTTGAAGCGCACGTCTCGTGCCAATTGGGCTGTGCTTCTTCATGACTGAAGAAGTGAAAAAAATGTCTCATGTATTCTAAAAACTACGTGATATGTGGAAAAAAAGCCTACCGGAAGGACGAGAGGTTATTCGAGAAGAATGCGGAATGGTTGAGCATTCAATTCATCTTATCTCAGGACGGATCTTCTCAAAGTACTCCGGAGTCAAAAGCGATCGGGGGTCGACCTTCTACAAGTTTTTCGGATAGTAGTGGCAGATCAAAACGGCGAAAAACGGGAAAACTGCGCGAAGAATATAGTTCAGAAGAACTCACCTTTGCTACGCAGATGAGCCTCCGTGCAAGCGGTAAGGTTCACGCTGCGTAGGTATTGGAGAACGTTACAATGGGGAGGCCCTCCAAAGCATCATCTTACCTGTCGTCTTCGAACACCGTTAGAGAAAGAACATTGACGCATGAAGAAGCATTGTCGGTCTTTGTAGAAGGTAGATTTTCGAAAAATCAATATTTAGTGGCAAGAGCAGGCTGCAAATTAGCTAATAGTCGAGCTTATCCGCCGTATAACGTACTTCGAGAAGCTAAAAATTCTTGTTATCCACCGATAAAAACAATTACATACACAGAGAAACGAGCAGCCGTAGAACTTCAAGCATTATTAGACCTTACAGTGAAACGAATCGTTTTAGCGCAAGAAAGTGTCATTCAAAATATATCAAACGTTGATTTGGGTAAAATGACTCTTATTTGTAAGTGGGGTTGTGATGGATTTTCGGGTCAGAGCGAATATAAGCAAAAATTCACCGGTGATGATGGCACATTTACAGGCACGAGTATTTTTTTTACCTCATTAGTTCCACTGCAACTTCCAAGTATAAATGAACAAAACGAAAAATATGTTGTCTTGCAAAACCCTGCGCCTTCTTCTCCGTGATACTGTAGACCGATAAAGATAGAATTTCTGAAAGAAACTGCGAATACAACGAAAGCCGAAATTCAATATGTACAAGATCAAGTTGAAAATCTTGTTCCATTTTCAGACATGGTTAAGGGAAAATGTATAAAAGTAAATTATAACCTTGCCTTGACCATGGTAGACGGGAAAGTGTGGAATGCAGTGGCGGACAATGCAGCGACTCAACGCTGCTATCTTTGCAAAGCTACATCAAAAGACTTTAATGACCTCGATAAAATGTTAAAGCTCGAAGTTATTATTTGAGCTTAGGTCTTTCTTCGTTGCATTCATGGATACGCTGCTTTGCGTGTTGTCTGCACTTATCTTATAAATTAAATATTAAAAAATGGCAAGCGCGAACTCCGGAAGATAAAACGATTGTTCAGAATCGAAAAAAGGGCACTCAGGAATCTTTCAAGAAAAATTTAAGCCTTATTGTTGACCAGCCGAAGCCAGGGTTTGGGAGCTCGAATGATGGCAACACTGCTCGTCGCTTTTTCGAAAACGCTACAATTTCAGCTGAAATTACTGGCGTAGACATTCGTTTAATCACAAGATTCCACTCTATTTTACAAGCAATTTCGTCAGGTCGTACAATTGATACTCCGAGATTTAGAGATTATGCTTGGAAAAGTGCGAAGTTATTTGTGGAATTGTACTCATGGTACTACATGCCACCATCGATCCATAAACTGCTTATTCATAGTCCGCAAATAATTGCTTCGGCTTTACTGCCAATCGGTCAGATGTCTGAGGAAGCACAGGAAACGTGCCACAAATATATAAAAAAATTTCACCAGGATTTCTCGCGCAAAAGCAACCGTTCTTTTACAATGCAAGATGTATTTTGCCGTCTGTTAATTAACTCCGACCCATACATTTCAAGTGTACGAAAACTACCGAAAAAGAAAAAAAAACAAATGTCGCTTGCAGCTCTACATTTAACTGTAACCGATGACACGGACCCTGAAGACGAGACTGACGTGTCCACTATATGTACTAATAGCGAATTTAATGATAGTGAATCTGACTAGATTAATACAATGTATATGTAGTGCACAAATTAAAAAAAAAAAAATTTTCTTATCTAATTTTCATGTTCAATTCATTTGTACCTAGTTCCCCGCCGGAATCTTTCTGATTCTTATACATTGCCGATGTAATTACGATTAAAATATTTTGTTTGTTTAAAACCTAACATCTTATCCGTGATTAGCGCAATGTAAAACCCCCAGATACAAAATTTTACCAAAAAATAAGAATTTTATAAGATACTCGGTCGCCATATTAGATCCCCCAGTTTTTTTTGCCAAAACTGATATTGGATTCGTGATCAGCGACCCCGAAAATCCACAGATGCAAAATTTTACCGAAAAATAAGAATTTTATAAGATACTCGGTCGCCATATTGGATCCGCCATTTTTTTTGTGCCAAAACTGATATTGGATTCGTTATCAGTGACCCCGAAAACCCTCAGATGCAAAATTTTACCGAAAAATAAGAATTTTATAAGATACTTGGTCGCCATATTGGATCCGCCATTTTTTTTTGCCAAAACTGATATTGGATTCGTTATCAGCGACCCCGAAAACCCCCGAGTAGCAAATTTCAAGACCGTTACACAACTTTTTGAGGTTTTGGCCAGCTTTTTGGGATTCTGCCCCACTGTGCGACGATAGAACGCCATTACTGACACAATTATTCGAGCAAATTTAGGAATTGTATAAAATCTGGGAAAGCATTAATTTATGGTGAATAAAATTAAAACGACTAGAAGCAAGGTTTTTCCTATCCTAATTCCGAGTGCTAGCGACGGATTTCCTTGGGATGACCTCGAATTTCCCGCGGCTGGGCTCTACCTAAATCGTCCGCTTTAATTCCGAGTACTAGCGACGGGATTCCTTGGGATGACTGTTGAGGAGTGTCATCGTGTTTAATGCACGCGCCAACGCGAGTTTCCGAGCGACGGCGGAGTTAGCCGAGCGCGAGGCAGCGTCCGTGGCCGACGCTAGCATTCACACGCAGGCAGTCACCAGCGCACAGCCAGAGAGAGAACACGCACTCAGATTATATATTTTAGACATAGAGTACAAGACTCATTATAACTATATTATAACAATTATAATTATAATATAATATAATATAATTATAATAATATTATAACTGATCTCATTATAGTATATAATTATATTCATACATTCTATTTCTATCCCTTAAATAAAACATTTTTAAATACCACATACACCGATCCTCATCTCGCATTTTTATTTCGAAAACAAGCCTGCGCCTCAACAATGACCTCGGATTTCCCGCAGCTAGGCTCTACCTAAATCGTCCGCTTTGTTTCCGAGTTGCAACGACGGATTTCCTTGGGATGACCTCGGATTTCCCGCAGTTGGACTCTCCACTCCTAATTAAATCTACCTCATCTACCGTTAGGGAAATTTAAGTAAGAATCATCATGAGTTATTGCGCTAAAAAGAATGTTGTGAATAGATCATAAGTTAATACAAGATACAAGACTGTGGAGAATAAACGAAGAAAATCGAAAATCAAATTGTATTTCATTCTGTTTTCACCTGCTCCGTATCAACGAAGCGCGAATTCGCGCGTAGCGTGAAAATCTGTCATAAATACAAAAGCGTACCGTTACAATATATAATAATGAAGAGTACCAGAGACTCGGACGCCAATCATTAGTCTTGCATCAACGTCTTTTATTCGAACCTTTCTCCCCCGTCCATTTTCGCACAATTAATTCACTTTATGAGTAAACATAGCACATACGGGTTACTCCAGTGCTTTTTCGGAGTTTAAATTACACAGATGCGTTCGTACTTCACGATTTCTTTAGGAAATCTCTGACGAGAATTATCAACTGTTGTGCTGGAGAGTCTTTTAACTGCGATCTTGAAGTCAGGGGACATGCCATCTGTTAATAATTTATGGGTGGGTGTCGGTCTTAAACACAGTGCCTAAACTTTTCGAGAAGTTAGTAACGAGGCAACTCTGAAAATTATGGAAACGTTGTTTGAAAGAGGGCACAATGTGGATTCCACATTCTCTTTGGTACTGGAGCATGAGCTATTTGCAGAATCAGAGTAGGTCGTACGCATAGGAAATTGCTACTCTATAATTATATGGGCTTCGTCGGGGATTCTTCTAGGATGTCACCCCGAGACCTATATTTTATTTATCTTATAGTAAAATTGTAAAATTCGCTTGTCGTTGTCGTATCGAATTTTTTAAATTCAAATTCTTTCTATTTTTTTTAAACAAACAAAAATAGTTTTTTTTTTTGCTGAAAATCGGGACTCTAACTTTACAAGCCCATCATTTTGTTAAAAATTCGGATGTTCAAAATCGAATACGACTAGAAAATTTACAAAGCCGTTTAATTTTTTGTTTCAAATATACGGGCTGAACATGTCTATCATTGTATAGCCGAGGCAACGAAGCGAAAATAAAAATAATAAATATGAAAGTTTTGAAGTTCGGTGGAAATTTTGATTTTGGCTTACGTTGTGCCCACGCATTTCGTCACGTGGGGATGAAATCATCGAGGACGGGTTTTTGGGTGATTGTCAAGGTTAAGTAAATCTCGAACTCGAGTATTACAAAACATACGGTCTAGTTTATTCGTAGTGATAAAATACATGTTACAATAATGTATTGATTATTTGCCTTAAAACCGACTGGCGTCAACAGTTCCGACTTTAACGACTAACTGTCTGTGACCAACTATACGAGCTTTCGCTCGTGACAGCTAATAACAGCCTCATTGCCAACAGAAGACTGCCTTTTTATGTTATTCCTACTCTGGTAGTTCGATAGCCTTTCGTTTACTCCCCGAAAGGTGGAATCGTACGAGGTCTACTCAACGGCGTACGTGTCGCAAGTCACCTTCAAACCTGTTACGTCTGTACAATTTCTACATCGTGGTTCATTACTCTTTGCAATCGCTTGCTAAATATCATGATTAGAATATAGCTCGGAATGTCGAAACTTGGGGCAGAACACTATGGAACGTGTTGAAAGTCCTGAACATTTGAAGGTTCGGGGTCACCGCCATCAAAATGGTACCCTTTAATGGTGTTTGGCGTATAACTCATTATTTATTAACTTATCAAAAAATAGTTGTTATGAAAATTAAAGAACATTCAATTTTCTACAAAAAATGTCAATTAATTTTTTTCGTGAAACTTGTATTTTCCGAGTATGGACGACGAACGTGAAGCAGATCGATGAATCGCACACACTGTAGGCTGCGGGCGGCGGAATATGAATTGAATGGCGTATAATAGCCCATATAGACCAATATGTGAACTCTGCAAACAGAAATTTATATTTTTTATAAAGTAAAATTCAATTATCATAAAGTTTTGTTTTGTTTTTCCACGTATTTTTATGTACTCACCGTATTGTTACGTTCGCGAGCGCAGGTTCTTTAAAGTGCAATTGGTACATTCATCGACCATATCTACACACTTGATGCCCTCCATGCTATGGAAGGCATTTAAACCATTTATTTTCAAAACGTTAAAGTCGTTATTGTCAAAAAGAAATCGACAAAATAATCCTGGAAGTATTCTTGGTGCAGAATGGTAGACCACTAGCGTTTCAAATATTTTTGAGCATCGTGATGTGGAAAGCAGAAGTGCAAATTTGAGAGGAGTTACCAAATTTTCGAATCCATATTTCCTGAATAAAGATATGGTGAGACTAGTTTGCGAGGGCAATAAAGAAAATCGTGATCTCATTGCCGAAATAATAGCATAAGCTATGACAATATATTTTCATTACTTTTATCCTTCTTCTTAACGACAACGTGGTCTGAAAAGATTCTGACAATTTCAAGAGAGTACTCGCATTACTGAAAAAAACATCAGTTGAGGGATAAGAATCATTGTTATAGATTTTTGATGAATCGTCTTCTTTTATAATAGCTGCTTCAGTTCCAACTATTCGCAGTCGTTCCTCACGCTCGTCATTTTTTTTCATTTTTTACCAGGAATTTATCAATATTTTTATTCCCGTGTTAAATCTGTCTGCTTGTTTTTGTTTCAATTTAGTCTTTACAGTTCATTCGTTTGGAACATATTCTGTACATTGGGACATCAACTCAGATAGTGATAATTGACACCACTCGTGATTATCAAGGTTCGAATAAATCTATTCCATAGCCGTTGTCACATCTTCGACCTCAGGACGTATACTTTTTTTACCGGTCGGCGTGGAATGCAAAAAAAAATTGGACAAAGCAGGATTGGTGGTATATGGCATCGGAAGCAACCAAATCAGCAGTGTTTATAATATCTCCCTATTTGTCGTTTCTTTTTCCCGTCGCTTCCAGTACTTTTTCATTCAAAGTTATACCGCTAACGTTATAAACTTTTTTACGCTCAGCAATAGGATGCCTTTGTTTTTTCATAGCATGCCTCATGAATATTTTCTGTACAATAAAACCATTTTTCTCTAATATCAAATGCAAGAAAAATTGATCGCAAACTTTCAGTGCACTGCGTAGTGCTAGATGTTGTAGCATAGGCAAGATCTTTTATGGTGAGTGCAGTTCTCATGCATTCGGTCGCGTATAATTCTTTCGACAAACAACATGAACTGTCACACTTCTTACACCTTCTAACACTAAACGTTTAGCATTCTTTCTTTCCACACTAGCTTCATGTTTCCATTTGTCCACACGAACTCTTTTCAAAGTAATTATTTATTTTTCTTCCACTGCTACGATTGCCATCCACACACTCACACACACACACACACGCACAAACACACACACACACACACACGCGCGCACGCGGGCACCCACATCTAAGACACTCAAGTCACGAACGAGCAGCATCGTCCGGGCCACCGTAATGTAAACACCTATAATTACTAAATACAATAAACGTATAAAGGGGAGCAGTAGCGCGGTGGTAACGTTCCCGGCTCACACGCAGTGGCGAGCGATGGGGCCGGGTTCGATTCCGACCGACGGCACCAATGGAAAACAGCGCCTTAGTGTGGTGACCGAAAGGCTGCGAAGATGTCTCGGGTTCGATTTCCGATGCCGTAGCACGGCGGATGAAAGCTCAGCGGGCTCGGATTTAGCTCCAGAAGCAGGGCGTACGAACTACGACTGCCTCTGTCCCAAAGTGCTGACACCTAGCATGTGCGAGACAAGCTCCGGCAGCGAGAAGCGGTGCCGTAGCACAGCTGATGGTAGGAGCACAAACGGGCTCTGTCGTAGCTCCAGAGGCAGGGCGTACAAACTACGACTGTTTCTGTCCCGGGTGCTGACAAACGGATACGATAGGAGACCAATGGCAGAAGGTGATGGGAGCCCGCCACCCCCCAGGGGAGTCGGTGTAAACTACCTAACCAGTAAACGTATAAACGAAAAGAACGTCGCAACAAAATGCGTCTCACTGAATTCCAGAATAGCTGCAGGTCAGGACTGTATGCAGCCGTCATCTGTCAACGACCGTGGCAGGTATGACACCGTCGAAAACGGTATTGGCATGCCTGAGCTGAATATTTTATACTTTACGAAAATTTTACGAGAGAGAGAGAGAGAGAGAGAGAGAGAGAGAGAGAGAGAGAATTAAAAATAATAATAACCACACCACCCTTTTCCCGCCATTACCCCCACCACGCTCGAAAAGATGCTTCGACGTGGGGGGAAGTGAAGGGGATAGGAGTGGGGGTGGCCATAGTGGTCCACATACTACGAAAAATTTTCTATGTGTTTTTCTTCAATCCTGGTCGGTTCGGATCCCACCGTAATAAAAACAAATGGTCAAAAACCTTTCTGTGTGATTGTGATTCTGTGTGATGGGTGATTGGTTGGTGTGCAGCTTTGCTGGACTCCCGAGGCGGTTCTTATCGCTCGGATGGTGGCCGATTAGCCGGGAACTGACTTACCCACTGGATCACAGCAAAGGAGGAATCTGCCTAGGGCACCAAGGGAGACCGCGCTTGAGTTTACTTGCACGGCCACCAGGGAGATCTAGGTAGGAGCCGACCTGTATCGACGGAAGGTTTTCTGTAGTTTTCTTCCGTCCACGGCGAATGCAATCAAAGGGGGGTTGAAGTGGCTGCAGCCGTGGAACACAGAGGAAAGAGGAATAATTTCGGAGTGGAACAGTGGAAAATAAATGAGAAAGATAAAATGGTCTTAAATGAGGAAGAAAAAGTGGATTTCAAATGCAGAGGCTCCGACACTTGTAAAAACTGAGAGAAGGGGTATGTAAATAAAACTCCCACATCATTACTATATTAAAGATATTGTACTCATGAGCTAAAAAAAATCATTGAATTTTAACATGATTCAATTAGCGCTATAAGCGCTCGTATTTCCTTAAGGAGGGTCGAGTGCTTCGTGCGCGCGGCAAGGAGAATGTAAGGCACTGACATGGGTTACGTGTGGGGCATGCTGCGTTTGGAATTAGTTCTGCCGTAGCTATGGGTCGATTCATAACAAGAAATCGCCTTTTTCATCCACGTTATTATTTATTGCTAATTAACGGTGTTGTTCAAGGTTCTGAATTTTCGCAGGAGGCATCCTGAGGATATTTCCGACGATACGCAAAAATGAGTTTGCTATGCAAACAGGTCATCTGCGCTCATTGACTTTGAAATTTCGTCTAGTTTCACGATCTGCCATAAGAAACTGTGCTAAATGGCCCACGTTTCAACTTTTTTTTCTCGAAAACGGTGTAGCAGCAGCTAGGGATACTTTAGGGTTAAACTTTTTGTGGACATACCTATCAAAAAAAAAAATCAGTAACTCTCAACAGATATCGACGTAGCACTCGACCCTCTTTAAGGAAGCCGAAACGGAAAATTTTTTATTCTTGAAATTCTCATTATTTCGGTCGATATCGTACGGATATCGTACTCCCCCCAAACTGGATCCACTGAATTACCGGTTTAGTGCATTTTCTACTAAGCTACCTATGCTACCACTAAGACTTTCAATTCAGAATCCCACTATGACGCAATCAAATGCCACATCCAAATGGATAGCCAAGGCACACTAAATAAGTCGTTTCATGTTATGTTTGAAAAGTGTTATCGTCAAGAGAAAAAAAAGAAATAACTATGATTTTTTGAACCACCCCTTATCCCTCACAAAGCCTACTACAGTCACAATCAGAACTTACTTGCTTTCTTTTGTCACATTTCACTGCAATCCTTAAACGTCTCGTTAGAGAAACAAAGAAGATATTTCACTCACGTCTCTTAGGGAACGAAAATAATAACAACGGGACGAGTTCACTGGATTATTAACATCAACGATACCACGGATCACCTTATAACTCTAAACTTAGTATTTTCAACAACTGCCCCGTTCTTTTGTTAAGACACGATAGAACTAGACCATCGATGCGTTGAAAGGAAAAGCAAAAGTAGTGTTCAGAATATTCAAATACGAAGAGGATCTCCCTGCATCACTATATCCAAACCCTGCATCCTTCGATACGTTTTTTGCTCGTTCTTACATAATACGATTAGGTTTACCGTCATATAAGGTAAATACTATTCGCCTTGAATGAACCAAGGCCTATCAATGCTACGTCTCTCTATTTCCTAGTTTTTTAATCAAACCCGCTCATTATGATACTCTTGTCTAGATCCATTCAGATTGACCATTTAATGTTGATGTTTCATACCCTTTTTGGATACGTAAGACCTGGTTGGCCCGCTTCTCACATGATTGTCTCGATTGTAATCCACCCACACACTCGTGTGAGGTCTGTCTTACTTATCCCCATGCAAAACCTTGAAAACCGTATCTCAAAGGATTAGTTTTTCGTTTGTTAGCCGACCAATCCTACGAGACTCGTTTTGCATGCCTCTCAAACATAACTAGGCTGGCTTGCATCTCGCAAAGGTCCATCTCTTAAGAAAACCTGTTAACTTTTGCGAGACGTCTCACGTTTGAGTTATAACCAATCCTTTGTCCTCCTATCTCCGATGTGCAATCTCTGGCTTAACCGCATTCAAATTGAGTATCTTACTGATAGTTCTCCGACAGATCCGATCAAACTGGTTTTCCACAGCAACATTTAAATCTTAAATTATTAACCTTACTGAACCTCTAGAGTTTCTCTCAAATAAAGACAAACATTAATTAAATAACCTTATAACCTTTCAACAGTCCCTTTACTTTTCTCAACTCCGACAATTTTATGATCGTAAATTGTTTTTAGAAATTACTAGAAATAACGAAATCCGAAAGCCAGTCTCTCATCAAACCAGGTTTAGGATCAACACTGTCGACGTCATAAGAATAAATATATACGTACCACACTCGAAAATAAATCGTGAAATCGTGAACGGATCGTTTGCAGCAGTGTAGTCAATCGTTATGCTCTTTTGTAATGTGCTACGTTTCTCACGTTGCAACGCGAGGACGTCGATGACATCTTTCATTTTTGAACTGTAAAAAAATGACAGTTGATATTACATATGAAGTTCCAAATTACTATGCTCAAAATTAATTCAAGCTTAGTTCGTTAAAATTCCGTTTTAAACATTTCATACATTTCGAATGGTTCGAACAGGTCAAACAAAATGAATCATTCGAGCAGTTCAAACCGTTCTGGCGTTTGAACGCCTACGTATCGAACTAAGCTTCGAAATGTTCGACCGTATTTGGCTTATCTACATTCACTATTCCCAAAACCCAAAGAGTAGCAAAACTTCTAAACATTATTCTTTTTACTGAACGTTATTCATCACAATTTTTGATTGTTGCTCATTACAATTTTTAGGGTTCCATACGAAAATGATGTAACCCTTACGGCAAGTTTCGGTTGTGTGTTAATCTGTCCTTATATCACAAGCTTTTGAGTAAATGGCTCAGTCCTTGAACAAGGCGCCCCAAAATGCTTAAATGAATATAAAAAATGTGTGGAAAATTTGAGCTGGATTTGATGACGTTAACCCGCGCAGCACTCGAAAATGAACATTGGACTCAAGGAGGTTCAGTACTTTTGGACAACACATACAGTAGCGCTAAATTTTTATAATTTGTTTTCTGCCTGTCAATGTGTTGCGTCAATATTTTTCACAATTTTTTCGTACGCGGTTTTTGAGATACTAGGGTCCATCACGCGCACTCACGCACGCGAGCGGTTTTCAGACAGCGCTGCGCGCTTCAATCTAGTTTCGATGATCGACTAATCACAGCATATGGATAAAATGGTTTTAGTCCGATAAATAACTATTTCATGTTTAAACACGATACGAGAGTGTATAACCGCACAACTGCCAAACTGACAGACTCCGAACGGAACTTGATCACGAATCCTTGTCCGCGAACCGACCAATCACAGCCCGAATAAAATGGCTTCAGTCTGAGCAACAAAAATATCGCATTTCGATACTTTCGATATACTTTCGATACACCAACTTTTTACGAGATGAAAAGTAAATGAAGATCCGATCTTATGCGCACTCTTTTAGCAACATCAGTCCATAATCTGATTCTCGATTGTTTATGTCAGATAGAGATTTACGACATCAGTGCAAAAACATCTACCGGATAAAGTACATATTTAAGATTATTATGTGATCAACAGGAACAAGCTTTACTACATGGTTTCTAAGGAAAGTGGCTTGCACGCTCGCGCTGTACAATAACAATGTATCCACTTGGGATCTCGTAACATGAACCTCTCTCTCGCACGCTCCCTGCCAGACAACCCGCGCACGATTGCGCGGCCAGAGATCTATCTCCCACTCTTCAAAATGCGTGACCCTCTTTGAATGGGCGAAACAAACTTTTCATTCTTCTTCGTGTAGGTTAATACGGAAAAAATCATACAAATCTGCGGCTTACGGCACCCCTAGCATACTTTGTGCGTCGAAAAGGCCTAGATATGTAAGGCTATTAAAGTAGAATCATTGGCCATGAGGAACATATTTTATTTAATGTTAGAATGTGAAAATACAGGGTGGTCCATTTAACGTGACCACCCCAAATATCTCCGTTGCTTTCACATTTACGGGAAAAATTGAAAGAGATGATCTTCTTGATTTTGAGGGGCTGAAACAGTGATGATAAATTAATTTTTTTCGTGATCACAGTTTTCGAGCTCTCAAGGTCATCAATGGTTTTTCAGATGGGAATATATCGATGGACTAATGCCAAAGGGGCGTAAGCGTCTTTTTTCGAAATGTTCACGTATGTACTGCCAGAAGGGCGTAAGCGCTATATTTGGCGGGTACAAGGGAAAAAGATTTTTACAGCCAAACGGGCGTAAGGGCCAAGGCGCTTACGCCCGTATGGCAGTAAGAACTCGAATATATTCTGAAATCGGTCAAATCTTACTGCCATAGGGGCGTATATCCACCCCAAAAAAGTTTGTAACTTACGCCCTTGTGGCAGTAATAACGCGAAAAATGGTTAAATCGGCCAAATCTTACTGCCAGAGGGGCGTATCTCCACAGCAAAAATTTCATCGCTTACGCCCCTTGGAACTTTTTTGGTGGAGATACGCCACTCTGGCAGTAAGATTTGACCGATTTCACAATTTCTTCGAGTTTTTACTGCCATACGGGCGTAAGCGCTCTGGCACATACGCGGCTGTAGTAAATCTTACTGCCAGAGGGGCGTATCTCCGCCAAAAAAGTTTGTCGCTTACGCCCCTGTGGCAGTAATAACTCGAAGAAATTGTGAAATCGGCCAAATCTTACTGCCAGAGGGGCGCACCTCCACTGCAAAAAAGTTTGTCGCTTACGCCCCTGTGGCAGTATTAACCTGAAAAAATTGTGAAATCGGTCAAATCTTACTGCCAGAGGGGCGTATCTCCGCCGCAAAAAAGTTTGGCTGTAGAAATCTCCCTTAAACTCGCCCAGTATAGCGCTTACGCCCTTCTGGCAGTAACCAACTTTTTCGCGCTTACGCCCCTTTGGAATTAGTCCATCGATATATTTTTGATATTACGATGTTGTAGCTGACACTGAGACGAATTCAACAACTTATGATATAATGACCTTGAAATAATTTTTCACCCAAATAAAAGTGTAAAATCTAATTAAATTTCTTGTGCAGAAAATTTATTCCAAATAATAAAAAAGAAAATTGATTTCAATAAATGTTCGAAATGATGCCCATTTACTTCGGGACATTTTTGAAGACGTATAGGATGAATAATGCTCTTGCCCTACGAATAGTTTCTGATATGATAGCGGCGCAGGCTTTTGTCGATAATTACACATTATTCAATGGATACAATAATGACAACAGTTGAAGATGTTTCTGATGTTTGTGAATACCGGCATTGTACCGTGTTGTCAAAACTGTACTAGAGTACAGCGTGTTTATCACCTACCAATTATTGAAATCAGTAGACAATCCTATCCAGTCTTATGTAAATAACAAGTAATAACCGCATGGAAAATGGTATCGTACAGTCAAGCAGAGAAAGCAGAAATGATTCTCTTTTACGGTGAGACCAGCAGAAACTCTGTGCAGACGCAGGAACTTTATCCAGAGAGAAATCATCCTTCCCGTCGATGGTTTGATCGATTTATTCATTTATTTCGTGAAACGGGCAGTCTCAATTCATGCAAACGAAAACGTCGCAATACTAAAACCAACGAGCAAACAGAGATCGCCGTTTTGGCTGCAGTAATTCATGATCTGCAATTGAGTAGTCGGCAAATCGAGCGCTATTCCGGCATATCCAAGACGAGTGTTTTGCGAATACTTGGACGTTATAAATTCCATCCGTACCATATTTTCTTACACCTTTATGGATCTTTATGGTGACGATTTCGCAAAGAGGGTTCAGTTGTGAGAATGGGCTCTGCACCAATTACAAGTAGATCCAAATTTTTTCAGAAACGTTTAGTGTAGTAACGAATGGGGGAAGACCGATCCTACAAGTACCAGTCCTACAAGTGACCAGTTCTACAAGTTCGTTCCTACAAGGAGCGATCCTACAAGTTCGTTTCTCGAGATTAGTTTGAAAAGATCCGATCCTACAAGTGGCGATCCTACAAGTTCGATCCTACAAGGAGCGGTCCTACAAGTTCTCCTACAAGTAGCGGTCCTACAAGTTCGATCCTACAAGTAGCGGTTCTACAAGTTCTATTGATTTGCTCAAAACGAATGTGGCAGACTGAAAATATGAAAATTGATGATTTTCAGTACGACGTCATGACGTCGGATTCGTTTTCAGCGACCCCGAAAACCCCCGAGTAACAAATTTCAAGCGAAAATCATCAATTTTCATATTTTCAGTCTGCCATATTCGTTTTGAGCAAATCAAAAGAACTTGTAGAACCGCTACTTGTAGGATCGAACTTGTAGGACCGCTACTTGTAGGATCGAACTTGTAGGACCGCTACTTGTAGGATCGAACTTGTAGGACCGCTCCTTGTAGGATCGCCACTTGTAGGATCGAACTTGTAGGACCGCTACTTGTAGGATCGAACCTTCTCGAACGAATCTCTAGAAATTAACTTGTAGGATCGCCACTTGTAGGATCGAACTTGTAGGACCACTACTTGTAGGATCGGACCTTGTCATACGAATCTCGAGGAACGCACTTGTAGGATCGCTCCTTGTAGGATCGAACTTGTAGGATCGCCACTTGTAGGATCGGACCTTTTCAAACTAATCTCGAGAAACGAACTTGTAGGATCGCTCCTTGTAGGAACGAACTTGTAGGATCGCCACTTGTAGGATCGGACCTTTTCAAACTAATCTCGAGAACCGAACTTGTAGGATCGCTCTTTGTAGGAACGAACTTGTAGAACTGGTCACTTGTAGGACTGGTACTTGTAGGATCGATACCCTCTCGTAAAAAATTTTTTCAGCCCAGCCCTCTCGCATGAGTTATTTTTAGTGAAAAAATGCAAGAATCTCGGCGAACAGCGAAATCTAAAAAAAGGCCCTTTTTGGAACCGCCCTAGTGAATATATTTGACCCTGCGAAAAATGGCATTTGATATGACATGTATCATAGAGTGGTAAAAATGAATCAAACAAACATAGTATAGTTTGCGGAACTGTGGGTTAAATCATATATAGTTTGATTTAAATTTTTTTTATTTTTTATTTTTTTACTAACCTTAAATGTACGTTGAAGTGTGTTTTGCGTATACATAAAACCCTACTATCATTATGTGAAATCTAATATATTTTATTAAATATTTTCTCCCTTTTGTAGTAGTGAATATCTTCCAAAAAAACAAAAACAAGAATGAAACCCTAAAAGCAGAACGTCGTAACTGCCATTTTTTTGTATTTGCAATTTGCTAATATAGTCATACAAATTCTTGGAACACGTTTCAAGTATTTTTGGTGCTATTTCAAAAAAGTAGAAAAAAATGGCGTTCACGACCTTCTACCATTAGACACGCCAATTGTTTCCAAAATCAATTGCGTCACATTTTCCAATTCCATTACAAAAATTGCTACATCTCCCCGGTTGAAAATAAAGAAAAAAGATTCATTATTCATTTTGTGACAGTTGAATAGAATGATGATAAATACATAAATAAATAAATACATTGACTGTATAGCGGCTCCTTCTTCATGCCTCCCGTTATTTTTCTGAAAGCTTTGTCATAGAATATTGTTTAGGAAGCAATTAAACCGAAGCTTCTTTTTACCACAGCATTTATGTAGGTATATCATGTATATACATAGTATATACGATGGACCATTCTTGGTCGATTCATAGGATATGCGTGAAAGCGCCTCTAATCACCGTATAGCGTACTTGTCCCTTGCTCAAAAAAAATAAACTCTTATATCCCAGTTTTCACGGACCAATTCCGAAATCCAATCTAAAAACATCGACAATGCGCATGCGCTCTAGTCGCTAAACCGAACCTATGTCACAGGAGTAAGCTGTCACATGCCTACGAACTTTACAAAATAAGGCCCCAGTGAACATGGAACAATTAGCCACAGTGTCGAGCAGACACAGTGAACTGTTCATAATAGCATTCGGGAAATGAAAACGGTAATCAGTTGACTGACCACTCAACATTGTCAACGAAGAAAGGGTCCTATAAAAATGTATCCCTTACGGACCGTTTGAAACAAAGCTTTTTTGCGGCTCTTACAGAGATATTCTTGGTTCGATTAAATCATTGAATTAGCATGATAACCTACAAATAAAAGACGAAGAAAAAAATTTGCCTGGTTTTGGGCACATACGACTTTAACTGCAAACGTACAACGTACATAAGGCTGCGTATAAGAACTCCAGTCTGTTATCAATTTGACACAAGAGAAAACGTACGATCACCCCAATGGAGTGCAAGATTAACAGCACGACCTCCCCATGCAAAAGAGATGGCATATCCCTAACTCACCACGCGAAGTTAACACACTGACTTAGTCGCAAGTGTATAGAGCTGTACATGAGCGCATACAAGGTGACGTTGACGATATCTTACTGTTAGGCATACAGCTTGACCAAGTTACCAACTTTTCTTGTTTCAAGCGGACTATACTTCAATAAGACTTCATCTTGGTTAATGCTGTGATCAGTTGTTTCATTGTCAAGAGTACCTGTCATAAGCATCACCAAAATATGGTCCAGTGAAATCGGAATATCTTATATAAAATGTCAAAATAGCCACTGATAGATTTCTAAGCTCACATAGATCAGACTGTTCAGGCTTTCTTTCCTAATTCATAAGGGTAAGTGTGGGTATTACTGCAGATGTGGGTACGGTAAATGTACCAGTGGCCGCACACATAAGGGACTGTTCAGATTGCTATAGAAATTTAGGACGTAAAACCTCATGCGTTCTATCAATAACTTCGAACACCTTGAAGTTTATGATTTCCAGTTTCTAAAACACATACAATGTTCATTAAAATATTGCGTAATTTATTACTTATACCGCGAGAAAGGTGGAAACCTGGAATGTCCCACTGTCCGCACAGCACTTATTCGCTATGTCCCAGTGTTCGGACACGAGAAGACCCAGTGTCCGCACCATACGATATTCGAATACTAAAAGCCTGAGTTAATGAACATCGATTCTCAAATCTCGATAGAATTAGCTTTTGGAACTCAATAGTGCATCACGATAAAATGGATACTGATTAATTTAAAATACAAAGTTGTAATTTGGTCAGGAAAGTCAAAGATTAAATTTTGACACCGTGTCACCGCTCCGACATGCCATGTAACGACACCGATCGCGAAACAGCTGAATGTTGTACCATGTGGCTACCAGGCCTATCAAACTATAAGTACATCTGTATGAGTCTTCGAACGGTGTATTGACAGGCGTACAGCTTATGATTTGCTTGTCCCAATAATAGAACACGAAGATTACATGGTTCAATTGAGTTTTACGGGAAATTTAACTGCTGCATGGAAAACCCTACTTTTTCCTGAACAAAATGAGCTATAATTTATCTCGAATACAGGTACAACCTAAACGATGCGCGTTAAAAATCTTTCGTTATTCCTTAGCATACTCGATAAGAAATCCGTTGATACGGCCTCCACAACACGTGGGTTGGAATAAACAGATGAAAATAATTTATATTCCGCATAAGACGCTAGTCGATTTTTTTCTTATTCGTTAGTGAAGTATTGTCGATCATCTTGCAATTTAGAATTTCAATATTAATCATGAAATGCTCAATAAATGTAATTGTTTGTGGTGGTGTGCGACCACTGGGGAGTGTGCGGCCACTGGTACATTTACCTTACAACGGCGATTTTTTTATTGTATCAGAATTTAATCTTGTCTTATTATTTGTAGCTTGAAAAAAATCAAACTGCTAATTCAATGTTTAGAAACCATAATCAATCAACAAAATAACATGCATCGTGATTATTTGGTTCATGGTTGATTTTTCAAAATTAAGAGGTGATTGTAAGTGGAAACTTTCCCATTTTTTGCTAGTAATGGTCAATAATGGATATCAGTATAAGGTCCTTGTTGAAGAGCGAGCAGTGGCCCAGTTGGTCCGACTCTGGATTGCCACGCAGGCGGCCAGGGTTCGATCCTGCGGCCGGCACCAATGGATTTTTCCAGATGCTTTTTCTGCGAGCTCGGTGGTTCGAAACCCACCTTAAATTGTAGGTTCTCACAAATACACTGGGCCAATAGCAATGAGGTTGCAAAAATCGAGAGAGAAAAATAGTTCCGTAAATGAACAGAAAAACTAAAATAGTGGGCCCAGTGTAAGAGTGATATAGTGAATGAAAGTGTTGTAAAAAGCCGAAAAGGCTATGCAAGTAAAACTTACTACTACTATAAGGTCCTTGTTTTCTTTCTTATTGCTGAAATATCCTTATGTTTTATTACTATCACTGAAATAATACTTTTTGAAAATTACAACATTTTTTCAAATCGAAATTTAATTTATTTTTATTTTTAATTTGCTGCCGCAATATTTGGCACAAATGTTTCAAGGATGTGTGCGTTACTGCGGTTATAATACCATTGGCGCAGTATTAAACTCCGTCCTTTCAAAGCGTGTGCAATAATTACTGCGGTTGACATATTTCCAATTTCTAACCTACAAAAATATTAGGAAGAAGTTATTTGATCAGTTTCAAGTTTTATGAAGTTTTCTAATACCACAGCCTAACATTCTGGTTCTGGATATATAATCGCTAAAGTCAAAAGTAAAACTAAATCAAATAAAAACAAGCGGGTTTGGACTGACCATGAGCCAGCCTTCGCACTTCCCGTTTTAAAACTCGTTCCGAGCAGAAATAATAATAATAATAATAATAATAATAATAAATACTTAACCCAAACGAACGCATTTGAAAAAAAAACAAAAAAAATCTGACTTCAGATTCATGATCAGCAACCCAATAAAACCTTCAAGAACCAATTTTCATCAAAATCCAAATGTTTTTAGTTTTTTTCAACACATTGAATAAACCAAATTTTTATTTTGCAAATCCGACTTTAGATTTATGATCGGCGGCCTAAAAAACAAAAAAGTAACTCAAAGTATCATCATTTTATTTTCAGGCTTTTGTTATTTAAATAAGTCAAAAAGTACTGAACCAAACAAAGCCAAAATCTAAACAGTTATAAGTTTGGAAAAGCCGTGTCAATTGAGACCAAAATCATTGAAATCTGGCACCCGGCACCTCGTTCTCGAGATATCGTTGGACAAAAAAATTGATCACTCATGTACATACATGCATGCATATCCATACATAACATACATTCATATACACATACACAGACGTCCATCCACAAATGGTCGGAGGTGATTTTCTAGACCTTGAAACATCAAGATCTATTGAAAACTCCACTTTTCATTTTGGGGGTGATTACAATAACTTCCTTTTTTCTCTGAACAGAGAAACGGGAAGTTAAAAATTGAAAAAAGAGCACATAAAATTTGAAAAGGAGGAAAAAATTGATAAAACAAGGAAAAATTTAAGAAATTGAGGCTGAACAAAAAGCAAGAGTGGAATCGTTATTTAACAAAAAAGAGGCAGCTGAAATAAAAATAAACAAAATTGCTGAACTTTGCAAGAGACTGAATTGTGATGATAATTATTGAATATAAAAAATTTGATAATAATTATTGAATACTCATTTCGAATCTGATAAAAATTGCTAAGCAGATAATTAACCCGATCACTGCAGCGGAGGGTCGATTTGACCCAGGCCAAAATTTCAAACTTTCCCTATTTTAAAACGAAGCAAGGGAGCGTGGCCGTACCTCCACCTAAAAAATTGTACTTTAGGGTAGAACTCTCACGCAAAGTTTCAAGTCCCTAGTCCCTTTCAGTCCACCGTGGTGAACAGTCTGATTTTGCTTGGGGTCAATTTGACCCCCCTCTACACTTATAGCGTTTTCCACTGGGGAACTCAGTGCAGATTTTTACATGCGAGTGAATGAAACAGAGATGCACTGAGTACATATGTGTCTCACTTACTCTCATCCGAAAAACTTGAGTCGGTGCGCACTCGGTGCACCAGTGGAAAGCGCTATTAATGGTTGAATTGTCTAGACGATATTTAAAGTAAGTTTTGCATTATTTGTTTTTTTTGTCCTAATAAGAGTACAATTTCACTTTATATGAAATAAAAAAAATCATGTGCCTATGTGTACGTGATTTAGATTAAAAAATAGTGGAACACGTCGGCATGGTTGTGGGTCGAGCACTCCGTTCTCATGGAGCTGTAAATTATTTTGAAGGTGCGAGCGAGGACGGCGATGATAATTATGTAGAAGACTATGACTACTCAACATCGGAATAGTTTTATATTGAAAAATGTGTATATTTTTTACCAAAACCTCCTACATTCACACCTAAAAAAATTCATGTGCTCATGTAAAATATAAGGGTCTCAACTTTATATTATTTTGCAACATTTTTTCTTATTAAAAGGCACACTCTTAAGCTTTAATTTCATTTTTGAGTCGTCATATTTCATTCATTTTTCTCCGAGTTATGAATTTTTGAAGAAAAATATTTTTTTTTGGAGTTGATTTGTTTATTGTTATTGATTTCATAAATTAATTCGGCAAACCTTATATTTCAAAATTTTATCGTAAAGTAGAAGCCTTAAACATGACATGAATTTTCTCAGATTTTTAGGAAGACTTCGAGTCTTTTTGAGCATGAGGTCGATTTGACACCCCCCGCGCAAGTGGTGCAAAAACAAGCCCTACAGTGATCGGTTTAATAAAGATCAGATTTCAACGAAGATTCAAATGTTATCATTTTAAAAAATTATAAATTATATACACACGCGCAGTATTAGGGGTGCAGTAATTAGACAACCCACAGTATTTGGTGCGCAGTAATACCTTCTCATCGTTCTAGACCCTGCAGTTCTAGATCCCAGCATCTACATTATTTTTTCAAATGCTTTTTATTTGATGAAAAAATCATTTGATCACATTATTAATTTCTTTCCAAGTTCAAAATAAGTGAAATATTGATTTGAAAATAATAAAACCTCAGTAGCTGAATTGTTTTTTAACCCCTGACAGGCAATGAGTGTAAAATTTCCCCCCCAAAAATTTATTTTTCTCGGCGTACTCACTCACTTTTTTTAGTTTCAACGTTCATTTTTAACTCTATAGTTCAAATCAATCATTTCTATAATATCGCTATTTTATGCAAAATCGTTTGAACTTTAATTTAAAGAAAAAAAAAACTTGCTAGCTTTATTAGGAGCCGAGATATTTGAGATTAATTTCGACTGGGTATTTTTTACACTCATTGCCTGGAGGGGAATACGGTTTGGATGTTTGCCTGTCAGGGGTTAAAATATGCTCGTCAAGCTGGCCCCATACATTTCAAACCGAAGTAATACCCACACTTACCCTAGCTTTTCATTTCAAATAATAATGAATTAAAATTTTAAGAGATGATTATGGATTGTGATATGCAATTTCGGTTAACCTTAAAGTTTCAGTTGGCGTTGGTTCCGATGGATTCATCGTAAAAAAAATTCACCATCCAATTATGGAATGGAAGAAGGCGAAATTCTCTTTTTTTATTATTTACTTTGAGATTTTTTTATTCGATCAAGATGCGTTTAATGATACACAAACAATCCACAGATTATCGACTCACGCGTCGCAATTCGCAATTCGCTTCACTCACGATTAAACCGCGGTTGCTATGGATCAGCGATCATCAGGGATTGGCAGGCAGCCGAGTGACCACGGATCAACTGTACACCACGTCGACTGTACACCACCATCTGGCCACCATTCGTTTGACCACACGCTCAACTGTACACGGATCGACTGACCACGAATAAAACTGTCCACGGATTCGATTGGTTACAAACGCACTCTCGCGTCATTCAAACACGAATCAAGTAGACACGCATTCAACTGTACACCGATCGACTGTACACGGTATCAAGTGGCCACGGCTCAGGTGACCACCGCTCATCTGTACACGCGGCAACTAACCACGGACGTTGTTATCGGACGTACGGGTGTAAGTGGATACTGCTGGACGTTTGATCATTCGACCGTCCGATGGCGCCACGAGTAGAAAACGGCGTTACTTCGTAGAATTTGCTGCCCTACAATTTTCAAGGAACGAAGCTAGCCGTTTTTTGTGTATTGTGTATTTCATGAGCTGTTACACGTTACACCGAGGAGAGAATACTAAAGAGGACCCAGCCTTATTGGCGACGCCAAGATTACTCGCGCGAACCTGGTGGCCGGACCGCGAACTAGCCTAAATCAGACATCGTGGGACGTATTCCGTAAGCATTGGGTGTGTTTAGCCGAACTAAACGTTGAGAAGTGTTGAGTGTGAACATTTTCGGGCCAGACACGTTTATGTTGAGGTGCATTGCGATTGGTCGGAAAAAGTGTGACGCCATATTGGTCATTCGCCGTGCTTTCCAATTAGAGCACAGAGCGACACAATGTCGACATTTCTGGTGTATTCCTTTGCTCGGATAAGCCGATTCCATCAGAAATGTCGACACTGTGTCGCACTATGCTCCAATTGGAAAGCACCCTCGGTACGTCAGATTGACACAACCTAACCTAACCCAACTACAGTAATCAGTGATTACAAGCCGCCATTTGTGGTGAGCCTTTCTGCTCAACGTGCTCAACGTTTAGTTCGGCTAAACACACCCATTGTAACGATATGGACCGTTCGTACGGCAAAAAATCCTCCCTCTGCTAAAAAAAGAAGGGTTAGCGCGTATTGTTGTGTTCCCCAGTGCTGAAATTATATTTGCGAAGATTTTACTGAAGAAAATGAAATATTCACTGGAGGGGGCACCTAAATAGTTGAAAAAAATATTGATTTACAATTTATTCTGAGATGATTAAAACAAACAAGATTTTTGTAAACAGATTAAAACAAAATATATCATAAAGGTAAAATATGTCACCACAATATTACATGATTGAAAAAAAAAATTGTGCGATAACAAGTCACCCAAGGCCCTCATTCTCACAGACTGCTAATTAAATGTCACCCTCACTATGCAAATTTATGTAACAAAAGCCATGATAATTTATGGTAAATTATTAATTGATTGCTTCCAAGTGGTCTTGAAATTTTACACAAATTTTAGCACCCTTAAATTAGTAAAAAAAAAAAAGGAACATACAAAAAATAATCACGATAAACATCCCAATGGACCTCTAATAAAAAGAGAATGTAATCACAATTCTGGGTTTTGAATGAATTTTTTTTTTCAATCATTGGGGCGCATAATGCAGAGTAAGTAAAAATAATGAGGTCGTATTTTTTATTTTTCGTTAAAAATAATACATGCACATGTTATAGGCAATTTAATTTCACGGATTTTGATATATATAGATATAGCGTAGCATGCGTGACGACATAATGTTATAGTTTTCAATTTGTTATATTAACGGCAATTTTGATTCAAATAAAAAAATAAAAATTACGTACTAAATATTTTTTCCTAAACTACCAGATTATGAAATAAAAAAATTTCATTCAAACTCCCAATTAACCCTGCATATGGATCATATGGGTCTATGAGTACGTTTACACGACGCTCTTATTCCGGTGTTACGAAAACCGGCGTACCTAAATCAGGCGTTAAAGTGCGTGTAAACGGGTCCCAACACCCGCTTTACGACGTAAAGCGGGTGTTAGGTACCGTGTAAACGCCTGATTTAACTAAACCGGTTTTCGTAACACCGGAATGAGAGCGTCGTGTAAACGTACTCATTGAGTACGTTTACACGACGCTCTTATTCCGGTGTTACGAAAACCTGCGTAGTTAAATCAGGCGTTAAAGTGCGTGTAAACGGGTCCTAACACCCGCTTTAGACGTAAAGCGGGTGTTAGGTACCGTGTAAACGCCTGGTTTAACTAAACCGGTTTTCGTAACACCGGATTTGGAGCGTCGTGTAAACGTACTCAATGAGTACGTTTACACGACGCTTTTATTCTGGTGTTACGAAAACCGGCGTAGCTAAATCAGGCGTTAAAGTGCGTGTAAACGGGTCCTAACACCCGCTTTACGTCGTAAAGCGGGTGTTAGGTACCGTGTAAACGCCTGGTTTAACTAAACCGGTTTTCGTAACACCGGATTTGGAGCGGCGTGTAAACGTACTCATATTTGCGCAGGGTTAACAATCTCTTTAATATGAGAGATTCGACTAACAGTATATTTAGAATTTTGCCCGAAATTCACCAAAATGCGTTTAACTTGCCTTGCGGCTAATGAGTACGTTTACACGACGCTTTAATTCCGGTGTTACGAAAACCGGCATAGTTAAATCAGGCGTTAAAGTGCGTGTAAACGGGTCCTAACACCCGCTTTACGACGTAAAGCTGGTGTTAGGTACCGTGTAAACGCCTGATTTAGCTACACCGGTTTTCGTAACACCGGAATAAGAGCGTCGTGTAAACGTACTCTATGAGTACGTTTACACGACGCTCCAAATCCGGTGTTACGAAAACCGGTTTAGTTAAACCAGGCGTTTACACGGTACCTAACACCCGCTTTATGACGTAAAGCGGGTGTTAGGACCCGTTTACACGCACTTTAGCGCCTGATTTAACTACGCCGGTTTTCGTAACGCCGGAATAAGAGCGTCGTGTAAACGTACTCAATGAGTCCCACACAGCATTAGATATTCATTGTACATATTTTGCATGTTCCAGAAAAAATATTCGAATGTTCATAGAACATTCGAATATTTTTTCTGGAACATGAAAAATATATGTACAAGCATTATTATTATTATTTTCAATGCCTTGGGCATGGTGAACACACAATCAATAAAATACAGTTTAAAAACTTAATTGAGAAATAATAAATACGACGAATAAACGTGGTGAATCACCTGATGCATAAAAGGTTAACAACGCGCGAGGACTCGTCTAACATAACCTAACACAAATTATAAACTAGAAGAGGTGGAAATAATATATCAAGTCGAACTATATTTACAATTCCTATTATGAATATAATACTCTCGTACGTACACGCGTCAATATGTAAAATAATTTTCCTGGTTTATTCTTAAAACACGTGCGGCGACAAACTTTCGTGCGCGGGATTGAGTGAGAATCAAGCCTTTATTCGCACGGTAACAGCACTGCACTTCCACTGGTTGCTTTCTTCGCTGAAAAGTCATGTGAGCAGATATCCTCTTGGATTGGCCGTCGATCGCAGCGCAACTCATATTCTGGCGCGAATTTTGAAACGTAAAACAGCGAAAGCTTTCTGTAATACGTTCTCAAAATAGATAAATAGCTCTGTATACCTTCTATCTTATATTATTCATCGTACTTATTCATATATATAATAATTTTATCAATTTTTTTTACTCGTTTTTCAACTAAATTATTAATTGATTAAAAATGTACCTACATAATTTTTTCCAACCCAATTGAACGTAGTTATTCGATAATTATTATATATACTGTTTATAGTGAACGAATATGCTTCAGAAATCACACTTCTATGCAAGTCCGTGAGCTGTGGGGGTATCAGAATCTTCAATTACGGATTCGAACATTTGAAAACATACGGGGAATATATAACGACGAATATCCCGGAATGTTCTAAAAACGCATATACATATAATATTCATGATATGCTCGTAAATGAATATCCTTCCGGGTATGTACATAAAATATCGTTTTCACATGCACGATATTTTTTTCACATTGTGCACTTATTTTGTACATACGGTGAATATCTAATGCTGTGTGGGGTACGTTTACACGACGCTCTTATTCCGGTGTTACGAAAACCGGTGTAGTTAAATCAGGCGTTAAAGTGCGTGTAAACGGGTCCCAACACCCGCTTCACGACGTAAAGCGGGTGTTAGGTACCGTGTAAACGCCTGGTTTAACTAAACCGGTTTTCGTAACACCGGATTTAGATTGTCGTGTAAACGTACTCACTGAGTACGTTTACACGACGCTCTTATTCTGGTGTTACGAAAACCGGCGTAGTTAAATCAGGCGTTAAAGTGCGTGTAAACGGGTCCTAACACCCGGTTTAACTAAACCGGTTTTCGTAACACCGGATTTGGAGCGGCGTGAAACGTACTCCATGAGTACGTTTACACGACACTTCAATTCCGGTGTTACGAAAACCGGTGTAGCTAAATCAGGCGTTAAAGTGCGTGTAAACGGGTCCTAACACCCGCTTTACGAGGTAAAGCGGGTGTTAGGTACCGTGTAAACGCCTGGTTTAACTAAACCGGTTTTCGTAACACCGGATTTAGAGCGTCGTGTAAACGTACTCATTGAGTACGTTTACACGACGCTCTTATTCCGGTGTTACGAAAACCGGCGTAGTTAAATCAGGCGTTAAAGTGCGTGTAAACGGGTCCTAACACCCGCTTTACGACGTAAAGCGGGTGTTAGGCACCGTGTAAACGCCTGGTTTAACTAAACCGGTTTTCGTAACACCGGATTTGGAGCGGCGTGTAAACGTAGTCATTGAGTACGTTTACACGACACTTCAATTCCGGTGTTACGAAAACCGGTGTAGCTAAATCAGGCGTTAAAGTGCGTGTAAACGGGTCCTAACACCCGCTTTACGTCGTAATGCGGGTGTTAGGACCCGTTTACACGCATTTTAACGCCTGATTTAACTACGCCGGTTTTCTTAACACCGGAATAAGAGCGTCGTGTAAACGTACTCAATGAGTACGTTTACACGCCGCTCCAAATCCGGTGTTACGAAAACCGGTTTAGTTAAACCAGGCGTTTACACGGTACCTAACACCCGCTTTACGTCGTAAAGCGGGTGTTAGGACCCGTTTACACGCACTTTTACGCCTGATTTAACTACGCCGGTTTTCGTAACACCGGAATTAGAGCGTCGTGTAAACGTACTCCATGAGTACGTTTACACGACACTTCAATTCCGGTGTTACGAAAACCGGTGTAGCTAAATCAGGCGTTAAAGTGCGTGTAAACGGGTCCTAACACCCGCTTTAGACGTAAAGCGGGTGTTATGTACCGTGTAAACGCCTGGTTTAACTAAACCGGTTTTCGTAACACCGGATTTGGAGCGTCGTGTAAACGTACTCATTGAGTACGTTTACACGACGGTGTTAGGACCCGTTTACACGCACTTTAACGCCTGATTTAGCTACACCGGTTTTCGTAACACCGGAATTGAAGTGTCGTGTAAACGTACTCATTGAGTACGTTTACACGACACTTCAATTCCGGTGTTACGAAAACCGGCGTAGTTAAATCAGGCGTTAAAGTGCGTGTAAACGGGTCCCAACACCCGCTTTACGAGGCAAAGCGGGTGTTAGGTACCGTGTAAACGCCTGGTTTAACTGAACCGGTTTTCGTAACACCGGATTTAGAGCGTCGTGTAAACGTACTCATAGAGTACGTTTACACGCCGCTCCAAATCCGGTGTTACGAAAACTGGTTTAGTTAAACCAGGCGTTTACACGGTACCTAACACCCGCTTTACGTCGTAAAGCGGGTGATAGGACCCGTTTACACGCACTTTAACGCCTGATTTAACTACGCCGGTTTTCGTAACACCGGAATAAGAGCGCCGTGTAAACGTACTCAATGAGGCCGCGGTCCGAATTGCGCTTACAGAGCTTAAGGCCTATGCTGAAGGACGCGCGTTGGCACTCTAAGCGCGCTGTGAGCGCAATTCGGACCGCGGCTTTTCGCCAGAGATAATCTCGCGTTTCGCTGTCGCGAATCCAATCCCCGCTGTCCTGACGAAATTTTGTCTTGAGTCGATTTTTTTTCAGCTCATATGCATTAATTAATCAAAATATGTAAATTTCAACGTGTTGTTTTCTAAATTAATTGAATTTGGACCCAAATTGTCAAACATTATTAAGCGCGCTCGATGAACATATTCTTTTAATGTTCTTTACTATTCGAAGTCATCATTTGGCCCAGTGGCTATCGTACACGACTGGAACTATGAAGAATCGGGGTTCGAGCCCGGAACTTATTTTTTCTTTTTTTTTTTTCTAAATGTTAAAATATATTCATTATATTAGATTAATATGTGCCTCCTTTTTCGCATGAGTTTGAACACTCGTACGAAAAAAAAATACACGGCACTGCACGAAAGAATAATCGAAAGGGTCAACACAGCTGAAAATGCTAGAAAGGTTGAAGGATATGCGCGCGACTGTATACAATGTAATGTATTCGAACAATGTCGGATTTTTCTCGCTTATTCGATTTTTTTGTGGGCTAGCGAATAAGTATGTTCATGAGGTCGTTTAAAACCTGTTGGGATTCACGGGATGGAATAATTTTAAAAATATTCCTCCTGCTCTTGCCATATCACAAAAAAATCAAAAAATCATATAAATTTTGAAAAAAAAAACTTTTTAGCAGATTTTTTCACGTTATTAAAATTTTTCATGATTGTTCATCCGATTGTCATTGTTGGCGCTGAAAGAAACGGAAAAGAAAATAATAAAAATGAAAAGATATGAAAAAAAATGAATTATCTCTTGTCGCAGATTTTCGAGCTCTTTCGCCTTCGCCTTCTTTCGCTTCCGGTTAAATAAAATTTAATAAATATTCGCGAAAAAAACATGGCCAAACTCTAGACATATATATCTCTCTATAATATAAAGATATATCGCCGCTGCCGCCGTCGCCGCCGCCGCCGCTGTTTCAGGATTTGAGCTTATACCGGGTGTCCAATTTGAAAAGAATGACAAACCCAAACCCAAAACCCAAACCTAAGTGAGGGCGCGTAGCGCCCTACGCACCCCTAGTATATATATATATATATATATATATTAGGGTGTGCGGAAAAAAAACAATTTTTTTTTTGGTTGCATCCACCAAAAAAAGTTGAAGTAAGGTAAAAAAGAAGAATCCTAAAACGTGAGGTCAAAAAAAAATTATTTCGAACGGCGCATTGCATTTGAATATTTTCCATAAGAATAACACAGGAAAATATTGGGATTTCTGAATGTGGTAGTGCAACTCGTCAGAAAAAAATCACACAAAGATGTCATTAACATATTCTCATTGAGAATCGAATTCCCTACAAAAAAGTTCTTACGAAAAATTAGCTCAGAACAACCGTTCGAGTGGAATATGACGCGAATGAATATAGTGGAAATAACGCTGTCTGAAATTTTATTGATAGGAAAAAAATAATTCAAAAGGCTGTAAAAATCGAATTTTTCGCTTTACGAAAAAACTTTTCGGGGGTTTTTTGTAGAGAATGTTCTGCTCTAACATACTTGCACGAAATTGTTCTCAAAATATTTCTCTAATACAAAAAAAAAATCAAGTACAACAAGAAATATAAAAGAAACGGCGTTCATCATTGATCGTGTTTCGAAAAGCTTTATTCAATGAATTTGGTTTAATAAGATAGAATAGGTTTTTTTTACATTATAATGCTTAATAATCATCGTTTCTTTTTTTGAGAGTCTGTTTGTTGCAATTAGGGTATTTCTATCGATAATTTTGCACTATGCCCAATAAATATTGTAGCTGCTCTTCGTTTTTTGTCAATGAACCGTTATATGCTTCTATCAAAGCGACGTTGTTAGAGCAGAACATTCTCTACAAAAAACCCCCGAAAAGTTTTTTCGTAAAGCGAAAAATTCGATTTTTACAGCCTTTAGAATTTTTTTTCCCTATCAATTCAATTTCAGACAGCGTTATTTCCACTATATTCATTCGCGTTATATTCCACTTGAACGGTTGTTCTGAGCTAATTTTTCGTAAGAACTTTTTTTGTAGGGAATTCGATTCTCCATGAGAATATGTTAATGATATCTTTGTGTGATTTTTTTCTGACGAGTTGCACTACCACATTCAGAAATCCCAATATTTTCCTGTATTATTCTTATGGAAAATATTTAAAGGGAATGCGCCGTTCGAAATAATTTTTTTTTGACCCCATGTTTTAGGATTCTTCTTTTTTTTACCTTACTTCAACTTTTTTTGGTGGATGCAACCGAAAAAAAAAAATTGTTTTTTCCCCGCACACCCTAATATCTACACGATATATATAGAGCCTCGAACCCAGCGGTTTCACAGAGTTCCAATCGTTGCCAGGCGGCGAAGCTCGGGAAAAATGTAGGATAAAATTCTATTTTTTTTAGACATTATTTTCACGGTATTATAACTATTCCGTGCTCCATCAGCCGATTATGATTGTTGATTTTTGGCATTGAAAGAAACGGGAAAGAAAATAAAAAAGAAAAGAAATTAATAAAAATGAATTATTTTTTTTTGCGGGCTTTCGAGCTAAATTATCACTGTTGACGCTTAAAATAAAGGCTTTCTATAGCGTCGGAAAATAAATTCCGGATAATAAATTCTTTTCAATATTCCGAAAAGTAGCAACACTTACAGAATTATGACAAAAACACTAAACAAAAAGAGAGAGAGCCTTGAACGCCGTTTCTGCAGAGTTCCAGCTGTTAACGATAGCGACTGGACCAAACGAGGACTTCGAAAATTAATGAACATTGTCCCACAGGGTTCCAATCGTAACCCTGCTAACACAGAACGTTATAAAAACGTTGTTAAGACGTTTACAAAAACACGCAAAAACGTTTCTTTTCAATGGTCGAAAAAACGTCTTGAAAACGTCTTTTAAACGTTATTTTGCCACAAACGTCTTGAAAACGTCTTCAAACCGTCTTTTAAACGTTATTTTGGCCGCAACTTTTTCCCCAAAAAGTTTACAGCGTGCTTAACACGTTTCTGACAGCTTCTGTAAACTTTTTGGGGGAAAAAATGCGGCCAAAATAACGTTTAAAATACGTTTTCAAGACGTTTTTTCGACCATTGAAAAGAGTAGTTTTTGCGTGTTTTTTTAAACGTCTTAACAACGTTTTTATAACGTTCTGTGTTAGCAGGGACCGGCGAAGCTCAGGGAAAAATGTATGATAAATAATAAAAATGTATGATAAAATGAGAGGTTCGAACAAAATCATTTTTTTCCAGAAATGAAATTAGACCTGACCAAGTCGCATGAAATTCCACGTAACCAGGATCGTCCGACCAGGATTCTTCCTTAAAAAAACCCTTGTTGAATTCCTACTATTACTTTAAAATTTTTCTAATTTGTTTTGTCCTTATTAAAATGTGTCGCATCAATTATTTTCAGGATTTTTGACGACACGGTTTTTAAGAAAAAAATTAGGCATAGACATACGCTTTTAAACACAGGCTCTTTTAGCAAGATCAGCTTTAGAACCGATATTTTTCGATTGTTTATGTCAGATAGAAATACACGAAATCAATGAAAAAATATCTGCTCGATTCAGTGCATATTTAAGATTATTATGTGATCGCCAGGAACAAGGCTCCATAATATTTAAGGAAATTAACTAGTGTTCTCGCGCTGTATAATAAATCTACGGGGCCTCGTAACACGGACCTCTCTCTTGCACGCTGCCCGCCCGGCAGCCCGCGCACCTCCGCGCCCACAAACAATCTTTTCCCACTCTTCCTCAAGCCGAGAGCTCGAGAAAATAGAAAACTTTGGCAACAAACAGTATCAAATCTCCAAGAGTCGCCAAACCGATCGATATATGGAAGTGTGTGTGTGTGTGCGTATGTATATATATACATACAGCGAACACGTAGTGCCGTAGTGCGAGAGCGGCTAGCGGGCCAGCGAAGATCCGAACAAAACGGAACGCGCGACAACCCGTATATATAGATATAATAAGAAGATAGTCGACTGATATAGATATATAGGAGCGTATAAAAAAAAAACAGACTTTATAATTCGATATCTCGAAAGCGACTGCGAATTGCGAAAAATCCTTTTATGGGTAGTCTCATTTTGTCAAAAAGAACGTATGTGTAAAATTTCAGTAGGATCGGATGTTTCGGGTTTTCAAAATTATTGCACCCGCTGTGTTTTTTGAGACCCTTTCGATTATTCTTTCGTAGTACCGTTTCTTTTTTTTTGTACGAGAGTGTTCAAACTCATGCGAAAAAAGAACGGAGGCACATATTAACTCATATAAAGAATATATTTTAACATTTAGAAAAAAAAAAAAAGAAAAAATAACAGCGTTTTCCACTGGGGAATTCAGTGCAGATTTTTACATGCGAGTGAGTGAGACAGAGATGCACTGAGTACATATGTGTCTCACTTACTCTCATCCGAAAAACTTTAGTCGGTGCGCACTCGGTGCACCAGTGGAAAGCGCTATAAGTTCCGGGCTCGAACCCCGATTCTTCATAGTTCCAGTCGTGTACGATAGCCACTGGGCCAAATGATGACTTCGAAAAGTAAAGAACATTAAAAGAATATGTTCATCGAGCGCGCTTAATATTGTTTGACAATTTGGGTCCAAATTCAATTAATTTAGAAAACAACACGTTGAAATTTACATATTTTGATTAATTAATGCATATGAGCTGAAAAAAAAATCGACTCAAGACAAAATTTCGTCAGGACAGCGGGGATTGGATTCGCGACAGCGAAACCCGAGATTATCTTTGGCGAAACCGTGCGGTTGACAACATGACAACCGCTCAATTCAGCGCGCATAACTTCAAGCCGATCTCACGCGATGAGACAAGTTCGGCGTTTGACCGCCTAGGTGTCACGTCGACGCCAGGTATCGAGAAAACCCGAGCGCTGTTGATCTCCCTACTCATCTCTGGTATTAGTGCACAGTACAAGGCAAGCAGCCGAGTGACCACGGAACAACTGTACACCACGTCGACTGTACACCACCATCTGGCCACCATTCGTTTGACCACACGCTCAACTGTACACGGATCGACTGACCACGAATAAAACTGTCCACGGATTCGATTGGTTACAAACGCACTCTCGCGTCATTCAAACACGAATCAAGTAGACACGCATTCAACTGTACACCGATCGACTGTACACGGTATCAAGTGGCCACGGCTCAGGTGACCACCGCTCATCTGTACACGCGGAAACTAACCACGGACGTTGTTATCGGACGTACGGGTGTAAGTGGATACTGCTGGACGTTTGATCATTCGACCGTCCGACAGCGCCACGAGTCGAAAACGGCGTTACTTCGTAGAATTTGCTGCCCTACAATTTTCAAGGAACGAAGCTAGCCGTTTTTGACTCATGGCGCCATCGGACGGTCAAATGATCAAACGTCCAGCAGTATCCACTTACACCCGTACGTCCGATAACAACTTCCGTGGTTAGTTTCCGCGTGTACAGATGAGCGGTGGTCACCTGAGCCGTGGCCACTTGATACCGTGTACAGTCGATCGGTGTACAGTTGAATGCGTGTCTACTTGATTCGTGTTTGAATGACGCGAGAGTGCGTTTGTAACCAATCGAATCCGTGGACAGTTTTATTCGTGGTCAGTCGATCCGTGTACAGTTGAGCGTGTGGTGAAACGAATGGTGGCCAGATGGTGGTGTACAGTCGACGTGGTGTACAGTTGTTCCGTGGTCACTCGGCTGCTTGCCCAGTACAAAACGCCATTAAATTTACCTCCAGGTTCCAGTTCGATTAACCGTTTCCTTTGAGAAGAAGATCTCAGCTTTTCTCTAGAGATTATATTATGACTAGTTTCGTTGAGTGATATTTTCTAAAAAATGGGAAAGGAATCTGAGCCTGATGTTCCGAAGAAGCGCAGAAAAACTGTGGTTAATGCTGCTGGTGTTACCTCCACCAAAGAGGGTGATATGTATAAGGTTTGAATTTCCTTTCCTCTCTTGTGAAAGCGATTAAAATTAACCTAAATTCGAATAATTCATTCTCCCCTTATAACAAATTTTTCTAGGCTATAATAAGCTACGAGGAGAAAGAAGCTATGGCTCGATCACCAGACAATGATTCCAAAAGTTTTCTGTCTTGCTGTGAAAGCGTGCGCAAGGGAATGAGCGAAGTTGCTAAATTGAAGTCCAGTGATAGTGAAAATGTATGTACAACTTAAAAATGGCAGGCAGTCTTTTAACAACTAAACTGACCACAACATCGAGTGGACACAGTCAACTGACGATGAATAACATTGGAGATATAGGGATCGTGGTCAGTTGATTATGTCCATTTGACGCTGGTCAGTTGCTTTGTGGTCAAAAGACTGCCTGACTGAAAGATAGATATTGCAAAAAAATTTTTAAAAATATACAAATCGTTACAATATCTTTTGAATGATAACATGGTAGGTGAACGAGGATATCAGGGAATTCCAGATTCAGGCATCTCTGGCATTTCTTGAATTGAAGAAGCTCAACCGAATGGAAAAGTTCAGAACTAAATTTGCACGAGATTCCTTAACTGCCGCAAAGAGTGCTGTAGACAGTAAACATCTTCAGCTCCAAAACTTACTCTATGAAGTTATGCATCTCAAGAAAGAGGTCATAAAGTGTCTGCAATTCAAGTATGTAAAAATACTTAGTCAAATTTTCTTTGAATTCTTCATCTGTGCACTGATCTCACAAGCTCGTGTTATTCCAGGTCCAAAGATGAGTCAATAGAGTTGGTGCCTCCAGATGAATTTTACAGGGAAGCACCTGACACCATTTCACGAATAGTAAGCTTAATTTTGGTTTGATAAGAATGTTAACATAGTTTTATCCAAACATTAGGCGCAACTAAAATATTTTTCATGAAGAATTTATTATTTTCATTGAGGTTTTATAGAGAAGCTCTGTGCTGTACTTGCAAAGATCAAGGGCTTTGACAGACTAATTTCACAAATTCTGCTTATCCAATTCTTTAAAAACATTAGAAAATAAATTTAAGCTAATGCATCACAAAAATTTTGTGTCAGTTAAGGAGGTTCCCAGAGAAAAGCAGTAAGAATGATTCTAAAATTTGAGGGGAGGTTTGTGCTGGTACTAGGAATACACCGTAATTAGATTTTTTTACCATGTAGTTGAGAAAAAAAAAACATTAAATATGCCGCTTATACGTGGGCTCTTATGAAAGAAGTATGCGAAGCTATAATTGGAGATTATTTTAGGAGTGAAAAAACGGTAACATTTTTCCAAAGAACCGCTTAACCCTTTGAGGGGCACATTTTGACATTTGACGGGCGCAGGTGGGACAGCTTATGTCCCACTGCCCTGCAAAGGGTCAAACGACAGATTAGACCTTCATAGATATAATTTGCCCATAAAGAAAGTTTTTCACCGTGCCGATTGTGAAATATACTTTTAAACATAATTGAGCCTGAGTAATGGCAAATTAATAAAATGAAAACGTATTTGGTGAAACAAATGCCGAACACAACCTGACCCGCACGTCGCCCGCGCCGTGCCATCACGTTCCCCCTGCCGCACCAAATTGATGTTAAGAATCTCCTTAAATTTTTCAACAAACGAAAACCTTAAAAGTATATTAATCTTACTAAAATTTTAACCTTTTGTCTCTAAACCTGGGTCAATTTTATCTGCTCATTTGAATTATTGCATGCTGTGCAATAAGGATCTTATTCAAGAATTTTTCTTCTGTAGTATTATGGTATAAAAACCAAATATGAAATATTTTTTGATTTTTTACTTCCTCATAGAGAAAGCTGTGTTCGTGATATATTTTTTTTCGAAATTCTCATGCCAGCACGCTCAAAATGTCCCACAAAACGTCGAGAAATCACATAAAAAAAATTAATTTGGTAAGAATTCTGTAAGGGGTTCAGATTTTAGAAAATTTTGAAATTTTCGAAAAACGTATGTGCTCTAACTTTCACAAATTTTACACTATCGAGCCCAAACTTTTTGCATAAATACTTTTATATTAAATACTTTTTGCATGTCTGTGGGACAAGGATGATTAGAATGAAATTTTCTAAGAATTCCTCAATGGGTTCAGACTTAAATATTTTTTAAATTTTCTAAAAATGTATGTGCATGCTCTAACTTTCGCAAATTGGACGCTATCAAGCCAAATTTTTTTGTGATATTTGTAAGGGGACAAGGATAATTGGTATCAAATTCGGCGAAAACCTCTTCAGAGGTTAAGATTTTGAAAAATTTTGAATTTTTCTAAAAATGTACAGGCACCGTCTAACTCTCGCAAATTTGAGGCTATCGAGCCAAAACTTCCTACCCTAAAATTCTAGGGGATAAGGATGTTTAGTATCTAATTTTGCAAGAATCCCTTTAGGTGTTCAGATTTTGAAATTTTTTGAAATCTTCGTAAAATTATGTGCCTGCTTTAACTTTCGCAAATTTGAGACTATCGAGCCGCAACGTTTTACCCTATTAGTTTAGGTGACAATGAAAAAACAGGGTGCAAATTAGAAGTTTGCACATTGCTTCCTTATTATTTTAACTCAATCACAAAACATTATCTGTGAGAGAGAAATACTTGAAAAAAATGAATGTGTCAGACAAAACATGATCGAGGTCTATGTCCAATGGGTGCCGGAAATTCTTTTACAGAGTAAACATAAAACTTGGCGTTTGATAAGCAAATCTCTTGCGATTAATTTTTTTCCAGCGACATTTAACGTTCATAGACCAGAAAAAATTCCACTATCTGTTAACCCTCTCAAATCGTATGTTACTTCCATGCAACACCACTTCAAAACAAAATTTTGGCTCTTCTTGGTAAAAAATCCCTTCCACCGTAAAACTAATGACTTTATCTCATCAAAATTGCATATTTTACCCCTATTTTATATGGTTAACAATTTGTTTTGGTTTGAGTTCTTACACCGACTCCCCTGGGGGTTGCGGGCTCTCAACACCATCTACCGTTGGTCTCTCTCGTATCCGTTTGTCCCCGGTTCGATCCCCGCTGCCGGAGCTTGTTGCGCACCCGCTAGGTGTCAGCACCTGGGTCAGAAACAGTCGTAGTTCGTACGCCCTGCCTCTGGAGCTACGTCCGAGCCCGTTTGTGCTTTTACCATCTGTTGTGCTACGGCAATGCTTCTCGCTGCCGGAGCTCGTCTCGCACACGCTAGATGTCAGCACTTTGGGACAGAGGCAGTCGTAGTTCGTACGTCCTGTTTCTGCAGCTACGTCCGAGCCCGTTGTGCTTTCATCAGCCGTGCTACGGCATCGGGAATCGAACCCGAGACATCTTCCCAGACTTTCGGTCACCACACCAAGGCGCTGGTTTCCTTTGGACCTACTTTTTTAGGTGGGTTCCGAACCACCGGGGGTCACAGAAAAAGCACTTAGAAAATTTTTCCATTGGTGCCGACAGTGAGAATCGAACCCGGCCACATCGCGCGCCACTGCGTGCGAGCCGAGCACGCTACCCACTGCGCTACTGCTCCCCTGGTTAACAATTTGTTTACGATGAGTAAAAGCCGAGAAAATTGAAAAAAAAAATGAAAAAAAATTGCCGAAAATCACGTAAGGTTGCATAAAACGTCAAGATATACCATTTACATAACATTTGCTGTACAATTTCCATGCTTTGGTCTGAGAGGGTCAAAGATTAACGTGATATAATAAAAACTTTTCCTTCTTAAAAATCTTATTACTGGCGTAAAAAACTCGAGACACATACATTTTCATATGCTATTATACCTTCGCGAAAATAACGGAAAAGTCGTTGATCTTCAAAAAAATACATAAAATCTGAAATTTTGTGCCAAGTATAGTCACCGAGTTTTTTGAGTTCAGCTATGCAGTTCTCTGCAGTTCAGCTATGTGACTATCCATATAAAAATGGATGCGAAAGTGTTTTAAGTTTCTGATTTTATTTTTCACTTGTCCATGGCGAATTTATACGATTTTAAGTAGGGTAAACATTAAGAAAGTTTATATTTATTTACAGTTATTATGGTTGTCCTTAATTAGGGTGTGGACGAATTTTTTAGCAGACGCCCCCCAAATCGGCTCCAAATAATTCAAAAACAATTCCCTAATTTTTTGATATTTTTATCTCTATAAATTGGTATTAAATATCGTACCTTACTTCCCTACGTGATACTAAGGGAAGAAAATACACGGAACATTGATCATTTTCATATTTAGAAACTTTTTTGTTAAATTGAAAAAAAAGTCGCATTGAAAGGTTGTACAATGGACATAAATTGCCTGGCATAATAATGTTAATTTTTTATCAAATAGTAGCATCAAATCCCACTAAATTCACACAAGTACAGTTTTATTAAATTATTATTCTGACAATTAAATATACACCAAGAATAGCAAAAACGTTTTGAATATGGACAAAACCACTCCTTTCTCGGGAGGGTTTAGATTGGTATACAAATTTGAAAAATTAGGGAATTGTTTTTGAATTATTTGGAGCCGACCTGGGGGGGGGGGGGGGGGCATCTGCTAAAAAATTCGTCAACGCCCTATATAAACAAAACCCTCATAATTACATTACAATACCATTCGATGTAGCAGTTTTTGGAATATTTAAAGCCCTTCAAAAGTCCATTAATTTTTTGTTCATTCTTGGCTTTCTTTTTTTTTTTTTTTTCGTTTCACGGAATCACTAAATTTTTTACCAACGCAATTGATAATGAGTATTTTCAAACATCTTCAGCTTTGCATGCTTTGTCGTGACTCGTATCGAGTGATTGCTGGAGCGATTCGTGTCTATTGAACAGCGGTAGTACGTTCTGGATAACTGCACAGACGATTGTCTCTCTGCAACGTAGTTTTACGACGTGAAAGAGGGTGGGGGGGGGGGGGGGGGCGTTGATTCATTTTGCGAACATTTTATCGTGATTGCATAACAGGGGACCGGACATACGTTAATAACGGTCATACGGAGAAAAAAAAAACGTCGACATTAAATTGTAAAAACAGCGCGTGCATCTCAGTACACGTGTTGTGCCCCAATTTAATCATTTTGAGTTATATTCGACTTAGCCTTCGATTGTGCAAAGGGTAATGAACCACGATTCAGCAATAGTGCAAACGTAGCAGTTTGACTTATGCGACACACACGCCGTCGAGTGGGCATCGTACGATTCCACCTCCTCGGAAATTAAGCAAAAGACCATTTAACTTTTAGTACAAGAATAATATAAAAAGGCAGTCTTCGGTTTTGGCAATAGCGCTGTTCAATTAAGCGAGCTATCCTTAGCGGAAGCTATGGTCAAACTTGCAGTCAGTCGATTTCAAGGCACAGTAATCAAGAACTACGTTGTAACATATATTCCATTATCACGAATAAACTAGACTGTAATTTTGTAATACTCGAGTTGGAGATTTACTCAACCTTGACAATCACCCACAAACCCGTCGTCGACGATTTCATCCCCACGTGACGAAATTCGCGGGCATAACACACGTGATGGAAGTAAAACTTCTTTGACGGTCTTTGCATGACTAAATTTATAATAAATAGTATTCTTGATTTTGTATCTTGGGGGGGAGGAGGAGGAAAAGAGAAAGAGAGAAAGAGTGTATTTTAAAAGCCATTTCGTGTTCGAAGGATTCTCATGTATATAAGAAGAAGCCCTCGGACACAATATCAATAATATTTCATTTGTTTCGTGATTTTCCATGGATTCGTCATAAAATCAATATACGTCAAGAAAGTGGCATTCAATTTTTTTTCTTCGATTTCCATGAGATCGTCAGCTGGTGCTTCAACGTGTATAGTAGATACTATAGCGCTATGGTAACCGAAATATGAGATATATATGTTCTCGACCAAGTCTTTTTTTGCGCTCTATATTCTCGGTTACGCTCTGCTCCTGTTTTGGGCGTCGCGAAATTTGCAGGATAGCATAATTCATATATAATTGAATTATTCATTACAATCATTACTTAGAACTCCTTTAAAACGTCCAAAAGACCCGAATAAAGTACCATTTCATCGTATTTGGTATTAGTGGAATAAATGTCATGATCATTACAATTATAGCGACAATATTAGTAGTATGGTATGAGTTTCTTACACCGACTCCCCTGAGGGTTGCGGGCTCCCAACACCATCTAACCTTGGTCTCCTCTCGTATCCGTTTGTCCCCGGTTCGACCCCCGCGGCCTGAGCTTATCGCGCACCCGCTAGATGTCAGCACCTGGGACAGAAACAGTCATAGAACTTATACTCATGGAAGGGGAATAGCCTACTCGAGCAATGAGTGGAAAGTGACTAACATGTTGAGACAGAGATATACCTCTCTCTTCGTTCGCAACGGTCAGTTTATCTCACTGCGCACGCGCGCACTCCCACTATATGCATCAACAGTAGCACATAGCGCGTGATAATTTATAGGTTAGAGGTAGCGTAACGTATGTATCAAAGGCATGGTGAAACAATTGAAAAATATTGTTTATCGTGGAAATTTTTGTAATATATATTTAAAAACTACAGTTGTCAATCGATACTCCATGTTTACGTGTGAGATTACGATCGACACAATGACAAGGAATTAAAAAAGGGGAGATACTAATGATGCTTTGCTAGACTTTATTGCTCAAATGTATATTTATTTATGCTTAAAATGAATGAATTTTGGTACATTTATGTCGAGTGCAATCAAGATACATTTATATACACGTTATATTGGCTAGATTTTGTTAGGCCAGTAAAATTGCGCACTTGCGCAGTGAGGGGAACTGGATGTTGAGATGTGAGACAGAGATATATCTCTGTCTCAACATGTTAAAGTCACTTTCAACAGCGCGATTCCTCTTCCATGAGTATAAGTTCTATGGAAACAGTCGTAGTTCGTACGCCCTGCCTCTAGAGCTACGTCCGAGCCCGTTTGTGCTTTTACCATCTGCTGTGCTACGGCAATGCTTCTCGCTGCCGGAGCTCGTCTCGCACACGCTAGATGTCAGCACTTTGGGACAAAGGCAGTCGTAGTTCGTACGTCCTGTTTCTGGAGCTACGTCCGAGCCCGCTGTGCTTTCATCAGCCGTGCTACGGCATCGGGAATCGAACCCGAGACATCTTCCCAGCCTTTCGGTCACCACACCAAGGCGCTGGTTTACTTTGGACCTACTTTTTTAGGTGGGTTCCGAACCACCGACAATATTAGTAGTAAATATCTTTAATTTATCCATCGATGGTTAATCGTCCATTGTATCCATTGAAAAATGTATTATAAAATGATGTGCAAATTTATAAAACCTTTTGGAGAAAATATTTTTAATTTAAACGTTTTTAAATTGTTGATACAAATAATAACAATTTTAACAATATAAACAAAAATCAAAATAATTTTTTTTTATTAATATGTCACATGTATCATCTTTATTTTTAATATTAATATTTTTTTATTTCGAAAATCAAAACAATAGACTGACAATATGATATGCAAGACAAATACCGCCTAAATATTTTAAACGTAATTATAAGTATGAAAAATTTTCAAACGTAGGGAGGTTTGACCACGTTTTTGTTGTATCGTCTCGTTTGTCGTCATACTTTAATTACAGGCTTGCGCAATGCTATGTTATATTCAAGAGTACTTAGCAGAATGTACCTTAATTCTTTCATAATTTTTCATCCACTCGAAAAAAAATTATCTCCAGTTTTATTGAAGCGTGAAACTGTGGTCAAACCTCCCCATACACGGAAGGTTTGATGAGGGCTATGGGAGCCCTGGCTCTCATTCCCATTAAATTCAGCAATCTCATAAATATATCACTTATAGAATCTTTTAGAGAACATTCCACTGAGTATGTCTATGGTTTAATACGACAGTAAAATATTCATAGTACTACGTATATCCTTACGAACAGCGGGCAAAAACAACAAATTTTTCTGCTCTTTCAGGAAACCACCTCGTAACTTTTTCTCTGCGATACAAATGGTTGACAACCACGTGCATTTTGTTCTGGTTGAAGTTATGAATATGTAACGCCAGATGGCAGCATTTATTTCAGTGCTATGGCAGAGAAAAGCATACACTAGGACCTCGATTTAACGGCCCTCGATTTGACAGACAGTCCCCACCATGTCGCATTTATTGATCCATTTTTCTCGTAGTGGGAGATGGTGGGGGACGCCTAAGGAAGTAACGCAGGAAATAGAATTGATGGACAGAAAAATACCAAACTTGGCAGAATGTTCGATTATAATGTAAAAAAAACTCATACGAATTTTTATGATCCGAGGTGGGTTTTCACGCGAGATATTTGTAATTCTTTTTATCTCTTTACAAGCCAATTCAACGTGGCCTCTTATGAGAAATCACGGAGTTAGCTGTACATTATTCCTCATATCTCCGTAATTGATGGATAGATCGGAATGAAATTTAAACAGCAGAGAGATGAAATACTTAAAATCATTTATCCGGCTCAAAAATATTCAAAGGTGACTTATGACAGAAATAATAAAAACAATAAAAAGTACTCATAGCGAATTTTTGGACCCTCGCTAAAAATATTGCAACGTCGCATATTCGAGGTTATGAGCGCGCATTTTGAAATTTCAACGTATGTAACAGGCTCGTGCAGGCTGACGACTACATATTTTTATAGTTTTTTGTTTTTGTTTACACCACATATATTGAATATCAATGGAATAAATAAATAAATTAAGTATTTAAATACAATTTTATTTCCATACATATTATCTTACATACGTAGAATATTTTTTTACTGAAATATAATATTTGGCATATTGAGACAGTCTTGCAATTATTTTTCAAATAATTGAGATACCTATAATACACTTAAATTTTTTTCTTATCACGTAATGATGAGCATATTTCAGATATAATATCCAGCACATTATCACAATTTTTGAATATTAGCTGATGGGCAATCGTTTCTACGTTGAACAATTTACAGCCTTCCTCTTTCAGATCAACATATTTTGATGATGTTGATCCCTTGATATCGAGATTATATGCTGTCTTTGCAGGTTTTTTGTACCGTAAATGCTCCGAACGTTTCTGCCTGCTTCTTGCTGATTAATTATAGCTCGGTACACCTTTTCGGTAACTATTTTACCTTTAAAATAAAATCTTGGCTTTTTTTCTTTAGGCATATCAAACTGGCGATTAAATTAAACGAATACGCAAAAAATTCACTGATACAGCTGATGAGCTGTCAACGGCATATTTGAACACACATATACACGCGCACACAATCAACGAAAAGCGACGTTGCCAGATTAAGTACTACTTAGGTCAAACCTTTTTATGACTAGTTGGGTAGTTGCGTTACTTCCTTAAAGTCTCCCAGATCAGGCCCGTAGCACGGAGTGCCGATGCGCAGATACAGCATGGGCGGGCGTACACAACCTCGATTTAACAAGGTGTTATGCGGAGCCGGTCCCGCCACTGGCCGTTAAATCGAGGTCTTAGTGTACATGGTCAAACCTCCCGTATGGTCAAACCTCCCCAGTCTCCCCTACGAATTATAAATTGTCCCTTCGCAAAATGTATTATGAAATTGGGCATCATTTTAATTGATGTTGAAATGTTTCAATAGATAAATTCGATAGATAAATTTAATTTGATTGTTTTGACTTATTATTATTCGTATTGTTGTTACAAATATTATGATCATCGTATGCATGTTATTAATCGTGAAGGTAATGAATTAATAATATATCACTGTTATTATTATTATTATTATTATTATTATTATTGTTGTTGTTGTTGCATGGAAGACATTTTTTTGAAATGAATTAAAGTAGGAAATTGAAAAAAAAAAAAAAAAAAACAGTGCGTGCATCTCAGTACACGCGATGGAAGTGAAACTTCTTTGGCGTGTTCTTATGCCTAAATTTATAATAAATAGTATTTTCGATTTTGTATGTTGGGTTTGGGGGGCGGACAGGAAAAGAGAAAGAGAGAAAAAGTGTATTTCAAAAGGCATATAGTGGTGGAAGGATTCTTACCTATAAGAATAAGCCTTCGGACACAATATCAATAATACTTCATTTGTTCGTGATTTTCCATGGATTCGTCATAAAATCAAAATTCGTCAAGAAAGTAACATTCAATTTATTTCTTTGATTTCCATAAGATCGTCAGCTGGTGCTTCAACATGTATAGTAGATACTATAGCGCTATGGTGACTGAAATATGAAATATATGTTCTCGACAAAGCTTTTTTTGCGCTCTATATTCTCGGTTACGCTCTGCTCCTGTTTTTGGCGTCGCGAAATTTGCAGAATAGTATAATTCATATGATACATAATTCATATTATATATAATTGAACTACTCATTATTTAGAGCTCCTTTAAAACGTCCAAAAGACCTAACTAAAATACTTTTTCATCATATTTGTTATTAGTAGTAGAATGTTTATTTCCCTTGCGGGGTACATTGCGGACTCCCGCTCCGCTCACACGTTTTCCTTAGCCTACACTTAACCTATCTTAGCCTACCCTATATTTTGAGAGAGAAAGATACAAGCCTTTTCATTCTTTAATTCTTTACATTTCCTTATTTATTCCTTCATTCCTTCCTCCCTCCTTACTTCCTTCCTCATTCATTCACCTCATTCATTCCGCGACTTCCGTTTCTGCTGCACCACTCTACTCCCCCCCCCCCATTTACTCCCCACCCCCTCTACTCTCCCGCCCCCCTGCTCTATCCCCTTGCGCGCCCCTCCATCTTTCTATTTTCTCTATCCATTCCTCCCCCTCTCCCTCGTCTCCCAGTACCTCTCCCCTTACCTCGCTCCACCCTCTCTCACTCTCCCAGTCCGTACATATCTCCCATACATGTTCCCACGTCTCCTCCTCTCTCCCGCACATCCTGCAGCGCCTCTTTCCCTCTGTTTCCCAATACATTGTCCCCCTCATCTCTTCCCCCATTCTGTATCTCGCCATTCTCTGCCATCTTTCCTCCTTCCATCCCTTCTTTAGGTACCCTGGTATCCCTCTTCCTTTCACAAACTTGTATTCCTTATTCCCTCTCGCCTCCATTATTCTCCTCCACCTTTCCCCCTCTTGCTTTTCCTTTTCCCGCGCCACCATTTCCTCTCCTCTCATCTCCCCCTCTTCCCATTTTTTCAGCACTTCCTCCCCATCCCACCCCATTCCCTCGTAGAACCTCCTCCTTTCCTCTTCCCACCCCTCTACCCCCGCCCCTCTCCTCACCCTCCCCTTTATTTCTCCCCAGCACCTACTTGCCAACTCCCCTCCCTTCTTCCAGCTTCCTCTCGTACCCCCATGCCCTCATCCCCGCTCTCCCCTGTAGCGCTTCCCTTTGCAGTTCCTCCCTCAGAATGTATCCTGGCACCCTTCTCGTTACCCCCATCACCCACCTCATAAACCTCTCATGCACCCTTTCCACCTCCTCTCTTCCTTTCCACCCCCATATCTCTACCCCATATCCTATCACCGGCCACACCAACCTGTCGAATAACCACAGCCTCCTTCCCCAATCTCTTCCAAACTTCCTTTTTCCTATTCCCCACACCTGCCCCATTGCTTTTACCGCCTTTTCCACCCTCTCCTCCACATGCTCTCTCTGATCCCCGTCAGCTCCCACCACATACCCCAAATACTTATATCTCTTCACCTCCTCTATTTCCTTCCCTTTCCACCACCATTTCACTTTCTTTTTTCTTCCTGACCCTGCCCTGCATCTCATCACCTTCGTCTTCCCTATGTTCACCTCTAGCCCCTTTCCCTCCATATACCTTTCCAGCTTCGCCATCATTCCCTTCATCTCCTCCTCTTCTCTTGCCATGATCACCAGATCGTCCGCGTATGCCAGCGAATACACTTTCCCCCCTCCCGCCAGTTCTACCCCTCCCCAGCATCCCTTCGCCAACTCCTCGTCCAGGTCCGCCAACCGCATTATAAACAGCAGCGGACTTAACGGGCACCCCTGTCTCACTCCCCTCTCCGTCCAGAATCTCTCTCCCTGCTCCTCTCCTACCTTTATCCTCCCCACTGTCTCCTTTGGCACCTCTTTACACCTTTCTACCAGCCCCTCCCTCACCCCTCGGTCCCTCATACTTTCCGCTAGCTTCCCCCTGTCCACTGAATCAAACGCCGCCCTTAAATCCACGAATAGTAGCACTAGCTCCCTCTTTTTCCTCCTCACCTCCCTGTTTATTATGTAGTTCAACACATATATGTAGTCTATAGTCCCCATCCCCTCCCTAAATCCCGCTTGACATGGCGGCAGCATCCCCCTCCCCTCTACCTCCTGTTTCAGTCTGTTTTCCAGCACCCCCGCGTACACCTTATATGCCGTCTGCGTCAGCGTAACCCCCCTGTAATCTTTCACTACATCTCCTTTCCCTTTCTTCACCACCGGCACCACCATTCCTTGCTTCCACCCCTTTGGCCATCCTTCCCCTCTCCACACCCTCGCACACATTCTCCACAGGTTTTCCCTCACACATTCTCCTCCGTACCTCCACACCTCATTCGGCACCCCGTCCTCCCCCATTGCCTTATTGTCCCTCAGCTTCCTCACTACTTTCCACACTTCCTGCCTCGTCAGTTCTTCTTCTCCCTCCTCCTCCATGTTCCTTACCGAAGCTCCCACCCTCCTCTCGTCTATCCCTCCCAGCAACCCCTTAAAATATCTGTCCCACTCCTGAATGCTTATTCTCTCATTTACCCCTTTCCTTCTCCTCCTACCTCTATTCATCACCGTCCAGGCTTGGCTTTCCGACTTTATCCCGTTTATCTCCTCTTCCCATCTCCTTTCCTCCCTTTTTTTTCCCTCGCACATCCTTCTGTACCCCCTCTTCTCTTCCTTGTATGCGTTTTCATCAATCCTTCCTCCCCTCCATTCCTCCAGCTTCTTCTTGAGCCTTTCCTTTCCCTCTCTACACTCCCTGTCCCACCAGCTCTTTTGCTGCACCACTTCTTTCCCCTCCTCCGTCTTTTTCACTGCCTCCCGTATCCTCGCTCCCATCTCCCCCCATCCTACCTCTATCTCCTCCCCCTCCCACCACCACTCCCCGAACCCCTCCTTAAACTTCCTTGCACCTTCTTCGTCCCAGCATCCTCTCCCTCTCCACTCTTTGTTTTTCCCCTTCCCCTTCCTTCCCTTCCATCCCCCTTCCTTGCGACCTTACCCATATTACCACCGGCATATGGTCCGAATCTACTCTGTCCTCCACCTTCATCCTCTCTATCTTCTCTCTCGCTTTCTCCCCGGCTACCACGTAGTCTATTACCGACTTCCCTCTTCCCCCACGTATGTCCATTCACCCTGTTCATCCCCTTCCACCTCACCATTTATAATCCCCCACCCCATTTCCCGCAGAAATCTCCCCCACTTATTCCCTTCCCCCGTTAGTACTCTGTCCTTTGACTTTCTCCCTTCCTCCCCCTCCCTTCCCTCCCCCTCTTGCCACCACCGCCGCAGTCCCCCCTCCGTCCCCGTTCTTACATTAAAATCCCCCCCAAACACTACTGTCTCCTCATTCCCTTCTTTCTCCATCCGGCCCGCCATCATTTCCATCTTCCTCTCTAGGTCTCCATTCACGTATACTCCAATTACCCACCACCAGTTATTCCCCAGCTTTACCTTGCACTCTATCCAGCTTTCCTCCTCTAGTCTCACCTCTCCTACCTCCACCCCCTCCCTGATGCCCACCACCATTCCCTCTCTCGCCCTCCCCTTCCCTCTGCTTTTTATCGCCTCCTGCACTTCCCACCTATATCCTCTTTTCCATTTCCCTTTTATCCCTTCCCACCCTTTCGAGTCTACCCACGTCTCTATCAGCATCATCACATCCCAGCTCTTCAGTCTTCCCAAAACTCCTCATCCTTGTTTTTCACCCCCGCCACATTCCAGAACCCCACTTTTATCGCGCCCCCTCTTCCTCCCGTTCCCTTCCGCCCCTCCCTCTTATCCCTCTTCTGCTTCTCCTCTCTTTCTCTCAACCTCCTACTTGGCTCTCCTCCCCCATCTCTACCGTTATTTCCTTCCGCTCCCCCTCCATCTGCCTCCATCCCCCCGTCATCTCGTCCCACCTCTTCCATTTATTGTCTACCCACATTTTCATATATCCTACTCTTACTGTCTTCCCCTTCCTCCTTTCCATCTCTGCCTCCCGCTCTATTTTCCACTTCACCTCTCTCTCCATCCTCGGTAGGTCGTCCTCTATCCAAACTTTCTCCCCTCTCAACCTCCCTTTTGCCTCCATCACCTCTATCTTCTGTTCCCTCCCCTCTATCTCCACCAACACCATACCCCTGCCCTCTCCGTTTACCCCTCCAATTGCCTTCATATCTTTTATCCTTCCTACTACTTCCATCTTAATCCAAATCCTTTTTATCTCCTTATCCCAATCCGCCCCCTCTTTTCTCAAAACCCCTCTCACTACTATATTCCCGGCTCTTTTCTCCCTCTCTCCCCTATCCAATCTTACCTCCAACTCTTTTACCTTCTTTGCTACCTCCTCTTCACTTCTACTCCCCCCTTTCGTCCTTTTCCCCGGATCCCTCGACCCTTCACCCCCTCCCTCTCCCCCAGGCTTTCCACTTTCTTTTCCAGCATATCCATCCGACTTCTCAACTCCGTCCTTTCCCCCTCCCATCTCTTCATCAGTTCCTCCCTTTCCACTCTCGCCTCCCTCACTAACACCTCCATTCTCTCCTCCCAACGCCTCGCCATGTCCTCTATTCTCTTCTCCCAACGCCTCGCCATGTCCTCTACTTTCTTCTCCCATCCCTTCGCCATTTCCTCTACCCTTTTCTCCCTCTTCTCACCTTCCCGCCTCATCACCTCCCCCATACTATCAGTTACATTTTTTCGCCATGCTTCCTCCTCTGCTCTTTTCTCCGGCGACCTTCGTATTAATTTGCTCCTCTTAAATGCTTCCTCTTCCCTTTCCTTCTCCTTCGCATTCCCTTCCCGCTCCGACAGATCCAAGACCTTCCTTTTTCTCTCTAGCATCTCTATTACGTTCCCCTCGCTCCCCGCCCGTTCTCTTCCCAGTCTCTCTGCATTCGTCGGTCTCCCCCTCTCCTTCTCTTCCTCTACGTCTACCCTGTTCCCCTCGTCACCCATCCTCACTACTTCTCTACTCCTACCTTCCGCTGGTTCCTCCACACGCTTCACTTCCTTCCCTACCGACACCTTTCCCTCTTACCGACCGCTTCAGACACTCTCTCTTCCCACTTTGCCCGCTCGTCCGCCGCTGCTCCACTGTCGCCCGTTCCTGCTTTCCCCCACACCCCTTGCCTCTACACCACTCTAAACTCCAAATCTAACCACCCGACTTTTACCCCTGTCTAACTCCCTTTTCCCTCCCCCCCCCCCCGTACCGACCCTTGTCTCTCACCCCTGACTATCCCGTCCTACCCTCCTTATCCCACAGCACTTTTCACCCCTTCAGTTCCCGCTTCCTTCACTATCACTCACTTTCTGCCCACCTGCCACACACTCACTCCACACCCTTGTCACCGGAAACGGAAGTCCCATATTTGTTATTAATAGAATGAATGTCATGATCATAACAATTATAACGACAACATTAGTAGTAAATATCTTTAATTTATCCATCGCTGGTTAACCGTCCGTTGTTTCCATTGAAAAATGTATTATAAAATTATGTGCAAATTTATAAAACCTTTTTGAGGGAATAGTTTTAAATTGAACGTTTTTAAATTGTTGATACAAATAATAACAATTTAAACGATATAAAAAATAAAAAATTATTATCAATGTCATATGTATCATCTATATTTTTAATATTACTATTTTTATATTTCAAACATGGAAACGATAGACTCACAATATGATATGCATGACAAATGCCGCCTGAATATTTTAAACGTAATTATTAGTATGAAAAATTTCCAATCGTACGAATTTTAAATTGTCCCTACGTAAGATGTATTATGAAATTGAAGATAATTTTAATAGATGTTGAAATGGTTAACATCGATAGATAAATTAAAGTTAATTATTTTGACTTATTATTATTCTTATTCGTACTGTCGTTGTTATAATTGTTATGATTGTCATGTCATATGCATGTTATTTAATCGTGAAGGTAATGAATTCATAATATATTACTGTTATTATTATTATTGTATTGAAGAGATTTTTTTTAAATGGATTAAAGTAGGAAATTGAAAATAAAAGTACGTGAGCTGAGTTTCAAACTCTTTGACGCGATGAGAGAACGCGCATGTGAGGTACCCTGTCTCTCTCTGGCCGATGCCTCGATTCGCCTCTCTTGCTCTCTTTAATTCCTTAGTGAGCACACATATACAAAATATAGATGTGTTCAGTCTCACCCATACATAGCCTTATACACCATGGTCCCGCCGCGCTAAGAAGGGAAAAGCGAAGAACTGCACAAAGCGGAGACGACAAAGAACGCTATGTACAAGCTATACGACTTGTACTCTCTCTCAATATCTACAAAAATCTTTATACAAAAATCTACAAAAATCTACAAAAAATCTTTCGTCTCTTTTGCGTCACGAAATCTGACGATTTTTCGTGACGCGACCTTGAAATTTTCCTCTCAACGCGCTTAAAGAAGTTTCACTTCAAAAGCGCTTAAAGAAGTTTCACTTCAAAAGCGCTTAAAGAAGTTTCACTTCAAAAATTACGCGCTTCAAAAACAACGCGCTTAAAGAAGTTTCACTTCAAAAATTAGAAATTTACAGACTGCTTCTTTATTATTTTATCTTGATCACAAAGCTTCTTCTATGAGCACGTCGATGTTCCAACTTTGGCTTCCTCATAGATCGGATGGCTCGTAGCTTTGTGAGCAAGATAAAATAATGAAGAAGAATCTAATTTGCATGATTCTTTTCTCAGAATTTGATTGCAATAACAATGCAATAACGAACATAAATTTTTCAATCATACGATCTTAAATTTTTTACCGATTTTTGCAACGTTTAATGCTAAATATTCTTAAAGGTAGTACCTCCACGCCCCTTACTGACACAAGAATTTGTTAAAACTTAGCTTACACATTACTGAATGCATTATCTGAATTTCTGTCCAATTCATACAAGGTCAATCATTCCCAAGACGAGATAATTACAATAGTTCAAGTTAGCATGATTTGCATGTATTTCCAATACCAAGCGCGCACGAACGACACATTTTTTGTTCCGTCATCTAAACCTAGGAATTGAAGAAGCAACGTGAATATCTTAGAAGAGCATGGCGCGAATATGCTACAAAAATGTGAGGATGGTTTACCGTTTAGTTTTCGAGATATCGTGAATAAAAAAGAACTGCGTTATTAGTGCGTGAGCGGCATACGCGATCCGTCACATATAACCCCCGTTGCTCCGCACACCGCTTTCTCTATACCTACTGGTGTGGCGTGAAGGTACTACCTTAATAATATTCTCTTTATGTCGAAAATATAAGTCCCGGATATTTAAATTTGCACAAATTAGAGCGATGACAGTTTTTTTTTTATTCGGGTAATTTTTTAATACATAAGGTATTAAAGGCTTCGCCTGCCCTTTGTAGGCTATACTTTCTCTGTGCTTGGCGCTTACGATTTTTTTTATTTTATGTTTGATAATTGTTTTTCTTATAATAATTCTCGTGGAGTAGTTTCTGCTCCCACGACCAGTGATTCTTGTTTAAAGTCCTTCCTTAATGCTAGTTATTTCAGTTCATAGGATTTTTGTTTCCTTTTAGGATATATTATTTATTTTTCTTGAGAGGGCCAGGTGCGATCCTGGGAGCTCGCAAGAAAAGAGAATAAATTGGTTGAGAGATAAAGAGGGTCAACTGCTATGTTGGGAGCTCTTTATTGGTCTTAATTCGGATCTTATAATTTAATATTTTGTGTTCGTAATCGGTTCGATGAAATTTTTTTTTCTTGTGAGGGGCACGTGCAATCCTGGGGGCTCGCAAGACCAAAGGATGGCGTGATTAGGAGATAGAGAGGGCCAACTGCAATGTTGTGAGCTCCTTATCTCATTGGTTTTTGGTTTCGAGGATTGGATTTGTGCTTAAAGATTAAATTTCGCTCGCTGTCGGTTCGAATAAGTTTTGCTCTTGGGAGGGCTAGATGCAATCCTAGGGGCTCGCAAGACCAAAAGATGATGTATTTAGGAGATAGAAAGGGCCAACTGCAATATTGGGAGCTCTTTATCTTATAGGTTTTTGGTTTGAGGATGGGATTCGTTTTTTTCTCAAAGCTAGGTGAGATGGGCTTTCTCAAGAGTGACCTAGGCTGTGTTAAGAGTTTATGAGGGCCAGAAGCAATTCCGGTAGTTCATAAACAGTAAAAGGGGTTGATGAGAGCCCGGACCAGAGGCTTGCTACGATACGAAGTGTATGGTAGGAGAGTTGGATTGGGAATGAAGATCTGGAGCGTTGTTCGCTCGGTCTTATAATTTCCTTATAATTCGGTCCGGGAGTGATCCGATTTTGGCTCATGGGGCGGGTTTTGAGCACACCGTGAGACCACTATTCGACTGGTATGTGTTACCGAGCTGTTTGCCACCGGCCAATATCCATTCTGGTGTGCACAACCCACGAACGCGAAACCCTGATTTACACCGATCCAGAAAATCCACTCGCAGGCAGCCAATTTTGAATCAATCGTGATGAAACTAGTCTCATTCGAATGATTATTAAATTTACTCGAATATACTTTTTTGGTTTTTCGAAATCGGTCCAAGTTTCGTCAAAATCAACAAAAATAACATTGGCCAACTTCAAATGCCGCCTACTGTATATTAAATAATATTCAAATTATACACAATTATCTGTCCAAATGCGTTATTTTCATTTGAATCCCCGTATGAATAGCGGTATATTATTCTCATACGGTGAAAATGAGAAATAATGGACGATATTCTAGAGCGACGGAATAACCTCAACTCGCTTATTTTTCCGGGCGAATAATATGCGTGTATTAGTAACGAAGATAGAGTCCTATAGAAGCGTACTGCCTATAGCCCGCTTGAAGCAAGAGAAGTTAGGGAGCTCGGACGAGTTATCCTCCAACGGTAAGATGTCGATAGCGTCACCTTTACTTGTGTGCGCTCACGTACAGCACTCTACACGCTTGCGACTGTGTCCGTGCGTTCGCTCCGCCTGCCAGGTTGGGGATATCATGCCATCTCTCTTGCATTGAGTTGGGGATGTCGTGCTGTTTCTCTCACACTCACTTGGGGAGATGATGCGTTCTCTCTCGCGCCAGATCGATAACATACCCGAAGTGGGGGTTTTATACGCCGCCCTTGGTACCCCTGCAGTTAAATTGACATGTGCCCGATAGGAGACAATTTTTTTTCTCAATGTTTTATTTTCAGGTTACTATGCTAATTGAATTAGTATTTGACCGAACCAAGCAAACCCAACCTAATTGAAATACAGGGCGATCGCAATTTATATATTACAAAACTGTAATCGATACTAGCAAGGTATTTGGTGTAGTTGGTATGGCATCGGGTTACAATGCTCGGTATCATGCGTTCAAGTCCTACTAGATTCTTATTATTTTTTATTTATAATAATAATTATTTAAGCCACGCACTTATCTATGCCATAGTGCTAACACATTTTTTTTTATAACACAAAAAATTTTTAAAGTTTCGGTATGTTAAGGGGGACTTTGTCCTTGGAGTGCCATTTTTCAGGTGTTCTCATTTTATTGTTTTTAAAGAAAACGAGTAAAGCTTTTTGATTGCGGTTTTTTTCTTGCTTTTATTCATGATATACAGAACATTAATTTTTTTTTTAACAAAATGGTGGCCGTTGCAGCTCCGCGAAAACAGGTCCTCAAATCGCGGGAGGTAAACTGCTGACATCACTGCCCCCTCTTTGTTGATCTGAAACACAAATTCAAAGCATATTATCAATCTGTGACCCTTTGTTCATGGAATGACGGATGGGTTTTTCGTTTAGTGCAAATTTTGGAAAATGGCGGCACTTATAAAAAACATCGAATTTTCGCTTTTTTTTTCGCATAAAAAGATAAATAATAAATGCAAAAATGTATCTATCGAAAAAACGATCCGTCATTCCGTGAAGACATATTTTCTGAGTATGCTCTCCAAATTTCAGGTCGATATGTTAACCCTTTACCGCTCAAATGCACTGTGGAGATACCCCCATGTTCGGGATAATAATAATCATAGAAAAAGTATCGAAAATGATCTCGTAATGACATATTTTTATGTTTTCGAGGTCGCTCATTCAAATGGTGCAGTCAGAATTTTCGAAAAAGATTGTTTAACGATTTTTTTTTTAACAAAAACCGTAAAAAAATGCAGATTTTTTCGAAGAAATTTTTTTAAATTATCGTTTAAATAGTGTTATTGGCATTTTCATAACTGCAGAGTCATGACAAACGTGCACCCGAGAGTTGTACTTAAAGGATCACCAATGAGAATATTTTGATTTGACCTTTTCCAATGTCAAAATGACCCAAAATGTCTAAATTTGTCGGGTCAAATTCACTTCTCAGAGTCGTTTCAGGATACAATATTGAAATGTATAATTTTGGAAAATCAGCGATGATTCAAAGGTTTTTGGGGTCGCTGATCACGATCCCGATGTCAGAATCACGAAATTCAAGATGGCGGATCCAATATGGTGTCCAATTAGAATGAAAACCACGACTTTTGGTTTATTTTGGATAATCAGTGGTGATATAAGGGTTTCAAGGATTGCTGATCACGATCCCGATGTCAGAATCACGAAATTCAAGATGGCGGATCCAATGTGGCGCCCATTTAGAATGAAAACCACGACTTTCTGCTTATTTTGGAATATCAGCGGTGATAAAAGGATTTTCGGGGTCGCTGATCACTATCCCGATGTCAATATTATGAAATTCAAGATAGTGGACACAATATAGCGCTTGTTAAAAAACAAATCGATTATTCGTCACCCTCAGCCTTAGGAAATTGCTCGATTCTCTTCTAAGTTGCCCAATTCTCACCGCGTGGAGGTGGGTGATCTTAAGAATTTCATTTTTTTAAATTTTTTCTTTTTTTTAAATTCTTTTGAAAAAAAAGAAAAAAAAAATGAAAAAAAGGAAAAAAAAGAGTTTCTCAAGATCACTCACCTTCACGTGGTGAGAATTGGGCAACTTGGGAGAGAATCGAGCAATTTCCTAAGGCTAAGGGTGACGAATAATTGATTTGGCTTTTAACAAGTGCTATATTGTATCCGCCATCTTGAATTTAATAATATTGACATCGGGATAGTGATCAGCGACCCCGAAAACCCTAGCATCACCGCTGATTTTCCAAAATAAGCAGGAAGCCGTGGTTTTCATTCTAAATGGACGCCATATTGGATCCGCCATCTTGAATTTCGTGATTCTGACATCAGGATCGTGATTAGCGACCCCAAAAACCTTAGTATCATCGCTGATTTTCCAAAATTATACATTTCAATATTGAATCCTGAAACGAGTCTGAGAAGTGAATTTGACCCGACAAATTTAGACATTTTGGGTCATTTTGACATTGGAAAAGGTCAAATAAAAATATTTTCTTTGCTGATCCTATAAGTACAACTCTCGGGTGCACGTTTGTCATGACTCTGCAGTTATGAAAATGCCGATAACACTATTTAAATCGTAATTAAAAAAAAAATTCTTCGAAAAAATCTGCGTTTTTTTACGGTTTTTGTTAAAAAAAAATAGTTAAACAATCTTTTTCGAAAATTCTGACTGCACCATTCGAAAGAGCGACCTCGAAAACATAAAGATATGTCATTACGAGATAATTTCCGATACTTTTTCTATGATCATTATGATCCCGAACATAGGGGTATCTTCACAGTGCATTTGAGCGTTAAAGGGTTAATTCAGCCGCCAGGAGAATGTCAGCCATTTTTAAAAACGTGTTTTCGAGAAAAACGCGTTTAAAGTTTCTTAATGTGTTTACACAAATGTGTTTATAATTACCGCTAATCGGCAATGCCTGGTCCATAGAGGCATCCCTCCTCTTCTTCTAGCTGGCTCATGTTGAGCCGCTAACATCTTTTGAAAATTTCAAGGACAAAGTCCCCCTTATACCAATTTGGCTAAAACAGACACTTCGGGGTTTTTAGGGTCGCTGATCACGAATATGAAGCTAAATGAAGCTAGATGGTTCATCAGCCCAAGATGGCTGATGAACAATTGTAAGAAATAAAAAAACTTTGATTAGCTGGGGCGAAACTTGTTTTTTTCTACTTTTTTTTGTTTTTTAAATACTTTTTTTTTTGTTTTTTATGCTTTTTTGTTTGTTTCCTTTTTTTTTCTAATTGTTCCATCGTTTTAGGGTCCTACCCCTTTAAGGTGGTTCTTGCAAAGACATCAAATCTAGATGGACTGATAAAAATACGACAAACGTAAAGGCTGAGGTTCCTATAGTATGCTTGCAAAGTTTTAGATTCTTTCACCGTTTGGTTCCGGAGATAGCTGCTCGTAAACTTTTTCAATTTAACACCGTGGGTATAGGCCACAATGTGACAAACGAAGCTAGAGTCCTTACTCCTATCAAATTCTAATACTTAAAAACTAGATGAGCGGACGAAACTTTGCTGGATCGATGCAATAAACATTATTGAATATTCTGATGAAATTTCAAATTTATTTACCGTACCGTTATAATTAAAAAAAACGTCATTTTCTAGCCTCGGGTGCAGACCGATTCTCGCTTGTTTTATGCGTGCCCACTCACCGCGCTCCGCCGCGCCTACGTTCCCGCTTATTCCCCGCCACCGGTCGCGCAAGAACTACTTTAAGCCTCCAACCGCCTTTTTTCATTATTCCTCTCACCACCCTCTCCGCGATCGTACGGCTGCAGCCGTATCGCTTCCTTCTCTCTCACCCTGTATCGACCCTGTATCGCATTCGCCTAGAACGGAGGGAAACTGCAGAAAACCTTCCGTTGATACAGGGCGGACCCTGCCTAGTTCCCCCCTGATGGCCGCGCGAGTAAACTCAAGCGTGGTCTCCCGAGGCGCCCTAAGCAGGTTCCTCCTTTGCCGTGATTCAGTGGTTAAGTTAGTGCGTGGCTGAGCGGTCCCCTTTCGAGCGATAAGAACCGCTGCGAAAGTCCTCCAGAGCCGCACCCCGACCACCCACCCATCCCAGAAAGGTGTTTTTGGGCATTTGTTTTGGTGGGATCCGAACCACCGGGATTGCAGATTAAACACATAGAATAAATTTTCCATTGTTTTTGGCCGTGGGGCTCGACCTCGGGTCCGCTGCGTGCGAACCCCGAGCCTCACCCACTGAGCTACTGCGCTCCCTTCTTTTGTTTTTTCTTTGTTTTTTTTAATACCTATTTGTTTGTTTTCTTTGTTTTTTAATACTTTTTTTTGTTTTTTTTTTCTGCTTTAACCAAAATAACAAGTTCTGCCCCGGCTTATCAACGTTTGTTCATTTCATACAATTGTTCATCCGCCATATTGGATCCGACATCTTGAATTTAGGAATTATGAAATGCTGGCTTCAAATTCGTGATCAGCGACCTCAAAAACCCTCCAGTAAAAAATTTCAGGCCAAAATATTGAGTAGAAAAATGTGTTACTGAAAGGGTTAAAAGGTAAAGATTTTATAAAATTTTGAAATTTTGTAAAAATGTTTCTACGCGTTCTAACTTACGTAAATTTGAGCCTATCGAGCCGTAATTTTTTGCAAAAATGGTCTAGGGGACAAGGATGATTGTCATCGAATTTGGCTAGAATCGCTCAAGGGGTTCGGATTTTAGAAAATTATGAAATTTTCTAAAAATGTTTGTACGCGCTCTAACTGTCGTAAATTTGAGAGTATCGAGTCGTAACTTTTTACACAAATAACCTAGGGGGCAAGAATAAGTAGTATTGAATTTGGCTAGAATGACTTAAGGGGTTCCGATTTTAGATATTTTTGAAATTTTCTAAAAAATTTTGTACCCGCAAATGAATTAGAAATTACAATAAAGCGTGCAAATTAGAAACTTGCACATTAGTTTCTCATTAATTTGGATTGCTTTTTTAAATCGAGCCAACTTCAGATTATAAATTTAAACAAGAGAGAAGAATGGTGTAGATTGAATTTCGCATATTGCTTCGTTATCATTTTTTCGGACTTACAATGCTTCCTCTATTAGGAAGTCAAAATTAGGAAAACCAACTCCTTATAGTGGTAGATTTGTAAGTCCGCAATAATGATAAAGAAGCAATATGCGAGATTCAATTTATACCAATCTTCTCTCTTTTTCAACTTTTAATTTGAAGTTGTCTCGATTTAAAAAAAACAATGCGAATTCTTAACATAGCGGCTCCACGAAAAAAAAACCGAATTGTTTTGTTAACAGCATAATTTGTTATCTATTTAAAGAATTTTGACCTCACATTTTCCCTGTCCCTGCATGTTTACCACTCTGGAATTTCTATCTCATCACGTTGGATTTGTTTTCATTCGACTTGTACTTTTTTCAATTGGAAACAAAAGAAAATGCTTTTTGTTTATTACCAAAACTGACAAATGCCTTTTATTACCAAATGCCTTTCATTACCAAATGCCTTTTATTACCAAAACTGACAAACCCAAACTTACTGCCAAATTTCGATATTTTAAAACGTTAACAAAAATCGTACGTAGTGCGGTAGTCTGGTAAGTATTGTGGTGAAAATTGAGTTCAATTAATTAAATAGAAACCCACTTATTTCGTCAAAAAGACTGGATATAACTGGATTTAAAAAAGGTTAATAAAAGACTTCGAAAAAAATAAAATAAAAAATGAAGAAAGTGTGAGGATCTAACCCACAAGGTTCGCATCGTTGTACGATACACTCTACGTACTCCGCCAAACTACAATTCTGTGAACTCCTTCGTAGATGGTAACATATAAATTGTGTCCCGCCTTCATTGGATGCCATTGGGTTTACTTGGTTTACTGAAGAATCTATTGTTTTCGGATATTTATGGGATTCCCTGATTTTTTTTATTTACTTTCGAATTATAATAAATACCGTCGCGGTAGAGTAGTCGCGATAGGGGATCACGGTAGGGAAGGCAGTGCGGCTCCCCACCACGTGCAATCCGCCAGAAACACGAGGCTGGTAGGCGGGGCGTATCGACTGGTCGACGGTAGAGCCATCATGCGGACGTTAGAGTCGCCGAAAGCTTTACTTCAAGCGGCCCGACTGTCGGACGAATAGACACAGCGTTTGATTTATTTGTGAACCTCGTAAAAATAAAGCGTTCGCCGAACGATGGTCAGGTAGGCTTTTCGAGGTATATAGATCTTGTGCAAAATAATAAATATTCTTTCATTTGTCCGTGCGCTTCGTAAAAATAACGAGTGCATCGAACAATTGACAGGTAGGTTCCAAGAACTACTCGGAACGTATAAAAATAATAATAATTATTTTCTTCATCTGTAACTACGTAAAAATTTCGAGTGAATCGAACGATCCACAGGTATCTTTCCAGAGTTTCTCTGAATGTAGGAAAAATAATAGTAATCATTCTCTTCATTTGTGCATTATTATTCCTATGTTTAGTGAAGCACTGAGAACCTATCTGTGGATCGTGCGATGTACTCGTAATTTTAACAAAGTGTACAGACGACGGAAAGAATAATTATTCGTTTTCACAAGTTCTGTAGACCTCCTACAGCCTACCTGTCGATCGTTCGACCCACTCGTAATTTTTTACGAAGTGCACAGATGAAGAAAATAGTAATTATTAATTTTTCCACTCTCAGAAAAGTTCTGAGAGCCTATCTGTCGATTGTTAGAGGAATTCGTGATTTTAACAGAATGCACCGGTGAAAATAATAATAATTTTTTTTCGTGCATTCAGAAGAGCTTTCAGAACCTACCTGTCGATACTTTGATGCATTCCTAATTTTCACGAAGTGTGCAGATGAAGAAAATAATTATTACTAGTTTTTTTACGTTCAGAGAAGCTCTGGGAACCTACCTGTCGACCGTTCGATGCACTCGAAATTCTTACGAAGTCCACAAATGAAGAAAATAATGATTATAATTTTTTACGTTCAGACGAGCTCCGGGAACCTACTTGTCGATCGTTCGATGCACTCGTAATTTTTACAAAGCGCGCAGATGAAAAAAGTTATTATGATTCTTTTCCGCATGTTTAACGGATCTTGAAACTACCTGTCCTTCGATTCGATGCATTTGTAATTTTCACGTAGTGGGCAGGTGATATAAAACAAGTTATTTTTCATTTATTGAGAAGAGCTCTGAAACCCCACTTTCCGATCGTTCAATGCACTCATAATTTTCTCTAGCTCGAAAAAAAATTAAGGAAAAAAACTCATTTTTCATGTCATTTTTTAAAAAACTCATGTTTCATCAAATATGTCATGACGGTCACAAAGCGAGACACATAGCGAAATATTGTCGAAGCAGCTCCCAATCTTACGGACGGTACAGTTTACCCACTGAAAAAAAAATTTGGTTGAAAAGCTTGAAATACGTTTGATGCAACTAAATTATTTAGTCCCATACGCACGACAAAATATTTGTAGAATTTATCAAAATATTTCGATAATTAATTAAATAAATCGTGATTTAAATCAACAAAATTGAGTGTTGCATTAAAATATTGGAAGACTTTGAACGTAATATTTTGTTAGTATAAAAATAATTATATCTTCAATGTACATGTAATTTGTGATCGCAGAACACCTAAAATCAAATTCACAAAATAATATACTATTCGAACAAAAAATTGAGAAAATAAACAAGAACCAGTATATAACAATGAATAAAAATTCAGTTATATCGAGTACGTCGCTGTTAACATGCAAAAAAAATGTATGTCAACCAAATTGTACGTACGGCTTATCGAACTATTCATACAATTTAAAAGACAATTGAGGTCACCACCACGCTCAAGAGTTTTGTGGTTGCAAGACACATTTTAGTATAATCAACTAAAATATATTTGTTCGACGGGAAAAATTTGTTGTTTCAACTACACTGAAAAAAAATTAATTTGAATCTAATCTAATTAACTAATGGTATTTATAATCAATAAAATCATAATATATTCATTATGACATAAATAGTGTAACAGGATTTTAATTTAAAAAAAAAAAAAAGCGCCACGTCGATATTTAGGCACGTTACATATTTTCTGCCTGGGCTGGGATTTGAACTGCCTACCTACAAGTTTCCTACCTAATGCCTGCCTTACTAACCCGGGATGCTACTTATTGCGCTATTGACTTCTAGTGAATTTCATTACATTAAATTTCATATATAAGCTGCATGGTGGGTCACAACTACAAAATAAAACAAATATCATTTACAATTCAAACTGGCAACAGTTAATTCAAACGAATATCTCGTGATCGCTTGCGCTTGCGTGCCGATCAAAATTCAACAAAATTCGAACGATTAAACTGGTACTACGTTTAGTTGAAATAAATACGTCTTTTCAATAAATCAAGACAAAGAGGCGATATCACTTTCACGTCTTTGCGCTTGCGTGCCGATTAAAATTCAACAAAATTCGAACGATTAAACTGGCAGTACGTTTAGTTGAAATAAATATACGTCTTTTCAACAAATCAGGACAAAGAGGCGATTTTGAGTTATGCGTTTGAATTTGTCATAACAAAAGTTGTGTTCAACGAATTATGTACTCTGACAAAAAACTAATTTCAAACAACGAAATATATTTAGTCGGCCAAAATCTGTTTCAGACAACACTTTCAAAACCAATCCAACTAAATTTCGGTTTTGGTAATAAATTTGTGCTTTTGGTTTAACAAAATAGTTCAACAATTTGATTCGTTAATTATAACGAATTAAATTAAGCGACGAACCAACTACTTGAAGCAGTTTTGCTTAAAAAAAAAGGCTTCCGTTGAGAAATTCTGATTTCTCATAGATAAAAGTACGCAAAAAGATGTTTATAATGATTTTAAAAAATATGTTCAAAATGAGACAAATTATTTTGTCAACTTACGAAAATTAGTTATTCAGATTGTGTTCTGTAAAGTAACTGTTCATAAAGTCTATTAGAATAAATACATTATGTTCAATAAACAAATTATTTAGTTTAAACAAAGAAACCATGCAAGTTGGTCACTATAAAAGCTCCAACTAAATGTAGTGTGAAAAGCAACCGATTTTTGCCTTATGGATAACAAATTCATAATATTTGTACGGACTAAATCAAATTGTTAAATGATTTTCTTAGGCATTGGCATCACCAATTGAACTAGTACAAGATCGATGAAGTTTAGTTAAGCCACATAAAAAAAAATCCAACTATCCAAATTATTTGTTACTTTGAAAAATGATTTTGACTGAAGTATATACATTGATTTCAACACAAATTTAGTTTTTTTTAATATATCAGTCCGATTCGATACAACGAATATTTGTTATTTTCAACAAAATTGTTTAGATACTTTGGTACCTAGTATTCAATCAAATATATAATGAAAATATATTTGAATCAAGTAGAAACAAACAAATATTTCCAGTCGTTTGAACAAAAAATTTGATTTGACTGATTTAGTTGATTCAAATTACAAAAATATCGATGATTGCCATGAACGAACTGATCCTCATCTAGTGCAAGCAAATTTTAGTTAAATCAATCGACTTAAGTATCAACTAAAGAGATTTAGTTGTTTCAATGATTTTTTTTTCTCAGTGCCCGTACCAATAAAAAATGCCAATAAATTTAACGTATCGTGCAATTACTGTGATAAGCCGGGACACATGTACAAAGAGTGTCGAAAAAGATGAAAGGATCAGAGTCAAGAGACTCATCAGCAACAAGTGGGACCGCAAGCGTGGCCCAATCAATACAGGTGGACGAAAGGTAACGGACATCAGTGTGAAGTGCCAAGAGTACCAGCAAGAAACGACAGGGGAAGCAGGAAAACTATAGGCTCCCTCGCAATCAACACCATACGAGCAGCGACTCATATTGAACGACCGCACGTCAGCACAGTGAGCAAGCAGCTACAGGGCGCACCAAAAAAAGTTTGTAACATAAAGACAATGACTCCCAAAAAGTTGGCGATGAGCGATTTTCATATCCCATCACCCCAGTTAAAAGAAAATATTCTGACGTAAAAAGCAGATACTGGAGCACAGTGTTGTCTTACAAAAAAGAGTACATTACGAGTCGAAACCGAAATAATCGACGAGACCGTTGAACTCAAAAGAATAGGTGGAAAAACGTTCAACGCCATCTGCAAGGTAATACTGGAAGTTGCCACTCCAGTCGTGAATATCAAACACGGATTTATCGTAAGCAATGATAATATACTGATCGATACAGATCGTATACTGGGACAGGATTCCACGATTCAACATAACGTTGATATATTGAGTGGGAAAACGATAAAAATATATGGACATAGCATGCCCCCTTCAACAGCACCAAAACAATAAAAATCTCACCACGCGTTGAAAAAATGCTATACGCAAAAACCTTGACGGCAACGATCGGATGCGTAGCCGCAATAGAATTATAGCCAGAAATCATGATAGGTGGAAGTATCACAAAGTCGAACCGAAATTCTTGCATTGTACTCATACGAAATGCGAGCCAAAAAGCGGTCGAGATTGGCGGGCCCACAGTACAACCGGAAGAAATGTAAACTGAAGAAGATAACAATGCAATAAACAATGCAATACAAGTAAAAGAAAGATAACCGTCCTCGGCAAAGCCGAAAGAATTGAGAAACGGGAAAAAATATGGAAGGAGGTCAAAGGCACTTCCGATTTAAATACAGTAGAAGAAGAATTTCTCACAGAATTCATCGCAGAGTTCACCGACATATTCCACCTGGAAGGGGTAATGCTCGGAACCACCGATGTGGTAGAGCATCAAATACAAATAAAATATGGGACCGTACCAATAAATATACGTCCGTACAAGTTACCCGAGGCACATAAAAAAGAAGGAATGAAGCAAGCCGATGAAATGCTGAGGAATGGCATAATATGACCGAGTAGGAGCCCGTGGAACGCTCTTCTACTCGTCGTTCCAAAGAAAAATCCAACGCGCAGAGAAATGTACAAAAAAGTGTAGTCATGGATTTTCGGAAACTCAACGAAGTAACCGAAGGGGATTCATACCTATTGCCTAATATTACTGAAATATTGGACCAATTCGGTCCTGCAAAATATTTTATAACACTCGATCTTGCTTCAGTCATTTCATCAAATTCCAATGACGGAGAAAGACAAACAAAAAAACTGCATTTTCTACACCACTTGGACATTACGAATACAACCAAATGACATTTGGGTTAAAAAACGCACCCCCAACTTTCCTGCGACTTATGGATGCAGTACTAGCAGATCTACAGGAACTCAAATGCAACGTATATTTGGACGAAATCGTCGTCTACGGATCATCCCTCAAAGAACACAACAACAGACTAAGAGAAGTGTTCAATCGACTGCGAAAAGAAAAATTAAAAATACAGCCGAAAAAATGTCGATTCCTACAAAAAGAGACACAATATCTGGGGCACGTGATAACAGAAGTCGGAGTCAAACCAGACCCGGAAAAAATAAAAGCAGTGCAGGAATTTCCTATACCAAAAAATGTTAAAGAAGTACAATCGTTTTCGGACTAGCAGGGCACTACAAAAAATTCATACAAGATTTTTCAAAAATAGCAAAGCCACTCACAGAGCTAACAAAAAAAAGAGACCAATTACGAATGGACGGAAAATTGCCAGCAGGTATTCGAAAAACTGCTGCAAACCCTCAGTACCGTACCCATATTCTACATTTGAGACGCCATTCGTAATTGACACGAATGCATCAGACAAAGCAATTGAAGCAATTTTATCACACGGAAAAATGGGAGAGGATTTGCCGACATGTTACGCCTGTCGAACGCTAAATAAAGCTGAAAAAATTACTCTACTACGGAAAAAGAAATGTTGGCAATAATATGGGCGGTAACACAGTTTAGGCCATATAAATATGGCAAAAAATTTACAATAGTCACGGATCATAAACCCCTCACCTGGCTTTTTAACGTAAAAGACCCGGGATTAAGGCTCATGTGATTCCGCATAAAAGTAGAGGAATACGATTATAACATCGAATACAAAGCTGGAAAAAAAATACGAACGCCAATGCCCTTAGCAGAATGTATATATAGTCATGCTGACGCAAAAAAAGAGTAGCGAGGAAGAGCACGGCGAGAACGACGCGAGACGTGGGAGAGAACACCCGAGGAAGGCCCCTCTCCAGCCCCGACCCACACCTGGTGAGGCGGGCGATGACACCGAACAGCTGGCCCCCCGTAGGCGCGGACGGCCAAGGAAGCAGCCCGAGGCTAATGTAAACCCCTCCAACACACACAGGGTCCCAGCGAGACCGAAGAGAGTGACACGGAAGGGGAAGGTGCGCTCCGAGAGAGCGAGACAGATACAGACTCAAGCTAACATGAGACAGAAAATGGTGGTATAGAACACGCAAATCCAAGCGAAAAAGAAAAATAAATGAATTCAAAGAATATCACGAAGCCCCACTCGGCGGGCACCCCGGAGCAAAAACAATGATAAAGTGAATAAAACATAAATACAACTGGCCCGGGATAAAGAAAGAAATGGAAGATTACGTTGCAGTATATGACAAATGCCAGCCGAACAAGGTAACAATGACTAAGACCGCACCGATGATAATTACAGACACCCCCACACGAGCTTTTGAAAAATGTGCAGTCAACATAGTAGGACCTCTACCCGAAACGGATCAACGACACAAATACAAACTCACCTTCCAAGACATTCCAAAATATAGCGCTGCAATACCAATACAAACACAAGAAGCTCGTGAAGTAGCGAAAAAATTGGTCACAGAAATCATTTGCAAATACGGTACATCGACAGAAATACTTTCAGATCAAGGAACAAATTTTCCAAGCGAAACATTTAAAGAAATGTCCCAATTACTAGGCATAAAGATAATTCAGACTAGCGCCTATCACCCGCAGTCAAATGGGGCGCTAGAAAGGTCACATAGAACCTTGGCAGAATATTTAATATATACTGTGACACTGCGTCACAGGCGAGGCATACACCTCGCCGAAGTCCGTCACCACACGCCAAAAACACCGAAAAATGTAAATTAGCATAAGAACTACCAAGCCTCGAAAAAGCATCGAAAACACCGTCGTCCCTCGTCGCTCTTCTTTCACCATCTCCGTAGTCCCATATCAACCCGATAATGTCCTTAATAATCCCGTTGACCCACAAATCCCCGACAAAAAGCATTAAAGGAAACCCTGTGGACGGCGAAAAAGAACGAGCTACAAGGACAACGCCGCATATTATCCCAGTCTTCGCCGAGAGTCCCACTCACACCGCCGCGCCGAGGCCCTCATACGGATAGAACACCGAGAGAAACTGAACATCTGCAAGGGCCCGGTCGGTATATCGAGCGAGTGGGATTATTGGAAAAATCATCGATGAGCGCGAGCAACGTCACATCATACGCAAATTCGAGAGCCAGTGTCCACAGGGAGCCCCCACCCTTCCCCCTATGAGATTTGTCGCCGAGTCGACCGTCACATTCCATCTTTGGCAGCACCTTACGGGGTATCAATCATCGAAGGCGCTTGCGCCTGTGACGGCGACTCCGGTGACCCAATTAGATATCGATTACACAGCCCCACAAAAAAAAAAGGTCGTGATTTGGGGGACTGACTATAGTAATCCTATGTATTTTTCAACGCTGAATCCGAATCTGAGGTCAAAAAAATTCGTTGACCCCCAAACTTAAGGTCAAATCAAGGTCAAATCTAGAGAATCTATTGTTAACGAAGTAAACCAAGATATCTATATGTCTTTGGGGTCGCTGAATCCGAATCCGATGTCCGTTTGACCCGATCACGTTAGGTTCAAGGTCAATTGAAGGTCAAATGTTCTATTTCCACAAAAACTTCATTTTTGATCCTAGATTCGGAAAGAGCGGAAAATTCTACATTCAGATACGTTTATAGAAATTTTTGTACATGACCACTAAATGTCATACGAAGGTCAAACAATTTCACAGGCACACAAAAAAAAGTGGGATGTTTGAAAGACAAGACCATGTTACCAATACATTTTTGGGGTCGCTGAATCCGAATCCGGGGTCTGTTTGATCCGATCACGTTAGGTTCAAGGTCAGATCAAGGTCGAATCTAGAGAATTGATTGCCAACGAAGTAAACCGAGATATCTATGCATTTGTGGGGTCCCTGAATCCAAATCTGAGGTCCGTTTGAACTGATCAGGCCCGACTCAAGGTCGGATCAAGGTCAAATCTTGAGAATCTATTGCTAATGAACTAGGCCATCTCTATTTTGTTAACTCTTCGTTGTTATTGCTATGATCGGACCTGTGATTGAACTACTGGAAGTGGAATTGGGGCTATTGGTTGAACCTACAATTGTAGTTTCAACCTACTTCCAGTAGTTCCACTTCCAGTAGTTCAATCACAGGTCAATCACAGGTTCAATCAGTCAATTGTAGGTTCAACCAATCGCTATGATCGGACCTGTGATTGAACTACTGGAAGTGGAATTGGGGCTATTGGTTGAACCTACAATTGTAGGTTCAACCAACCTACAATTGTAGGTTCAACCAATAGCCCCAATGTAGTATATAGTATGTAGAATGTAGTTCTACCAATAGCTATTGGTTGAACCTACAATTGTTGGTTCAACCAATAGCCCCAATTCCACTTCCAGTAGTTCAATCACAGCTCCGATCATAGCGACTGGTTGAACCTACAATTGACTGATTGATCCTGTGATTGACCTGTGATTGAACTACTGGAAATGGAACTACTGGAAGTAGGTTGAACCTACAATTGTAGGTTCAACCAATAGCCCCAATTCCACTTCCAGTAGTTCAATCACAGGTCCGATCATAGCGATTGGTTGAACCTACAATTGACTGATTGAACCTGTGATTGAACTACTGGAAGTGGAACTACTGGAAGTAGGTTGAACCTACAATTGTAGGTTCAACCAATCGCTATGATCGGACCTGTGATTGAACTACTGGAAGTGGAATTGGGGCTATTGGTTGAACCTACAATTGTAGGTTCAACCTACTTCCCGTAGTTCCACTTCCAGTAGTTCAATCACAGGTGATTGAACCACATTGACAGGTTCAACCAATCGCTATGATCGGACCTGTGATTGAACTACTGGAAGTGGAACTACTGGAAGTAGGTTGAAACTACAATTGTAGGTTCAACCAATAGCCCCAATTCCACTTCCAGTAGTTCAATCACAGGTCCGATCATAGCGATTGGTTGAACCTACAATTGACTGATTGAACCTGTGATTGACCTGTGATTGAACTACTGGAAGTGGAACTACTGGAAGTAGGTTGAAACTACAATTGTAGGTTCAACCAATAGCCCCAATTCCACTTCCAGTAGTTCAATCACAGGTCCGATCATAGCAATAACAACGAAGAGTTAACAAAATAGAGATGGCCTAGTTCATTAGCAATAGATTCTCAAGATTTGACCTTGATCCGACCTTGAGTCGGGCCTGATCAGTTCAAACGGACCTCAGATTTGGATTCAGGGACCCCACAAATGCATAGATATCTCGGTTTACTTCGTTGGCAATCGATTCTCTAGATTCGACCTTGATCTGACCTTGAACCTAACGTGATCGGATCAAACAGACCCCGGATTCGGATTCAGCGACCCCAAAAATGTATTGGTAACATGGTCTTGTCTTTCAAACATCCCACTTTTTTTTGTGTGCCTGTGAAATTGTTTGACCTTCGTATGACATTTAGTGGTCATGTACAAAAATTTCTATAAACGTATCTGAATGTAGAATTTTCCGCTCTTTCCGAATCTAGGATCAAAAATGAAGTTTTTGTGGAAATAGAACATTTGACCTTCAATTGACCTTGAACCTAACGTGATCGGGTCAAACGGACATCGGATTCGGATTCAGCGACCCCAAAAACGTATAGATATCTTGGTCGAAAAATACATAGGAATACCATAGTCAGTCCCCCAAATCACGACCTCTTTTTTTTTTGTGGGGCTGTGTTATTGATCCCTCCATGACCTACCTTTACATTGCGCAGGCCCTTGATCCCCAAATCGTTCCTAGATTCCCCCTACCCTTCCACCCCATGCTGTCCCGGTGAAGAAGACGACGAGCTCGTCACTTCGGCGAGAGCGAGCATAGAGCAAAGAGTCCAGAGTCATAAGAGTAATATTGTATCGAGCCATTGCGTGAGAGAGTTACAAAGCGATAGAGAGCGGACACGTGGTCGAGACCGCCATTTTCGGTATCGAGGACCACGACGATCATCGCGAGCGAGAGTACGTGTGGAGTCCTGACATCCGATAAAGTAAGCCCGTTCCATTACCTTTTTTTATTATTCTGCTGCCCCTTCGAACATTTTTCGCGACAAAATACCCTTTTTCTTGTATAACAACCGTGAGCGTGTGGTGACGCAGCGCGACCCTCCCCTGTTACACTTCCGCGATTTTTCAAGCCCGTCGTCCCCATTTTCTTTTCTCTTCATTTCGAGTAATTCCCCTGTCTAATTGCGAGTTTGATTATTTTTCAATGCTCCAGAAAACCCGACGTGGGTAATTATTAAGAGGCCCGCGCGCCGGGAAAACCATTGACCCTAAGATATTGTAAACCCCCCCGTTTTTTTTTCTTTTTGCGTTCGAATCAGTAGAGTAGAAATTTTGTCGATCAATATCGACTGGCGCCCAAAAATCACTAGTACAGTTTTCTTTTTTGCGTTCATTTTTTTTCCGATTCTTGTTTAACACGCGTCCTCGCCACGCTCGACATTGTCGCGTGGGCGAGTCGCCGGATCCCCCTTAATAAATTTCCGTATTCTTTTACTTTGTCTACTTCTTTTTTCACGTAGGTAGATTTTCCTTTTTTTTCCTTTCCTTTTTTTTTTGCAAATAACCCGGGTTCGCCCGGGAATAACGTCCGGCAAACCGAAGAGTGCCGTGACAATACATACAGCAACAGGTTACACGCCATATGAGTTGGTATATGGAAAAACAGTCGAATTATCGACGGCTCTGTAGCAGCCATAACGCCAAGCATACAGTTATGACGACTACGTAGCTGAGCTACGAGAAAAATTACGAGTGACATGGGAAGTGGCGGAAGAACAATTAAAGGATAAAAAAGAAAAAGCCAAAGAACGATATGATGCGACCACTGGTAAGGCAGAATACCGACCAGGAGACAAAGTATTATTGTTGGACCCCACAGTACGCCGCGAGAGGTCGCCAAGCTGACCCCCAAGTGGATATGGCCATACACATTAGAAAGTAACGATACGGAAGTTAACTACACTATCAGCCGCGTACAGCCCGTGTAAAGCTCGCATGTGGCGCATATATATATATATATATATATATATATATATATATATATATATGTATAAACGTTTCGAGAATGTGTACTATTGAGAATTCTACTGGTGTCCGTGATTCTCATCTCGAATGCAAATTCCGGAAATAAATTTTATGTGTTTATTATGATTTTGTCGTATCGAATGGCTCGTTGTGTGGTTTCATGCGCACGAACCGCGAGTTCGACACAGGCCCGAGTTATAAGCCTATCTTTTTGGAGAAGATGATGTGCCGAATTATCTGGTCGATTTTGACTCTACTATGTTATTTCGAGGGTGCCTCAGATATCGAGTAGTTATACCCCATGGGTCATGGTGGACCTGGGTGTAACGAGACCCATCATCACTGGCTATGTAGAGCGGGCCACTTGAATGAGGAGGAGAGCCGTGAGAAGCACGGACTCCTTAATAATAAGAAAAAAAAACTATTCCAGCGGCAACTAGGGAATTTATGAATTAAGAGGCTTAGTTGAAAGGTTTAATTAGTAAGGAACAATTATCAGGCATAAAGACTCTAGAGCGTTATGGGCGCGCGTACGTTATTCGTCTGAATCTACTCCCATAGCTGTCGCGCGTTTGTACGTTTCTTGTCGTCGACTCTATATCCAGGTGTTTACAAGATACGTGTCGGTGGTCGAGGCTTTGGTTGCACGACGTGCGACTGTATACGTATAAGTCGAGCGTTAGGGACTCTCGTGTTGTTATTGCTTGATTGTCGTTATGGACTGGTGAATGCCTAAGTGTGTGTGAGTTGGATCGCAAATTTTCACACGTATTTCAAGTAGTAGAGCTACTTGCGATACGATTTCGTTTTATAATTAATTTAAACGAATTTATGAATTTATCGGCTGACTGAACCTACACGTTTTATCAGCGTCCTGAGAAGGGAATGGCCCTCAACCATATTGAAATGAAGCTACGCTAGGCTTGCGAGGCAAGCCTTGATAATAGAAATATGTAATTGACAATGCTCGAAAAATGATTTGAAGTTCGAGAACCACCTTCCTACGTTCAGAAATAATAGGGATGGCTATGCAAGTGCACCTTTCACCTTGCTTCCACACGCAACTACAGTGCTGCGTGTTTCTTCAAGATTTCCGGCTCCCTACCGAGAGGATAGTGTGACTAAGACGATCACCTGATTTGTAATCCAACTTTCATGCGCAATGCTGGGGCTTCATACAAATCAGGTTCCCTAGCACCTGCAATCTTTATTGAAAAGAGCGAATGAGTTGTTGTTTGCTTGGTCTTGAAAAAGACAAAGCAAGTATGTTAAATTTAAGTCGCCCTAAAAAGGACGAATCAACGACGATCTCGAATAATCTTAAAAAAGACAATTCGAGGATGATACACAATGATGAGATCGACGAGGTGTCGTTGTAGGTGGTGAAAGTGAATATCGAGTACTTGGAGAATCTTGAAGATCTCGTAGCACGAGGTAACACAGAGTATTGTAACGAAAAGTCGTTGAGAATACGGAATGTTAAGAAATCGCTTAACACGAATTATGCTCACCGATAATGTTGATCAAAATAAGATCGAGTCTTGTTCGTCTCGATCTTAAATACCTTTTCACGAACAGCCGGCGCCATGATTTCATTAGCCAATGAATAATGAATTAGTGGTAGGGTCGATTTTACCATGCTCCTTGAGCTTTTGCACACGACACGAGGGCTACGTCATGAGCTTCTTAGAAGGATACATTCTATTTCGGGATTTCGGGGAATCGCGAAATTCGTCGAATATTATATGAAAAACGGATGACGAAAGAGGCTATTTACTTGTAATGGTCGATTGCCCAGTCTGTCCTGTTACAATATATATATGGAATTTAAATAAGAAAATATTAACATTTAAATGAAATAGACATAAGTAAAGGAAAATTTTACTAAGCACTTTAACGTCTGAAAACTTGAAGATATCACGCTAAAATTGTAGGGAGAAATATAATATAAATGAAGGATGGTTAGTATTACATTTGTACGAGATGTAATGAAACACATTAAGGTGGCTCACCAGTAAATTAAAAAACCGGTGATACGAATGAAACTTCAGGCGAGTGTTATCTAAGATGCAATGAACACTCTCTCAAAATTTCAGGGTATGTTGGCTCACAATTATTGCGAACGAGTAATTTAAAATTACCTATTTTAACATGGGTCTTATGACAGTTGATTCCATTTTCACCAGAAGTGACATGATACCTGTTGATAAAGACGAGAGATCTTATTCAAATTTTGAGTATTGAAAGATGAAATCGTAAACTTTCCAATGGTATTTAAAAAATTGTGTCTTGCCAGGAATTTTCCAGAGAAATTCAATCGCGAAAGTCATCGTGTGTGCAAATCTCGGATACAATATGTCTGTCATTCTGCACGCCAGGAAACATATGAATATCAGCTATCGTTTTTTACTTGATCGCTCTGACAGCGTTAAATACTTTTGTCAGTTGAGACTTTATTTATAGTATTATTTATAATAAATTATGGATAAAATATCACGGGAAACGTCATCGAAATTCATACATTTTATTTAGACAGAGTATTTAGAAAATATTATGATAGGTTTTATGATTTTTACTCACGTCACGATTTTTGACTAGTTCTGTCACTAATGGGCCACCTTAAATAATAATGGGTCTCATGACAATTAAATAATATCAAGTGTGCCCACTCTCGATTAATTTTAGTCTACGCTTGTTAGAGTAGCATTAGGTAAAACAATTTTTGGACCGTTTTCATTACGATATTACTCGAAGTGATTGTAATTGTTTAACTCTATTACAAATACTCAAAATAATTACAATTTCTTAAGTTAACAAGAATGACCCGAAGTACTCATAATTTTATTCAGCTCATGATACACGGGGAAAAAATGGGATATCTAAACTGCTGCGTCGTAAGTCTTAAAAAGTAACATGCGCACGATATAAAGGTTAAAATAGCAATCCGAGGTGTTTTTGCCATTATTAAATTTTTTTTGTGAATAAATGAAAAATAATTCTAATCCCTCAAATTAATCTGTAATGCATAATTTTTCATGAAAATTTCGCCCAACTCTGCTCAGAACATCTATAAATAGATTACAAAATTTTTTTTAGCAAATCATCGGACCAGTTTATCTGTGGTATGAAATGGATTCATAAATTTTTCTGAGTCTATGGGAATGTTAAAGATTTTTATATTTTAATACATTTTTTTCGCTATGCAACGAACCGTCCTCAACTGGGGTACCGAATTAACTCGAGTACCCCAGAACACGAAAAGCATAGGTAACGGGCTTCTATGTACGTCTGACTTCGTTGGTACGTATTACCAGAACCCTGAGTGGAACTCATATTCTTTGTTGGATGAAAAAGACCCACATCGCCTAGTAAATAATTTATTTGCCTGGATCGCGCATCCTTACTCTGAACCGTTTTTTACCGATATTGCATGACTTTTTACACCAGCGGAGTCAGCGCTTTTTTTCTTCTAGTGATGAATTGTGAATTCCGCTACATTAAACCTTTTTGCGACGATTGCTATCGATTCACCTTTCTCGATACTCTGCAGAGTTTTCATTTTTGTCTTCAGTGTTACACTCGTTAGCTTTTCTTTCCGTTCTCCCACGTAGGGCCAGTCGTTCCACCTCCGGATAGAATTTATCTGATGGGTAACCCTATATCTTTACATCAGTTATCTGTCAGATAAATTTTACCCAGAGTAAAATGACCGGCCCATAGTTTTGTCAACGTTATGGACATACGTGTCTGTGTTGAAAAGAGACGCTAAATATGTTTCATATCAAATGATAGCATACGTGATATGATGAATCGAGGAAAGTTGGAATAAACTGATCCCCTGGCGATCTTTTTTTAAAGAGAGAATGGAGGGAAAATAGCCTGATAGAGAGCGTCGAGTTAGAGGAGGTTGACCGTACAAACCAGAGTAGATTCGTGAGAATCTTGGGATCTCGTTTTGTTAAGTAACCTGTCTGATTTCTCCGACGCTCGAAGAAGAAATCTCTTCGTGCCTGAGTGGATATTTTCCCGGGAATTTTTCACGCGTATTCGTTTTGAACCTACGTGACATAAATGTCATTCCGAGTATTTAGAATTCCTCTGACCTCGTCGCCTCATATCGTGGATCGTAGCATCGCCAAGTAACTCGATCGAGGTAACAAGTGGTGGCACAGCAATTTGACATTGAATTGTTGTGCCTAGTGCGACTCATCGCTCGGCATAGGTTTTCAAGCAAGACTGCATCACTAAAGAGCAAAATTATAAATAAAATAATAGAATATGTGATGAGAAGATTCCATTGAGAAGAGGTAGAAATAATTTTAAATGAAGTGTCGAAATGTAATATTGATTGTGTGATATTATCTCGCAGGAACTTACACAGCACGATCTTCATCAATTGAAACTCGCTCGTCTTGAGTGGGAGCTCACGCAAAGAAAGCAATTAGCTGCTTTGTGCGACGAGCTCTCCGATAATAAAAAAGGTGTAGCTTCGAGTATAGAATCGAAACAAGATCGTCTAGACAATCTAGCGCCTCAGCTCCGTACGATTCTTGAAGCGAGCAAACCTCTTCAGGATAGTTTTGGTTTGCCTCTGGATAAGATTCACCAGGAGCATCACAAAGCGGCATTGCTCGTTTCTCCGTTGTATGTTCTTTATGCGAAAACTTCAGCCTACAGAGATGCTTATGGTATTTGGAAAACGATCGTAAATATATATATATATATATATATATATATATATATATATATATATATATATATTTCTTACTGGTAAAATTTCTGTTTCCTCATATATCTCGGTTTTTCAGAGTCACATTTATCCGTAACCGTTGAGGGAGATGAAGAGGAGGCTAAACGGACAAATAATCAGGAAGGTTCACAGGATTCGGATTCGGATCAGGAAACACAGTCAGAAAGCGTCGTTGAGGAAGTTCCTGTTCACAAGAAGAGACACCACAGACTATCACGTGAAGCGAGGCAGGAGGAAAGAAAAATGCGTCTTCTTCAGAGACACCCGTTGAACGTACAGATCGTCATTAGTCTATCAAGTAATTATTTTTACTTTAAGAGATGATTTACAAACATGCAGAAATGAACGAGAGCGTAGAGATCAGCAATGGACGGATCGATAGGTCGCAGTAGAAACTAAGCGTTAATCTATTAATGTCGAGTTTTACTAGCACCCCCCCCCCCCTTGGGGGTTTTTACAAGGGTGGTGATTCGTATTTCCGACCATCTGCCACCATTCTCCGCCCATTATTATCACCACCTTCCTCGCGATCATACGTCTGCAGCCGCATCGCTTTCCTTCCTTATTCTCAGCCTGAATCGCATTCACCGAGAACGGAGGAAAACTGCAGAAAACCTTCCGTTAATACAGGGCGGTACCTCCGTAGTTCCCCCCTGATGGCCGCGCGAGTAAACTCAAGCGTGGTCTCCCGAGGTGCCCTAAGCAGGTTCCTCCTTTGCTGTGATTCAGTTGGTAAGTCAGTGCGCGGCGAAGTGACCCCCTTCCGAGCGATAAGAACCGCTGCAGAAGTCCTCCAAAGCCGCACCCCGACCACTCACCCATCACAGAAAGGTGTTTTTTGGGCATTTGTTTTGGTGAGCTCCAAACCACCGGGATTGCAGATTAAACACATAGAAAAATTTCCATTGGTATCGACCGTGGGTATCGAACTCGGGTCCGGTGCGTGCGAACCCAGAGCCTCACCCACTGTGCCACTGCGCTCCCACGCGTTAATCTATTAATTATTAAAACTTTTAATTCATGACCTTGCAACTCAATGTAGAAATCGGGAAAAAACAGCACCTTGCTGTTCTAACATCTTAAGTTATTCTGATGATTAGCTCATAGTCTTTAAAAATGATTGACATTTTTATGTATTGAACTTTACATATTCCTGCTCTTGCTGGTCAAATTACAAAGTCGCTATCAACTGTCATACAGGTAAATTCAATACTGACAGTAGAGTTCATGCAAATGCCGCTTCTGGGAGACGCAGTTATTTTCAACTGAAACTCAATAATACGCACTTGTAATTTTAAGAAATAAAATATGAAAGGTGCAACGTATTCTTAGGTTATGTATCGTACCAGATTCTATCTGGCGCAAATAGATTGGGTCACTAGATATTTAGGGGGAGTGAAAGGGAGTCAATCAGCAATAATATTGATCCTTCTATGCATGGGTTTAGACCGTAGTTTCCGCCCCGCACACCAACACACTTACAACTGTACCTGTTACAACAGTACCAATGCACAACTATACCAAAAAACAGGCCTACCAGAATCACTTTACAACATTACATCATTACCTTATAACAACTCTCCCGAAAAATAAGTCTCCGGAAAACAAGCCTATCGATAACAACTCTTCCGCTGAAAAATTCGTCGGAATTATAAGTTACCAGGGAACATCTCTCCGGATAATTAATCTTGTAGTAACGGCAGACCGTGCTGAGTCGGTATTATCAAATCCAGTAAATTACCCCGTGCAGACTTTCAGTCGATAAGTTTGCATCATTGTAAAAAAATTAATTTTTTGGACAATATGTGATTAATGCTACTTGGTTCTCGTAGTCAGAACGTCTTGTGCCAAAGAATATACAATAAAATTTTAGCTCTGGGAGGCCTGATTTTTGATAGAGTTGTTCGTTGGTAGTGTTGTAACTGGTACAGTTATAAGTGTACCCGCACACCGCGTTCCGAGGAGTACTTAAATACCTACAAGGTACGCCAATTCGTAATCGGAATACCTTAAGAATTATTAGATAGCATTAAAGTGAACCGCTTCGTATAAGTGAAACGGACTCGAAAAAAATTGATGCTGAATGGTTTTGAAACCGGGTATATACAGAGGATACCATTCAATAACTTATACGGTACAGTAAGACCTCGATCTTTGTCGATTTGTTGAATGAAGTGGGAACACGATAAGAGTAAAATTTTTAACTGTTACGTCCTGGGCGAGGATTAGCACGTCTTGCCCGTGGTGTACGATTAACAGTCACAAGGAAATAGGGGGCCTCTCGTTTCGGCCGGAATGCGCCGGTCGGGGTAGAGACTCGCGATAATGAGATTGGTAAATTTTTACTTGCGGGTTTTTTAATCCAACGTGATGATTTCGTCGTCGTTGTCGGAGTCTGCAGCCAACGTTGACGCATCGCTGATGCTGTCCCTGTGGGCTGGGTGAACGGGTCCCGGGAGAATGACGTCGGGGAGAATATACGGGGCCATCCCCTCGGGTATTCGGAATATTGTTGCTACCCCTATAGGACGTTCCTTGACGCTCGGTGTTCCGAGAGGAAAATCGGGTTTTGTCGAAGGGCCCGGTAGGGGTTGAGCCGGCAAATCCACAATTTTCTCTACCGTTTTGGCAACTGGTACAATAACCTGCACTTCACTTTTTTGTTAGGTTGGTGTGTTATTTCCGCTTACACAATGGCACTCGACACGAGCGAGATGCTTCAATTTTTTCTCTTGGCCACTGCAGCGTATACCCATATAAATCTAAATAAAAAAATTGATGATCCCCCTTTGAGTGAGTCCTAACTTTCGGGCAGAACTCTCATATGATGGAGTTGGTACCTCCACCACAGTGCGTGCATCTAGCGCACGGATTTGTGGTTGGATGGTTAGAGTACAGAGCGTGCATCTCGCGCACGGGACTGTACCCGGAGGGAGGGAAAAGCAACTACGTAAGCACGTACATCTAGCGCACAGCACTGTAGTTAGAGAGTGTGATAAAAGTAACTACGTAAGCACGTGCATCTAGCGCACAGCACTGTAGTTAGAGAGTGTGAGAAAGAGAAAAGTAACTGCGTAAGCACGTGCATCTAGCGCACAGTATTTCAGTTATGAAGAGGTGTTAGAAACACGTGAATTTTGATGGGAGTTCCGTTCGAGAATGCAGACAGCTCGAAGTTCGGTTTTTGTTCAATTTCCCCCTTTTATTTGATGTCCCTGGTGCACAAATGAAACGCGAATGCGTTTTTTTGGGTTTTTGATTTATTTATTTATTTTGATGTTTCGAACACTGGTTTGCCGGGGCTACCGTGCTACCGATTTTTATGTGTAAAGAGTACAATATTTTAACTTATTATTGAAGTGAAAGTTTCGCGACGGGTTATAAGTTTCGAGTGATCTCGGGTGATCAGCCTCGAAGTTCGACTGACTGTCCTTAATTGTTGCTGGACATTATATAGTCCCTTATTCTGTTGTCGCATAAGGTAGGAGATGTCGGCACGTGAGGGAAGAGTTTCTCTCACACCTCGACATCCTGCTGACGATAATCTCCAGACGTATTTCCAATTATGGAGGCTGGTGATATGAAAAGTCAGCGTCGAGACATCGATATTTTCCAGACGAAATTCTGATTATTGTTAGTGCCGGGACATCGATATTCTCGAGGCGCAACTGTTGTTTATGTTGAGGCTCGTCCCTAGGCGATAAGCGCGGCCATCTTGTGCGAGCCGGCAAGACGCTGATTCTCACCGCCTTCCAACATCCATCCGTGGGAGCTCGGTGATAACGCGCGACATACGCCGGTTCGTCACTCACGCGCCTTCTCCCCGCGACGAGCTTTGTTCGTTAAAGGCTGAAATTTCGCGTGTTAGGTGGGTTACATGCTCGCAGGCATACTTCGCGCTTGGCGGATTGCATGCCTGCAAGCATGCCTCGCGCGTGGCAGGTTGCATGCTCGCAGGCATACTGCGTGCTTGGCGGGAGAACTCCGGCAATGAAGGTCACCCCTGGTCATTCGTGTTTTTCCCGCTATTTAATGAGAGATTTAATATTTTTATCGTGGATCATACGGATCCGGTTCTATGTTTGATAAATGGTTCATATAAAATAAATTTTCAAATTTATTTATGTTTTTCGACCCAGGACGTTACATCAACAAATCATATTTTGGCGATATACATACATCCTTTTTAACAAGGCTTGGGTTTCCAAGAGAGAGATAGATATTAAGCTGGGGCTAGTCGTCCAGCGGAGGCGAGAGGCTGATAGATGCCATAGATCGAGAAGTGGTGGTGTAAGGCTCTGAGGTGGTAAGAGAGACGAAGTCAGGGGTGAAGCCTCAATTCCAGTAGGTCGATGTAGTGGCATCTCCTACTCGCTGTCTGACTGTGACGTTTGAGTGCCGGCTATTACTTATCGAGGGGGCTCAGTCTGTGTAGCGCAGAAGGTGGTTAGACCGGTAACAGTAGGGAAGGGGTGATTCTGTTATACCTTGGTGGTGTGAAGCGTGTGACTCGTATATCCCACGGTGAGAGAGTGGAGCGTGGAGTCATCGCACAAGGCGTGTCGATGAAGTCAGCTATGTATAGCCTCCAGACGACGGTTGTTGGAGTCAAAGGTGTTAGCCAGTGCCTTGCTGTCCTCCTTCGTATGTTTGCTGGTCGAAACCAGTATATCAGTGATCCAGTAATATTTGCTGTTGGGAAAAGACAGCTGATAATTGAGAAAACAACACCTCTTAAAGCTGCTATCCCGTGAATGTTGATAATATCGGTTTATTTTCGGCGTTGCTTTTATATCCAGGTTTAGGCTATGTTTTGTTCACGCGAAAGGAATTGCGCGCTGGCAAGCGATAATTTTATTAGATTCTCGTGGGAGGCGGTCGAGGGAGCCGTGCTTACTAGTGAAATCGGGCGTGTAGGTATAGAGCGGTGGGCCAAGAGGACGGCCTTGGTGTTGACCAAGGACAGAGGTATGAAGCGTTCACGAGGGGTTCGTGAACTGTATTCCATAAAGAATATACTACAATTTACGTTCCTCGAACAAGCCCACCAAATTACAAATTACTAAGGTCGGTAGGTGGCGTGCGTGAAGGATAGATTGATGAAGGTAATATTTAGGGAGGTATGGACATACTGTCCCCTATCCCCCAGAATGCATTGCGCATGGCTACCAGGTTTACGAGTTTGGCCACAGATGGCGCACAAAGCGCACGCTCCCCTTGAGCAATATTGCAAATGAAAAAGTCAATATCGGTAAGCAAGCTCGATGAATATGAAGCTTCAACGCGATATTATATCCAGAACTCAGTATGTCCATATCGTCTAAGGCATCTTCCAGACAGCCTGAAAGACTCGGGTTCGCACCCAAGTCATATTTTTTTTTCTAACATAATTTGTCACATGCATATACATAGCGGAAGTACTAACTCAGCAAGCGCTAACATAATGCAATTTCTTCTCCTATGCAGACTAACGTACTCGGCGCAACCCCACCGTTTCCCTCACGTGTTTTATATAGATATCCTGAAAACAAAAAATAGTTATTGAGTTAGTTCAGTAGGCATCATAAGGAATACATTTTCAAAATATCGATGTTCGCTTTTTGCAACATTCTTATAGCATAAAACGTTAAATTTAGGTCTGTGACCAAGTGTTAACAAAATTTCGAAAAATTTATCGAGTTATATCGATTTTACTGGAGAGTTTTAAACTATTTATTGAAACGATTATATACACACACACACGCACCCTTCATATTATTCTTTCGCGTTTTTTTTTTTTGACAAAATCCTTTTTGAGACACTGCTCAAACTGTATATTTCCAAGTTACATGTCTTTCATTATTAGTGATAAAATAAAGGTATCTTCGCAATGTAAAGTAGGTAAAGACAAAATTTTCAAACTACCAAAAATCATCATTTTTCATAACTAGCGAAAAATTCTAAGTTTAACGCAAAATAATCGAAATATCAACTTTTATCATTCTTCAAAATATGTTTATTTTGACTCGATAACCCAAAATTCACCATCAAATTGTGGCACCTCGGAAATCGTACTCTTGCTCCAGTTTGAATCTAGATGTAGTCCAAGCTAATGTTATGTCAGGGAATTCGTATTTTGGATCAAGAAAGAAACAGAATTGAGTATAAAATTCTGTTACTCGAAAACAATTTCAATACTAAAAATGTTGTCTCCTGAGGAAAATTAGATCTAGCACTTCATAACTTTGAGACCGGTATGCGAAAACGAAGTTCCGAAAGTCACGGCTCGGTCCCTATTTAGGCCGACCTCCCGATTGACACAGGGTTGGGAGAAAAGTAAATTGTGCAATGGGGTTAATATATCATATAAAGTTTATTAAAATGAATGTGTGAGATTAAATTCGAAACTCGATAACATTCTTTACTTACTCCAAACGGGCACTGCTCTTTGTGTCGTTTTTGTCGATTTCCTTATTTCCTTTTGTTTAACTTATTGCGTACTGCACTTACTTAAACTGGTTATAAAATTCTTGTATTGTTTCTTGATACTTTGACTTTCACCTTATTAATAGACTTGGAAATTTTTGAATGAATTTACTAAGTTTTGTGGAGACTTTTCCGGTGGATACGACGGTTGAAAAACGATGACTAACTCGAAAATGCAGTGCGCGAGCTTAAATGATGTCTAATGCAGAGATGTCCAAATTTGCAACAGGTCGATACACGTTACTAGCTACATATGTAACGAGTAACGAAAATTTTCTAGTTACTTCGATCCAAATGTAACGACATGCCTCTCGTGGTCGCTACTTGTTGTAGCGAGTAATGAAATTTTTTTCGCTACCCGCTACTTTTTTATCGAGTAGCGAAAATTTTTTCGCTACCCGCTACTTTTGTATCGAGTAGCGAACTTTTTTTCGCTACCCGCTACTTTTGTATCGAGTATCGAAAATTTTTTCGCTACCCGCTACTTTTGTATCGAGTAGCGAAATTTTTTTCGCTACCCGCTACTTTTGTATCGAGTATGGAAAATTTTTTCGCTACCCGCTACTTTTGTATCGAGTATCGAAATTTTTTCCGCTACCCGCTACTTTTGTATCGAGCATCGAAATATTTTTCGCTACTTGCTACAAAAGTAACGAGTAACGAAGTATCGAACCGAATTTCGTTACTTTTTTTTTTTTTTTTTTTTTCCTCTGGAATCTAGTTCCTTAAACGTACGGCGATTACAATTACCCTGTGACGATCCCGCATTACATCCAAGTAGACGACACAAATGAGAGAGATTGATCGGTGGCCGTAGCGCAGTGGTTAGCGCTCCCGCTTGCAAGTCGAAGAGTCCCGGGTTCGAATCCACGGGCGGCACACTTGATTCTTTTTCTCGTCGTCTTGGATCATCACCACTCATTACCCCGTTCGACCACCACAACCCAATATTAGGAACATTCAAAATATTTTTACAACGATTATCAATATTTTGGGAGTTCATCATATCTTTAAATTTTTTTTTTTTTAAGTAGTTCCTTAAGCGTACCGCGATTACACTTACCCATTATTTTGAACATTCAAAGTATTTTTAGAACGATTCTCAATATTTTGGGAGTTCATCATATCTTTAATTTTTTTTTTTTAAGTAGTTCCTCAAGCGTACCGCGATTACAGTTACCCATTATTCCGAACATTCAAAATATTTTTAGGACGATTGTCAATATTTTGAGAGTTCATCAAATCTTTGTTTTTTTTTTTAGTAGTTCCTTAACATTAGGAACATTCAAAGTATTTTTACAACGATTCTCAATATTTTTGGAGTTCACCATACTTCTTTTTTTTTTGTTTTTTTTCAGTAGTTCCTTAATTGTACCGCGATTAGACTTATCCATTTTTTCGAACATTCAAAATATTTTTATAACAATTCTGAATATTTTGGGAGTTGATCATATCTTAAAATTTTTTTTTTTGTTTTGAATCCGTAGTTCCTTAAGGATGTATGAGCCTGCAGTCTCAACCAATAAAAGTTTCGCTGAGAATTTAAAGTACTTCGCGTTGAACCATAAATCTGAAAAAAATCAACCATATTGAAGATGATAATAATATCGTTTTCTAATAAAAACAATGCCGAAAAACTATCAAAAGATTGTTTAAACAACAAATTTTTGCAAAAACTTCCCGTAAAAATGTTTTTTCAATTATATCTAACAAATTCCTCGATTTTTCTGAATACATATGAATTTTTTAAAAAATTTATTATGGTTTTTAATTCGTGTTTTTTAGGATTTTGAAAAACTGTATTTATCAAAGTATTCGTTTGATGATCCGAATACTTCGTGAAGTTAATATGAACCTTTGTAGAGAACATATCTAAAATTCGCCACTTGTCTTGCAATTTTCAAAATAAAAAATTTTTAAAAACAAAAATAAAGAATCCATAAAAAAAAATCCTGAAAAATTCATATGCATTAAGAGGATGTATTGGACGTACCTTCCCAACTAAAAGTGACTTTAGTCGACAATATTGCATATTTCATGACAAGATAAAAATCGGAAAAAATTCACCCACAATAAAGACGATAAGAAGATTAATTTTTAATAATAATAATGCCAAAAAGTATTAATACATTATTTAAAGAAAACATTGTTTAAAAAATTTTCAGCGAATGTTTTTTTTTGACACGTGAAATGGATTCGGTGATTTTTCTGACTACACAAGAATTTTTAAAAAATTTTCTTACCATTTTAAAATTTTGGAAAATCGAGGAATTTGTTAGATATAATCGAAAAACATTTTTGCGGGAAGTTTTTGCAAAAATTTGTTGTTTAAACAATCTTTTGATAGTTTTTCGGCATTGTCTTTATTAGAAAACGATATTATTATCATCTTCAATTTGGTTGATTTTTTTCAGATTTATGGTTCAACGCGAAGTACTTTAAATTCTCAGCGAAACTTTTATCGGTTGAGACTGCAGGCCCATACATCCTTAAGGAACTACGGATTCGAAAAAAAATTAAAAGATATGATCAACTCCCAAAATATTCAGAATTGTTATAAAAATATTTTGAATGTTCGAAATAATGGATAAGTCTAATCGCGGTACGATTAAGGAACTACTTTTAAATAAAAACAAAAAAAAAAGAAGTATGGTGAACTCCCAAAATATTAAGAATCGTTGTAAAAATACTTTGAATGTTCCTAATGTTAAGGAACTACTAAAAAAAAACAAAGACATGATGAACTCCCAAAATATTGAGAATCGTTCTAATAATATTTTGAATGTTTGAAATAATAGGTAAGTGAAATCGCGGTACGCTTAAAAAAAAAAAACAAAAAAAAAAGAGATATGGTGAACTCCCAAAATATTGAGAATCGTAAAAATATTTTTAATATTCCTAATGTTAAGAGACTACTAAAAAAAAAAGATATGATGAACTCCCGAAATATTGAGAATCGTTCTAAAAATATTTTGAATGTTCGGAATAATAGCAGGGTGTCTAGCCGTCCTTGAAGTCCTTGAAGTCCTTGAATTGTCCTTGGATTTTGTTTGTCCTTGAAAAGTCCTTGAAATGTTTTTGATTTTTGTATAGGGTCTTGAATTTTTCTGATTTAATTTTTTTTACGTTTATTTTTTTTTTTTATGTGAAAGCAGTTTTTTATAATTTTACTACGCATATAGAAAGAAAAGTTAAGGATGTTCCTCTGTTTGTTTGCGGGACGAGTCGTCCGAGTGGGGTCCCTATGCTTATACACAGACAGGGCTCAGTGGTGCCAACGTCAAATCCTCACTCATCTCGACCAGTTAATTTATTTTCTCGAAATCAGAATTAGAACTTGGAGGTTTCGTTTCAATGCTATTCCATAGTAAGTGGCATTAATAACAACGTATAAAAATTATACTATTATACTCCTGTAAGTTTTTGAAATATTAACGTTTATGTTGCAAAAAAAAAAATTAAAAATTCACGTTTTCCCAGCTTCAACTCCAAACGCTGTCCGAACTATTCAAGATAGAGAAAATTGCCCAATAAGAATTTTGTAGAGAATTAAATTTTCTATAAAAAAGTCTGCGACGATATACATAAAAAGTCAATAGCGGATGAGTGAGAGGTGTCCGAAGTGGCGTGACGATGAAGTGTGATTTTTGTAAAATCGCAGGATAGTAGACCCATTAGATGTTAAATTACATATCACCACGTTAGCATTGAATTAAAAATGCATAAAAATTCATACGGTAACTGGACACAAGGAGAAAGCCATTACCGCCCAAAAAACTTTATTTATAACTAAATTCAAATAAAGCCAGCTACTTGAAATGGTTTCTTTTAAATTATTTGTACAACTGTGGACGCCTCCCATGCCTCAATAATTAACTTTATATATATGCCGTCGCGGACTTTTTTGTAAAGAATTTAGTTACCTATAAAATGATTTATGAGCAATTTTCCTCTATTATGTGTAGTTTGAGCAGCGTTTAGAGTTGAAGCACAAAAAGAGCCAAATTTTCATTGTTTCTATTTTTCCCTTGCCAAAATGTATAGAGGGATAATAACGCACATTTTATAAGTTATTATTTATGCCATATACTATGAAAAGAGGCTAAAAAAATTCCAGGATTTTATTCTAAAAAAAAAGCCTGATTCGACAAGTTCAGTTCGGCAACATTGTCCGTCGCGTCTAAAATCGACAGCGAACGCCCGTTTTTTTTCAGCATTTTAAAACATATTACATTTAATTACTCAACGAAAATTCTCCTAATTAAGGTGAGCTTTCGCACACGGTTTTATTATATATAGATCTAGGTCATATAATTTTTAAAAGGTGCTGGCATTTCGATTTCGTGAATTCCAGAACTATTGGAACCTGTTTTTCGTGTGCGCCCATAAAAACGCATGAACATTTAATATCTCGACAACGAGGCTCCTAATCTCATTGAATCTTTGCACACACGTTTTGGGGATAAACACTAACAGGCTGTAAAAATTTCAAGTCGATGACATTAAATCGATATAACAGAGGAACGTCCTTAAGGTCTTTGACTAGTCAGAAAGCGCGCGCTCGTCGGCTTCCCGCGAAACAGAAACGTGAGAGTACTTTACTCAAGTAAGTGCAAACGCGCGCTCAACGAGTCAAATCGGGTTTTACGAATTTGGGAACGCATTCCCGATTGGCTGTCATCGCTTCGCCTCATTGGCCGAACACCGGACATGTTAACACGAATGTGTCGTCGAGATGTGGGTGCGCCATAAATTATCACAACACCGGTTAACAACCTAACGAACCCTTTGCATATCGTGAAACGAAGCTTGAGTACCATTCCATGTGACTAAAGAGCTTATTTAAGGGTCCTTGAAAAATCCTCTAAAGTCCTTGAAATGTCCTTGGATTTTGATTTGAAATTTTACTAGACACCCTGAATAGGTAAGTGTAATCGCGGTACGCTTAAGGAACTACTCAAAAAAAAAATTAAATTAAAAAGTATGATGAACTCCCAAAATATTGATAATCGTTGTAAAAATATTTTGAATATTCCCAATATTAAGGAACTAAAAAAAAAAGATGAACTCCCAAAAAATTGAGAATCATTCTAAAATTTTTTTTAATGTTCCAAATATTGGGTAATTGTAATCGCTGTACGTTTAAGGAACTAGATTCCAGAAAAAAAACAAAAAAAATTAACGAAATTTGGTTCGATACTTCGTTACTCGTTACTTTTGTAGCGGGTAGCGAAAAATGTTTCGATACTCGATACAAAAGTAGCGGGTAGCGAAAAAATTTTCGATCCTCGATACAAAAGTAGCGGGTAGCGAAAAAATTTTCGATACTCGATACAATTGTATCGTGTAGCTTCGTCGTAGCTAGTTTCGAAAGTAGCTAGTTGTGCCCATCTCTGGTCTAATGGAGGTTGTGACCTCCGGGACTTGGGCGGAAAATTTCGGGACCAATCATGTGGCCTTCGACCCGAAGTTTCCCTTCAACCTCCTCGTTACGGTGCTTCGGAGCTTTCTCCCCCTCCTCCGCACAGGGACCTTTCTTCAACCTTGGGCGGAATTTTCCATGTCCCCAAATTTGTTTCGCGACGCCCATCTCCCTCCACAATTTTATAATTTTATATTTGTTACTTATTTATTAAATTTTTATTCTATTCATTTATTCTATTTTTATCATTTTTGTTGTTCTTTTCTTTTTTTTTTGTTAATTACTAATTTATTTATTCCGTCGTGCCTTTTGTAGTCACTCGTTCCTTTTTGTTCAGCTATTGTTAAGTTATTTCGTAAAAGAATTGTTTATTTTGGGTGTTTTGTGTGTTCTTTCTATATTTGAAGTTTATCTTGACAAATGCAAAAATGTTGTTAATTTTGTTAAAAAAACAAATATGTTTTAATTTAATGTTCTAGAATATTCTTGAGAGTTTCGTCGAATATTCTAGGCGCTTCTATTCTTCTTCGTCATTCTCTAATGTTGGGTTTTTCCCCGGAAATTTCTGTTTGCTTCTTCAACAAGGCTTTACTACTACTTAATGGGTCTGGCAATTATATTCCGACTGGAGTACGCGTAAATTACTTTTTACGGCACAGGCATTGAAAAGCCACTTTTCGACGCCTATTATCTATCCGTAAAGTAGCACTTTTATGGCTACCTTCGCAACTGACACAAAAAAAATTTTTTATGGCAGTTCTGAGAGTCGTGCACCGTACTGCGCATGACAAGTGCCATAAAAAGTCTTTTCGTGGCACTTGTCATGCGCAGTACGGGCACGAGTCTCAGAAGTGCCATGAAAAAATTTTCGTGTCAGCTACGAAGTTAGCCACGACAAGTACTACTTCACGTATCGATAACAGGCGTCGAAACGAAGCTTTTCAATACCGGTGCCGAAAAAAATATGGTATGCGGCGTGCGCGTAAAGTGACTGTTCAAGCGAGGTGATGTTTATAGAACTCTCCGTTGGTTTTGCCTGGCTCGCCTCCGGCTTGCCTTCGGCTCACCAGGCAAAGACAACGGCTCGTTCTAACAACATAACCTCGCTCGAAAACAGCCACTTTACGCGCTTGACGCATAATATACTATTATTAGGACTTAGGATTTACTAGAGCCTGATGACGGTACGCTTAAGTCTATTGTGTCTTTCGCGCTAATGGGTCTGTTGCATCTTTTCAATGCTTTTATTAGAAAGACGTCGCGACTAGTTTCTTTAATCTAAATCATTGGCGGACGTCACACTAAATTTTTTTCGGAATATTCCTCTCCACACTGTATATTATTGGGATGCATGAATTCACGGAGAATAAAGCAGGTACAAATTGAAACTTGTACATTGCTTTTCGTAATTATCGAATTCTATAAAGTTTTTCTATCGCGCTCACGAAGTTTCCTCTATGAGCAAGTGAGTTTTTTAATTTTGGCTTTTTCATAGAGGAATATTTTTGGGCAAGAGAAACGAAGCTTTAAAAATTGGAAAAGTATAAAGTAGCGGTGTGCAAGTTTCAATTTGCACCTTCTTTCCAATCATGTAAACGATATACATGTTTTCTATTGTTACGTGCGGGATTTCGGTCCGGTAGTAACAATTTAAACGCAGTTCTTAACTCAAACGCAGGGCTTGGAAGTCTCGGCGCATGGATCCCTGTCCTAATTTAAAATAGTTCTTGCGAGACTGGCGGCGTGAAATAAGTGGGAATGTAGGCGTGGTGTAGCGCGGTCAGTAGGCACGCATAAAAACCAAGAAAGTCGGTCGCTCCCGGGGCTAGAAAATTGCGTTTTCAAATATACGGTACGGTAAATAAATTTGAGTCTTCATCAGAATCTTCAATAATGTTTCTTTCATCGATTCAGCAAAGTGTCGTTCGCTGATCTAGTTTTTAGGTATTAGAATTTGAAAAGAGTGAGCACTCTAGCTTCGTTTATCACTTTGGGGCCTGTACCCACCGTGTTGAATTGTAAAAGTGTACGAGTATATGTTTCCGGGACCAAACGTCGAAAGAATCGAAAACTTTGCAAGCATGTTGCAAGAACCTTTCCGTTGACGAAAATGCAAGAACTACCTTAAGCTGGGTAGAACCTCACATTGTATGTGGTCCTAACTGACGATGATCGAAGCTGTGATGCAATAAAAAGTACAGGTGATTGGTAGCCCTACGGTAAAATTGGCACGAACATTGATATCACGGAGAAGGTGAAGCGCCGCTAAGGTGTTCCTTCTCTCTCTCTCTCACACGCGCACACACACACACGCACGCACACACACACACACACACACACACACACACACACACACACACACACACACACACAAAACCATAAAACCTACCATAATATTTTCTAAATACTCTGTCTAAATAAAATGTTTGAATTTCGATGACGTTTCCCGTGATATTTTATCCATAATTTATTATAAATGATATTATAAACAAAGTCTCAACTGAGAAAAGAATTTAACGCTGTCAGAGCGATCAAGTAAAAAACGATAGCTGATATTCATGTTTCCTCGCGTGCAGAATGACAGACATATTGTACCCGAGATTTGCACACACGATGACTTTCGCGATTGAATTTCTCTGGAAAATTCCTGGCAAGACACAATTTTTTAAATACCATTGGAAAGTTCACGATTTCATCTTTCAATACTCAAAATTTGAATAAGATCTCTCGTCTTTATCAAAAGGTATCATGTCACTTCTGGTGAAAATGGAATCAACTGTCATAAGACCCATGTTAAAATAGGTAATTTTAAATTACTCGTTCGCAATAATTTGCCTGGCAACATACCCTGATATTTTGAGAGAGTGTTCATTGCATCTTCGATAACAGTCTCCCGAAGTTTCATTGGTATCACCGGTTTTTTAATTCACTGGTGAGCCACCTTAAATAATGAAGATTACATGTCCGACTTTTCATGCACCCCTAATGCAAGGGGGTGAACCGCCCCTTACAACGTTTATTTTTATACGTTTTTTGATGTAACAAATTGAATTATTGACCAATTCCAATTTAACAACAACTAAATTAAAGAAGACAAAAAAAAAGTTTACGTGTTTTTGCTTTTTTTTTCGAATACTCAAAATGAAGGAGTGAATACCCATCAGAAGAAAATATTATTTTTTGCACTGAAATATTTTAATTCGATTCCAAAATGTTTCCGATGCTAATTAATGTCCCGTTCATGTCGGACTTTCCATGAACTCTTGTCGCAAGGGGGTAAACCCCCATTTGGAACGTTTATTTTTATACGCTTTTTGATCTTAAAAATTGGATTATTCACCGGTTTTAATGAAACGAAAACTAAATTAAAGAGCATAAAATCGTATAATATACGATTTTATGCTCTTTAATGCGGCAAGCGCGTAAAGTGGCTGTTTTCGAGTGAGGTTAAGTTTTTAGAACGAGCCGTTGGCTTTGCCTGGTGATCCGAAGGCGAGCCAGGTAAAGCCAACGGAGAGTTCTAAAAACATCACCGCGCTTGAACAGTCACTTTACGCGCACGCCGCATACCATATTTTTTTCGGCACAAGTATTAAAAAGCTACGTTTTGACGCCTGTTATCGATACGTGAAGTAGTACTTGTCGTGGCCAACTTCGTAGCTGGCACGAAAATTTTTTTTATGGCAGTACGCTGCACGACTCTCAGAACTGCCAAAAAAAATTTTTTTTTTGTGTCAGTTGCGAAGGTAGTCATGAAAAGTGCTACTTTACAGATCGATAATAGGCGTCAAAAAGTAGCTTTTCAATGCCTGTGCCGCAAAAAAAAGGTTTACGCGTTCATGCTTTTTTCGGTGAATCCAAAAATTCGATGAATCACGGTTTATTCATTTAAAAGTGTTTAAAAAAATATGATAGAAAACTTTAAATCGAAATTTTAAGGCCCAAAACCTATGCCACAATTTTTGGATTGTCTCATATATTCCATTATATATTAATTTTACGCATTTCAATTATCTTGTTTGAAAAAATAGCTTTAAACATCAAAATCTACGTTTTTGCGGGTCGGGGGGCATTGCCCCCCGAACCTCCCCGCCGAGGCTTCGCCCCTGAACCCCGCTCCGGTTTTGGGTGAACGGCGATTGGGGTTATTTGCTACTCGGTATTATCATTTCATTTGCTTTTCATTTTCTAGATCCAAATTCATACATTATATGTTTTTTGTATGTACGCATTGTCCGCACACTGATGCAAAAAATAGCGTACGCAACGCGGCTGTTCAATTTACGACCTCATGCTGATCGTATTTTATGCCCCTGTTACATAATATACTATTACATGTCCGAATTTTCATGCACCTCGTTACAAGGGGGTGAACTTAACTTTTTTCTCAACTTTTTAAAAACATTTTTGATGTAACAAATTAGAATATTAACCGATCTTTATGAAACAACAACCAAATTAAAGAGCATAAAAACATCAAGTTCATAGATTTTTTTATTTTTTTCGATGAACTAAAATGAAGGGGTAAACTACCCATTAGAAGGAAGATTTTTTTGCACCGATATATTTTTATTTGATTGAAGAATGTTTCTGATGCTCAATAATGGAATTCACATGTTCGACTTGCATGCACTTGTTGCAAGGGAATGAACCACCCTTAAAAGGTTGTTTTCTAGACTTTTTTTTTGACATTACAGAACGATATATTAAACAATTTTTATGGGGTGAAAACCAAACTAAAGAGCAGAAAAAATACGGTTTGCATGTTTCTACTTTTTTGCGAAATGTTAAAATGAAGGGGTTAACCACACCTTATAGTGTGACGTGCAGAGCGTTATTACACGACTAACAAAGTATTCCACGACAAACCCCTTGTGAAACACAAGGGTTTATATTTAATTTCGTTTGTGGTATGCTTCCTGACAACATCTGATACGGGCCCGTTTCTTTAGATGTTTGGGAAGTGGAATTATATTATCAGGGTAAATTAAACTAATACTGATTTAGTTCCGTTTGAATCGTCCAATATATTGATCAGTTAATACAATTTAGTAGAGTTTGAAATACACAAATGAACGAATACAAATCAATAGGTCATGAATTTGAAAAGCTCGAACGAATAGCTAATTCGCGAGACAAGACTCACAGTGATACATACAAACACGCACGCTACTCACTCAGTTATCGGCTCAGCTGACAATTTTGGCCGTCGACCCTGCGCTATCTCACTCGCTCGCGAAGCTTCGTCCTGTACAGGCTTGGTCGATGGCACCGCAGTAACCACAGAATTTCTTTGCGTTCATGTTATACATCTTACACTGTGTCCACGATTACTTGACACCTCTCGGACCCACTCGCACAGTAAACGCTTAAGGAGGTTCTTAACCCAGAGAAAAATGGCAAGATTGATTCTAAAATTTGAGGAGAGGTTTGTGCTGGTACTAGGAATACACCGTAATTATTTCAGATTTTTTGACCGCGTAGTTGAGGAGAAAAAAACCGTAAATATGCCGCTTATACGTGGGCTCTTATGGGAGAAGTATTCGAAGCTATGATCGGAGATTATTTTAGGAGTAAAAAAACGGTAAAATTTCCCCGAAGAACCGCTTTAAAGACAGATTAGACCTTCATAGATATAATTTGCACATAAAGAAAGTTTTTCACCGTGCCGATTGTGAAATATACTTGTAAACAGAATTGAGCGTGAGTAATGGCAAATTAATAAAACGAAAACGTATTTGGTGAAAAAAATGCCGAACGCAACCTGCCCCGCACGTCGCCCGCGCCGCGCCATCACGTTCCCCTTGCCGCACCCAATTGATGTTAAGAACCTCCTTAAAATGGTCCAGGATATAAACAAAGAGGAAAAGGTAAAGGGAGTGGGTGAATATAGGCATAGACGGGAGGGGAGTGACCTTATCTTGGCGCTGCTCGACGATTTAAGAAGGGATCTAATACTACAGCTATGGCTGCATTTGTCTTGGGCGCTTACACGCTTTTAGCGCTTACGTTTATCTGCGCCAACTATTAGTTGAAAGCGTGTAAAGCGCCCAAAACGAATGCAGCCTATGTCACTACCTAAGGGCATTCAGAAAACCATAAAGAGGACGAGCAAAAATATGAAGGGGATAAGCTGACGATAGGAATAAGTATAGAAATAACCGTACAAAAATAAAAATAAAAGATGTACACAAATATGTAAAATATGTACAATCTACGAATTATCGAAGAAATCTAAGATTGGCATTTCAAAGGGCTGAAAACGCAAAACTACGGAAAATAAATCTATCTACAAGTCTACCAAATAACAACTGTCCGGTGTGGCTGTTGGTGAATATGTCTTTAGTACTGTATTATCCAAAAGAATAGTGATGATCAGTCCTGCCAGAGCGTTTTGTATCTGGGAGAATCCCTATTGGGTAAAGGTGTCAGTTGCTGTTCATGTCGGGTGGAGTTGTTATTAGGACCTTAGTAAGTTTAGGATAGTTTTAAATGTGCCACATGATCCGCACTGTTGGCTCAATTCATTTTCTTGATAGTTATATGTAGGACATAATTAATCAACGTTATCAATACATAACTATTATAGATTATTCTTTGCAAAAACTTAACGAAAATTAAACACTTCGAAATTGCTATGGATCGATAGACAAGCTTGATAATAAATCACTAAAAATGGTCTTCAAATCTATTAACACAGGCTGTAGTACATGAAATTCCTTCTTACCGTCGGTTAATTGATAAAGTGTTACATAAACTATTTTTTCAATTTAGATAGACAACAATTTATAACAACAACTTCTGTTAACCGACGGTAGTGGACGCGCGGTCGGTGTGCGGCTCTGGCGATCTCCCAAGTTAAGCAGCAATGGCCAAGGCCACTACGTGGATGGGTGACCGCTCAGCTGTGCATTGGCTCTCGCGCTGACTATCGAGCGAGAGGCAGTTTTACTGCGATTCTGATCGTAACATATCGTGATCGGTAAAAATAATGCCGTTTGTATCGGCATGGGTTTTCCGCAGTTTCCCCACGTCTACGGAAAATGCGACACAGTGTAGTTAAAAAGCAGCTGCGGATGGGTTATAGAAGGGATTAAATGGGAACGGTTAATACGTAAAAACCCGCAAGGGAACACAGAAATAAAAAAAATATAACAACTTCTGTTTTTATTTCACTCCTAATTTCTATCTGATGAGAATGACCGCTATTCGTCCATTTACCATCATTTCCCCGCTCTCCTCCTCTGCAGAATAAAATTATTATTGCTGAATTTTCTATTTTCTCGTTATCCAGATGAAACTAAGCTCACGTTGAAATTCTTCTACATGAGTTACTTGAAAGTTATTACCGTTGAGTCGATTTTGGACACTAGAGACTGCGGGAGTATCACGGCTGGGTATAAAGCTATTCCTATATTTAATTATAAATATTTTTTCATATGTAGAACAGAAACCAATAATATTTTTTTGCTACACAGAGATATGCTTATTTCCGAGTCTATTCTTCGTGAGTTGTATCCAAAGGATTTAGGCCTTGATAGTCCAAATCCTGCAAATAATTATCAATTGATGCGACACAATTTGTCATCCTTTGATTCGCTCGGCGTCGGGATACCGTACAGATGGGCTCAAAGAATGGCGGGACTGCACTTCATATCGTTGGACGTGAACGAACAGAAAGTATGTACGCTTGAAAATAATTGAGCTCTATTAAATAATAAATATATAAATATGTGTGGGTGCATGCGTGCGTGCTTGTGTGTGTGCGCGCGTGCGTGCACGCGTGTGTGTGTGCGTGCGTATCCTTATGCATGTGTGCGCGTGCGCCTGTGTAATTTATCTTCGATCATCTACCATAAATATGTTTATTGCGTAGCGAACGAATCAAGAATTCGCACCGGACGGTACCGAGAGTGTCCTGCGAGAGATAAAGCGTCGCGTCAAGTCGCGACTCGAATTGTGCAGCGAAATCAGACTCCTCGAAGAAGGAACTTTTCTCCCTTCCGCCATTGCAAATGAAAAAATGCCGAGTAAAGTCGTTACCGAAGTTTACCGATTTGCGACTATATCATGGAAAAACTATTCAAACAGTCCGGACACTCTGGGCTTTTGCAAAATGGGACTTGTTACACCGGTTCACATGTTTTATGAAGCTGTACTTCGCCGTGGAAGTAGTAAGTACATATTGCATAATCACCCTTCAGAAAATCTGGTTCTTACTTACACGTGACATCAATGTTGAACTAAAAAAATGATGCTTACTAGCATTTAAAGTTCACTGAATTTTAGCAATGTTATATTTTAACTTCATAACGAGTTTCAAGTATTTACGAATCTATTATAGTTTTCATCAAGTATCAAAAAAATAGATTTCAATATCTAAGGGCAACATTGAATTTTACTCCGTCGCAATAGAGGCATTTGAGAGTAAAAGTTATAGAGTGTTATTGGAGGTTATATATTGATTTGGTTGGGTTGGTCTTTGGGTGGGTTCGATTATTACTGGACTGGGGCCTGTAGCGCCCGCCGAATCGGCTGCACCTTTGCGCATTCTGTAATTGTACAGCTCAGTGGTAGTGGTGAGATTTTTTTTTATGGTTATAATAGTTACGTAGATCATTCTTTGTAATTTCAAAAATACTTAAAAAATAAGTTGCAATTAGAAATTTTCAAATTGCTTCTTCCAAATTTTGGGCAATGCTCAACGTTCTCTCTACGAGAAACTACCCTAGTCGATTTTAGCTTCCTCATAGAGCATTAAGCATTGTGCGAAATTTGGAGAAAGCAATTTGTAAATTTCAACTTTTAGCTTTTCCCTTCCTTTCTGTCATATGTACTTTAATTTTTTTTTAAATTTAGGTTACCAAAACTTTTCTTGATATTTAATATTTCATACGATAAGGGCATTTTTATGTTTGCTAGATATCTCACAATTTGGGGAAATCAGAGATGTTAGAATTTTTTTTTGGAAAATCCCAAATTTCATAAAATCTAAACTGTGCGCCAATTCTCATTAAATTTTATTCCAACCTTTAATCATAATTTATTCACAAAAACAAATTAGGCTGATATCTTAAAATTTATAAAAAATCGAGCTGAGACATTCTTTTTTTAATTCAAAATTTCATAATAGTTAAACCCTGCAATCGGTATTCGCCAAAATCAATATTAACTGTCCTTTGATGATACTCTATTCATGCAAAAAAAAATCAGCTCAATACCTCTATATTTACGAAAATTAAAGCGATCATCGGTATTTTTTGAAAATTTTTAAATCTTGTAAAATCTTAATTTTCCCCGAGAATTTTCAAAGAAAATGGCATCAATCGAGAGAGGTTTGATGCTCGAAGTGTGTGCGAAGTGTATATCATTTTTCATTGTTTCAACAATTCAAATTTTTGAGGAAATTGAAAAATTCATGAAATGCGACAGTAAGAAGAGCTGTCGCGTCTCTTTGTTCATTATAATGTCCGTGAATATTCCATCTTCACGAAATTAAGAGCAGAGAAATATGCATGACAGCTCTACTTATGCTCAAAAAAGCTGCATTCGTCTTGAGCGCTTTACATGCTTTCAGCGCTTTCAACTATAGTTGGTGCATATAAGCGTGAGCGTTTGAAGCGTGTAAGCGCCCAAGACGAATGCAGCCGAAGTGACTCAGCCGTGGTATATCATTTCGAAGTTGTAGTAATTCTATTTTCGCAAACTCACGCACAGGCACACACGAATATTTTTTCTCAATATTTTTTGCGGTGTTTTGTGATATTTGAAATACACTGGAATTAAAGTTTCAAGATTTTTTTAAGAGAACGAAAATAACTTCATAAGTAGATAAAGGTAAAAAAATCGACACTGTGTCAGTCCAAAAAAAGAGTTAACGTTTAAAAAAAATCGGCACAAAAATTGTCTCTCTTCCTGAAAAGAGAGCCTCTCAAAAATACTTGGTGCCATATATATGTGAAAAAAGGAATCTACTAATATATTAGCTAAGTACAATGCACGTGCTAAAGAACTACGGAAATTACTATGAAAAACCTTGCGTGCATAGCTGAGAAAAATACGGCTGGCAGGGGCTTATGACCCCACAGTAGATATTACAACTCAAAGTTCATTAGGAATTTTATAAGCAATTTACGAGTAGCACGAAACACCAAGAAAGAAATCGAAGGGTCTGTATTGCATTTTATTGCCAAATTATCGTACCTGGCAAAGATTCCTAACTTATTCTGATCCAAACTCGGGATTTAAAAAATTTGTTTCCGTAGAGATTGTGTTACGCCACGAACAAATGATAATTTTTTATCGAGATGTAATCGTGATTTACTTTACTTTGCTATAAATTTTCTTGTTGGGAACCAAAACAAGAAACCCTAACTCCGTCCCGTACGAACCCGGTTTCTTGAAGTGGGGAAAGGTGATCTGAAGGCACCATACATGGACACACTGTACTTATGAAAACCAATGATTTTTGTTTACATACGGTTATTAGGGGGCCGGTCAAAACACTGACAACAAAAATACCGATACGAGTAAATACCGACAAATTACCAACGCTTTAAAGTTTGCTAGAGCAATACATAGATACATTCTCGGGAAACATCGATGCGCTTGACGATCGTGTCCATTGCGTTTCAATGGTAGTTTTGTTACTATGTTCTTTTGTCTCCTGTTCGAAACTTAATTCTCGTGTTGTTATTATGTTTTGATGTTATCATCTCCATGAAGTAGTCGTTAGCAATGTTTCAAGTCCCCGTTATGGAACCTCATATTGTTTTGTAGTACATCACAGAAGAGCAACTTAAGTTGGAAGTTAATAGGTTCCTGTTCAATAAAAATAAAAAACGTGGCAGAAGATAACCGCATGGTTTAAGGAGATACTCATTTGGGGTAGTTAAAAACAAAATGAGTTGTCAGAGCATGATGGTATGGTATGAGTTTTTACACCGACTCCCCTGAGGGTTGTGGACTCCCAACACCATCTAACCTTGGTCTCCTCTCGTATCCGTTTGTCCCCGGTTCGATCCCCGCTGCCGGAGCTCGTCTCGCACACGCTAGATGTCAGCACTTTGGGACAGAGACAGTCGTAGTTCGTACGTCTTGTTTCTGGAGCTACGTCCGAGCCCGTTGTGCTTTCATCAGCCGTGCTACGACATCGGGAATCGAACCCGAGACATCTTCCCAGCCTTTCGGTCACCACACCGAGGCGCTGCTTCCCTTTAGACCTACTTTTTTAGGTGGGTTCCGAACCACCGGGGTCACAGAAAAAGCACTTAGAAAATTTTTCCATTGGTGCTGACAGTGGAAATCGCACCCGGCCACATCGCGCGCCACTGTGTGCGAGCCGAGCACGCTACCCACTGCGCTACTGCTCCCCTAGTTGTCAGAGCATGATCAGTCCCACTATTCCCGCCCAGCACGCTGTCAGTATCATTGGGCTCAGATTAGGTGTAGTTGATAAATATTTTTTTCGTTTCCCGTGAACTTGAACACAGAAAAAATCGGGCTTATCTAAGACAATACATATATCGTTCTATATTATAAAGATATATCGCCGCAGCCGCAGCCGCCGCCGCCGCTGTTTCAGGAATTGAGCTTATAACGGGTGTCCAATTTGAAAAGGATGACCAACCCGAGCCCAAACCAAACCCAAACCTAAATTCAAACCTAAACCCAAACCCAACCCAAGCCCAACCCAAACATATAAACAACTTCATCCCAGCGAGGGTGCGTAACGCCCGAGCCATACGAACCCCTAGTATATATATATATATATATATATATATATATATATATATATATATATATATATATATATATATATTGTCACGGCACTCGTCGGTTTGCCGGGCATTATTTCCGGGCGAACCCGGGTTACTTGCGAAAAAAAAAGGAGGGTCTATCTACGCAAAAGAAAAATGAGTAGACAAAAAAAAAGAATACGGAAATTTATTCACGGGGTTTCAGGCGAAAACTGCTGAGTAATAAATCTTTATTTTGGAAATTTTCACATTCATGAAAAAATGGTGTGAATCAATAAAATATAAAAATTTCCAAAATAAAGATCTATTATTCAGCAATTTTCGCATTGTAAGCAATACTTATACCGAGTTTTACAAGAAAAAAAAGATGGAACCAATACAAAAACGTTTTAGAAGAAAAAAATCAACATTTAACGATAGGTACAATTGAAAAATAGGTAAAATATTGATTTTTAGAGATTTTTTTCGAAGATATGAACCATCTGTTAATGTTCCGTGAATGTGGGTTTGAAAGGGTACATATCTGGGCAACTATATATAAAAAACAGAATTTTTGGAATGAACTGTTTCCGGTTATCAGTGATAAAGTGAATTTAAGGATGTATGAGCACAAGGTGGCGGGGAATAAGCGAAAACGTGGGCGCGGGTGAGCGCGGTGAGCGAGGGGCACGCATGAAACAAGAGACAGTCGGACCGCTTATTATCCGACCCACGCGAAAAATTTCCGTAAAATCGATAATCGTCTGTCAAAAGGTTCGTGAACGCCCATTTTTTATGGAACGTATGTAATCGTGATAGTTTTCTGAACATTTAACAGTTTTAATATTGATCGTATCTGATCGTAAAAGATACGAATTTCTGTTTCAAAGTTGCGTCAGCTCTGAATTCGTATATGGCGTGGGATAAATATCTTGATTTCACGAATTAATTACTCGCGTAAAGAGTCGTTGACCCATTTTGAAATTTTGCAGGTTTTATCATATACACTTCTGCTACACCATATACAAAATTCAGATTTTTATACGATCGTGAAGCTAGTGCTCATACATCCTTAACGCTAAAAATGGCGTCTTTAAACGTCCCGCGCGCCCCCTATATATTGTCAAAAAATCGAATTATTGCACGGAGACCTTTACTTCAAAGATATCTTTGATTTTTGAGGGTAGCCAAAACTTTTTTAATTTTTCGATACACCCTACTAACGCTATATATCTCGGGCGCTGGGTGAGCTTTGTTCGAGGATTAACTACGTCACGAATGACGAAATAACATTTCGCATCGCTCGTACGACCTTGGCATACAGTACATACATGAATACAAAAGAAAATAAACGCGTGAGTTATGACTCGCCATACCCACACACTCTTATGGCGGTTAATCGCGTCTAACGACTAATCGCGATTACAAAGAAGAATACACAAAAAGAGAATAAAGGCGATAACAGAAAAAAGGCAATGAGATCAATTTCCAAGAGAGAAAAACACGGGGTCGATTCATCGACGAGGATCGCAATCCCAAAAATACGCTCGTTGTCCGCGGACAAATTATTTCACTACTTCATGAGAATTTACACGCAATATAATCGATCGTCAGAGATGATATAAGTTTGGCAAGAACTCAACACGAGTTATATTAGGGTTTTATGAAGTGAAAGTTGAATTCAGGACGCAAGGTCCAATCACAAGAATCAAATCATCATTTCCTCGACTTTCGTTAATTTACGACCTGAGAACAGGGACGAGGCACTTAGTTGTGGAGCTTCGCTCTTGATGCGATGAGCACGCGGAATCGTAGGCCAAAATGGCGGGTGCCGTTCCTTCTCGCGTAGATAGGCGTCGTCTTGCTCTCTCACTCTCGCTTCGATTCGGTAGCCTCCGTCTCTCTACGCTTCTCGTACCTCGTGGCACAGCTCGATGTACGAAATCTCGGAACGGGCGAAACTCGCCGTTAATGGAAATGTCCGCCGCAGCAAGACGAAACGAGCAATATATCGATCCCGCAGGACGATCTCAAATATAGCCCACTCGTGGGTAGTACGATGCAGCTCTCGTGCTCAATAACGGCCCAGGAACGCTCGGGTGCTGGAAGGAGTCGTAAAAAGATAATGACCAATGTCGATGCGCCGAGTACGCCACAAAGTTCGTTTACGCGTTCTAGGAAAATTATTTCACTATACCTATCCCGACTTGGCCCAACTGTGGCACAGATTAGGCAAACCTAAACAAAATTAACGTGGATGCCTAAATAAACCCCGACTTGGCCCAACTTTGGCACTGATTAGGCAAGCCTGAACAAAATTAACTTAGATGCCTAAATAAACCCTGACTTGGCCCAACTTTGGCACTGATTAGGCAAGCCTAAAAAAAATTAACTTGGGTGCCTAAATAAATCCCGACTGGGCCCAACTGTGGCACAGATTAGGCAAGCCTAAACAAAATTAACGTGAATGCCTAAATAAACCCCGACTTGGCCTAACTTTGGCACTGATTAGGCAAGCCTAAACAAAATTAACTTGGATGCCTAAATAAACCCTGACTTGGCCCAACTGTGGCATAGATTAGGCAATCCTGAACAAAATTAACGTGGATGCCTAAATAAACCCCGACTTGGCCCAACTTTGGCACTGATTAGGCAAGCCTGAACAAAATTAACTTGGATGCCTAAACAAACCCCACGTAGGCCCCAGTTAGGCAACAGCGAGGAAGCCCTTATAGTGGATGCCCCGTTGATGCCTAGAAGGGGCCTCTTTTTAAATTGGGACGCCCTAACAATTTTCTACACGGGAAGTTCAACTTTAACCTTGAATATTTTTTAAAGGAGTGAATTTATCGAAAAATCATAAGAAATCTTTTTTGTAGAGCGTTCAATTTCCTACAAAAATATATATTTTATATTGTCATATATTCACTTTTTCAGAAGAAAAAAATTAAATGTAAAAAGTAGTAAAATCCCGTGTTATTTAAACGGGAAATGTATCGTCTTTTTGACAAGGGTTAATATGAATATTAAGAGCTTATTTTGGTCTGTTATTTTTTTTAGGTCATAATCTGAAAATTCAGGGGGCGGTGCAAAAAAAACCAACTTTGTAAATAACGGACACCCTGTTACGTCCTGACCCTCGATTTTTCTCATCTCGGCCAAGAAAAGCGCGGCTTTCCCTTTAACACGTTATTCGAGATAAAATCGGAATTGGCCAGGTTATTGCCCTGTTTTGAGCCTAACCTTGCGGAAAATTGCTCAGGATGGGCGGAGAGTGCATAATTTGGTAACAATGGCAAATTTAAATAAAATCTCGCGAACAAAACTCTTCAATTTCGCGGGACACATAATAAATGGTAATTCGGTAACATCTGACAAATAAAACTTGTAATATAAAGGAATAAAATAGCGTGATCTCATAAAATAAATTCTGACATAAACACGGGAACTAAACTTTCACTGACGTGGGAGGAAATACACGGCAGGGCCATCCTCAGGATTGACCTCCGGAGGGCTTTCCGCCCAAATTGCAAGGACAAACGTAATTATTATGAGGACCAAAATGACCACTGATACCGCGACAGCTATTTTTAACTGGAAAAGGTCCATGATCAATGGACAGGACAACTCTCACAACAAAGGAAATCAACACCGGAATTTATTCAACCACGACTTGATTAAGTTTAATCATTTGAAGAAATTCTAAAATGCTCGAAAATGAATTTAACCCCGGAAAAATTATATCAGAAATGAACATCAAATTATAAACACGAAACTGTTAATTTCTTATTTCCTGGAATACATCGTAAATTCTTCAAATGCATTTAGCTCGCACATATTTCACGGAAGTTACAGGATGAACACTTCCTAAAATGAAACAAATTTACAAAGAAAATAATCCTACAGTAGATCGAAATACTACGGATTCCTCCGGAAATAGTTGCTTGGAAACGCCAAAATATTTTTAATGGACCAAGAATAATTCTAAAGGGTCTGAAAATATACTAACACAAGAATCGAGTTTGGAGAAAACAACAACAAAAATTAAATTCACAAAATAATATTTATCGGACATTGGATTTAACACAACAAAAAAAAATAAATTACCCTTCATGGAATCATAACCTTCCGAAAGACCAAGATTGACGCAAATATAAATTTCCAGAAAACTGAATTTAATTCGGCATGACTTTTCACAAAATTGATTTTAACTCGACATGATTTTCCAAAATTGAATTCATAAATTTCCAAAGAAAAATTGAACTTAATTCGACATGACTTTCCACAAAACTGAATTTATAAATTTCCAAAAACTGAATTTAATTCAAAAGGATAACACGGAAAGGGAAAACAACGAAAGAAATTACACCATGGGTTTTACGATACAAACGACCCGAAACCCTCGCCTTCGGTCCTTAGGACGTCATGGGGTGTCGACCGAGATCGGAGACACCGCGCAACACGAGCAAATATATATATATATATGTGAGAAAACATTTCAAAAATACTTACTACTTTGATGGTCGAACTGGATGAATTTGGAGGATTCTAAAATACGATGAATATAACGACGAAGACGATGAACAATTCAGTGCAGATGGGATGATTGTGCGGTGAAAGTGAATGTTCAGCCGAGATTGATAAACGGTGAAATATTTTTATTCCACAAAAAAAATATGTTCGTTCACAAAAGAAAATAAACCGTTCGTTCACAAAAATAAGATGTTCGTTCGCAAAAATAAAATGTTCGTATCGAAAAAATAAAATGTTCGTATCGAAATCCACGGAGACAGTTTGAATAAAATAAAGTAAAATAAAGAAATTTGGAGATACTGAGGCCAAACGATGAGAAGTATATAAAGAGAAATAGATTAACACGACGGACAGCGATTCGATCTCTTAAAATTTTCTCCCGGCTCTGATAACTCTGACCCCCTGCGGGCTCATTACCCGGTTTTATATAGGGTATTGCAGGATGACTTAGCTTCGGCGGTGGGGAGATACGCCCTTAGCCGCCTAAAACGCTCTAAGCCCCTCCGCCGCCTCCACCTCGCATTCCCAATGACCGCTACGAATCTATATAATTGAAAATCCATACTTCTAATTAATACAAATTTATCCTGATTATAAAACATTCATTTCTGTATTCCTTTTTAATAATTATTCCGTGTTTCAATAATCCGTAAAGCGATTTTTCCCCTCGTACATACGCCGTCTTTTCATCAAGACGTTCATTCTGTCTTTCTCATACTTGCATATACGGTATCTACTCTCTCGCTCACTCTGCCCCTCGTTTCGGAGGTACCACGCAGCAGAGGAGTTCTCCTCTTCGGCTTCTCCTACAGGCCACGCGCTGGTCCACCGTAGTCTCTCAGTGACCCACACACGCACACACACATACAGCCATGCACATTTCCATTCGTCTTTTCGTTCGTGCTCTCGTTCGGTGACGATTTCTCCTCCATTTATTCGTATCTCCCTTGCTCCGCATTGCCTTCGATTTATTCTCTCATTCTATTCATTTCTATCTCTTTTTGATTTCCTTGCCATGCCGAGCCTGTAACGCGATGATACATGCAAGGCTTTTTAGTTCAGATTAAAATTATTCCACTGATGGTGAAATAGTTCTCAAACGATTTTTATTTGATTAAGTGACCCGATCTTTCCAATAATCGGAAAAATCATGAAAGTCATTCTGTAATCATTGATCTACTCAAAATACACAATGCGAAACCATTTTGAAACAATTTAAAATTATTCATTGATGGATATTGATTTTTTTATCACCCGGTTATCTTGATTCCACGTTAACGCTCGGATTCTGATAGTTTCCCTGATTATTCTTTGCTTGTTTGTTATAACATTGAAAACTTTGTCCCTATACTCCAGATCCTGTGTGATTTCCCTAATCATTCTTTGTCATTTTTACTACAGGAATAATCTATTTCATAAACCGCGCATTAATCATGCATACATTAGCTCACCATTCTTAATAACTACTAAAAAGGATTCTTTCTCAATTACATCGTTTATGGATAATCCTTGTTAATGCACTATGAAATTTCCATGAATCTTTGAATTTGGTCTTTGTAAAATTATTATTCATTGTTAATTAAATCATGCGCTTGCTACGCCTTTGGGGTCCTTGTTGGATTGCGATGTCGAATTTGCGGCGTCACTTATCGATGAGACATATGTCTCTTGAACCTCGTGATTTTTATTGAAAGGCAATTGCCTTCCACGCGCGCGCTCTCTCTCTCTCTAAACATGTAGTTCCGGTTAATCGGAAGACGATATTCGTAACCAGACGACAGCAGCTCTGGTATAACCACATGTTTCCGAATGTTTATTTAATTCTCATTAGCGACGTGACGGTTGGGTGTCCCGTCGAAGTCTTTCCTCTATCGAGTCCCCTTGACTCGACCACTGCGTCAATTTGTCGATCACGTGCAGAACTCATGTAGATCATCCACGAGAATCATCCGATGACCTTTTCCAGACGCTGTTCCCGAAAAGTTGTAGCAAGGCTAAAATCGCCCATAAATTAAGAGCAAAGAGAAAGAAACAGCAAGCATCTCAACGAAAAAGGAAATCTCCTCTCTTTGACCAATTTTGACTCATGGAAATCTCAAGCTATTCTAAATAATATAATTGAATACTTAAATGCAATAAACTACATACTATTCACCGCCACCTTTACCATCACCGATGACCTGACCCAGGTACCCATGTTCATTCTTGATTTTACATTTTTACATCCGTTCACTCACGTACTTTCGGGAATTTATTTCATAAAGTATTCATTCGGGAATAAAGAAAAAGAGGATCACCGGTCACTATAGCTTTAGATGAGGCATACTCTCTCTCTTTCTCTCTCTCTATCCATGCACGCGTGAATCTTCTATAGCCAAGGATTTCTCCGACATCGGCGGTTGTTTATATTCATGTCCGACGATGGACGTCTCGTAATGAGGACCTTTGATATCGATGCCGCTATGGCGTCACCTCTCGATAGCCTATGCTCACTTGAGACGTACTTGTGCAGATGGCTCGATGAATGACAACTCGAACTTTCCGTGTTGCCAGGAGGAAAAATAAAACGTTCCTCTAGTGTGACCGGGTCCCTTTCCTCGTATTTAATTCTATTGAAAATCGCCAGATATAAGCTATTTCAAATCGATGCAAAAAGTCCCGAAAGTCGCGGGACGTAACACCTCCCCCATTAAACGAGCGCCGCTTCGAAGAACGGCGATCGACCTCGGTAGAGGCCTTCGCAACTACCCCTGGGTCAGCTCATCACGGACCCTTGTGGACTGAAGAAAGAAAAAACAAAAAAAACAAACGAAAAAGAACTACCCAAATGATACGATAACCTAAATACAAAGATGACTCTCGTCGTACATGCCTTTCTTTGTCAGACGTTGATATACTGATGACGATTCTATTGCAAATGCTCTATGTTCCCCGGTAGATTCTCAATTCCCCGATTGGCTACTGATTATGTGACAACTTCTAACTGCTTTTTGTTGGTTGCGGCATTCATCTCCTCATTCATTCTACAATTTTACTCATAACAATCATCAATGGTTGAATTTAGATTTTTAGAATATAACCATACGAATTCTGAGGAAATACTACAATTCGAGAACATGATCACACGAAATTTGAACAACAGATGTATCATTAAAAATAAAAATTTCGGAGTGTAATCAGGGTTATAAGAATTGAACAAAATCGAATTCAAACCATTAGCTATAATACTTAAAATCCTAATCGAAAACAAAACATTGAAATTATATTTAAGGATTTAATCAGAAAACATTAAGCTTATATCATAAAAGAATAAGAAAATAAGAGATAGCGAAATTACTTTTACGAATATAATGAAAACTGAGAAAATGAAAAAAAAATTCAAAATTACTTCTACGAATATTATCATAAAAAAAAATTAAGATAACATTAAAATTACATCTATGAATATAATCAAAAAAAATATGAAAATGCGAAAATTTTGCAATTAAAACTATGAATATGATCAAAAATACATAATAAGAAAATATGGAAATTAAATCTACGAATACAATCAAAAACGTGAAAATGAGAAAATATGAAACTTCAATCTACGGATATAATAAAAAAATTGAAAAGAAAAACATAATAAGAAAATACTGAAATTAAATCTACGAATATAATAAAAAAAAACGTGAAAATGAGAAAATATGAACTTCAGTCTACGAATATAATCATAAAAAAAAAATAATAAAAAGAAAACATTAAATGTATAAGACTAACAAAATAGAAAAATTCAAAATTACACTTAGGGTTATAAGCATAAGAAAAAAAAGTAATAAAAATAAAAACAAAAATACAATGAAAAAAAAAAAAAAAAAAAATTAGGAGAATATTAGTATTATATCCATGAATATAATCACTACAGGAAGAAAACAAGATTAATAAAATAGGAAAATATTGAGGTTGGATTTAGTGGTATATCTGGTTGAAATGGGCTACTGTAGGGAGGGCCGGTGTATTTGCAACCGACATCTGGGCCACCACCGGGGGAGGATCAGGTTCTTCTTTCCCCCTCCAACTAGATCCCGAATGGATCCTGCCCTCTGTGAAGCACGACGTCACCCCATAGTGATCTTTCGGCACTGGGTCCCACATTTAGAAGGGATAAGGTGGTTATACTGGATGCTGACGATCCACACTCATATCCCACTATTACCTCACCGGGCAAGGGGTTAACATTCCCCATGCCAACATCACAATCGTCACAAACGTCATCCTTATTCTATCTAAATAACAGGCAAAAATAATAATTAGGGAACCCCCCTCCCCCTTTTCCCATCATAAATTTTTACTTTATAAATTTCCTCTATTCAATTTTTATTCTCGAACATTTTCAAACTACCCCCTTCAATAAATGACCTTCAAATGGCAAGAAATATAAAACAAACCCTTTTTCAAAAGAAGAATTTACTAGATTACCAATATGCGAATCATTAATTTAGATCTACTTTTACCGATATTTCAAAACACAAAAAGATTTCACTGATCCCACCTCCTTTTTCAATCAAATTTTCAATCCACCTTAAAACTAACTTTAGAAGCATAGAAGCATAGAAGCATATAAATTTATAAAGTAGCGAATAAGCATTCAAATGAACAAAGTCCAAGCGGGGTTGGGAAAAAGCCATATGGTGAACAACACGGATGGCAAGGCCAACGACCCGCTTATCTAGGGTACATGGGGCTAGACAAATATATTTTCCGAATTCTGTAGACGTTTACCTTATTTTGGCATTCTTATGCGGGTATAATCCTAGAATGCTTGAGTCGGTTAGCGTGCACGACCTTTGTATTCTGGTTTATCTTAATACGTATATTATTTTTACCCATCACCTCTACTATTTCATGTGGTCCGGTATAATGATCAACTAATTTTCCTGACTTCGGACCTTTTAGCAGAAACGCATATTCTCCAACCTTAAATTCTTTCGGATTTATATTCTTATCATATCGTTCTTTCGATTTCTCTTTTGCTCCGATCAAATTTTGACGAGCCACATTCTGTATTTCATGCAACTGCGTGACGAGTTTTACTAAATAATTGTCATAATCCGGCAACTTATCCTCCACGTGCAATGGTTCACTCGATGGAATTCTTGCTAATTTACCGAAAACTAACGCGTATGGGGTATGCTTTGTGCCCTCGTGCACACAAGTGTTGTAATTAAAAATGGCAAGACTCACCCATTCATCCCAATCATATTCTTTTCCGACATATTGTTTTAGATATTCCCCCAAAGCATGATGTGATCTTTCTAATGACCCGTTAGACTGTGGGTGGAAAGCGGTTGTACGAATTTTCTTGATTTTAAATACTTTGGCCACTCGTCGAATCAATACGCTTAGAAAATTGCGACCTTGATCCGTGAGTATCGCCTTGGGCGCTCCAAAAAGTGTAATAAAATTCTGAACCAACGCGTCAGCAATGGTTGCTGATGTGGCGTTGGGTAAAGGGATTGCAATACAAAATTTGGTCAATTGATCTTGAATTGTTAATATATATTCATTATTCTTTCTTGTTTTTGGAAGAGGACCCACAATGTCCATTGCAATTTTATCAAAAGCCGTACCTGGAGTGTCAGTTATGACCATCGGCTGTCTAGTTTTAACTCGAACACATTTTTTTAATTGACAATGCAAACATTGTTGAATAAAATGTTGAATATCGATTTTCATTTTTTCCCAATAATAATACTGTCTAATTCGATTAAAGGTTTTCGTTACGCCTCTATGTCCGCCCACAGCTGAACTATGCAATTCTTTCATGATTCCTTCCCGTTCTTCTTTACTCGGATATCTTATTATTCCATGACAAATTATTATTTTTACTGTACTTCGCAAAAATCCTAATCGCAAAGATGTGGCTATATCGTCCCATAGAACACTACCCACAGAGTCTGTTTTCGCGATACTAATACTTTGGATATTTAAACCTTCCGATTTTTCACGAAGACTGGCTATAGCGCTCTTAATATGCCCAAGGGTCAATGACATTCCTTCCCCGGAGTCGTCACTGACCGGCAACCCTACGTGGTACCTGTTCCCTCGTTTCACTAGGCTTGCTTGCCCCAGCTGGAGGTCCGGAAAGTACGGTAACTCATTACGGTCTCTCAGCTTTCGTGACCCAAGATCGAAAGGCTCACCACGGGTGTTCAAAAAGTATGCCAGTGTGTCTTTACGCGTGAAGAAAAGGTCTCTAGATTGAATAATATTTCCTGCTATAATCTCATCATTTACAATTTTTGGTCTATTAAATTCTTCTTCTATTTCATCTTCATGTATTCTTCCCTGGGGGTCTTCATTATTTCGGTGTACATTGTCATCGCTATCTTCTGTTTCCGATGATAACTCGTCTCCATCTGAATCTTGCAACGGTGAAATTTTCTTTTTCTTCCTTGGTTTTTCCATTTCTTCCTGGTCGGACGCTGTATTATCCGAAGATTCGTTTTCTTCACTTCCTTCGCTTTCTTGATAATTATTTCCCTGAATCGGAAGATCTGGTTCTCGTTGTGCTTTGGACTGACTCCTCGTGAGCCTACGCGTACATGTGGTTGGATGCTGAGATGGTCCAGCGACTGCCTCGATTGGTTCTGGATAGGATGGGTTTTCCAGTTGTCGGTTCGGAAATGTTTTTTCGACTAATTTCGCCTTGACGGAGAAATCCTTCACCTTTTGAGTGAGTGTTCCCTTCCCTCCTTCGACCTGAAGATGCTCGTTCTCGATTCCAGCCAACTCACACGGAGTTAATGACTCCCTCCATTGTTCTTCCGGATCTTCCTCATCGACAACATTCGTTTCGTCGCTTTCTCCATCATTCTCGCTATCTTCTTGCTCTAACAACTCTAGGATATCTTCTTCGGTTAAATTCTTTTTCTTCTTTGAGTTTATCGCGAAAATCTCCTCTTCAGTGATTTCAGTTTCCCGGATCACAGGATTTCGCGACAATGCATCCGCGTTTACATTAGTTTTTCCGGCTTTATACACAACGTCGTACTCATATTCAGATAATTTCAATCTCCAGCGGAGCACACGTGCGTTACCGTCTTTGCAAGTTTTAAACCAGATTAATGGTTTATGATCAGTGACGAGCGTAAAACGTTTGCCATAAAGATATGGTCTGAAATGCAATACGCTGTAAACGATCGCTAAAGCCTCTTTTTCATACGTATCATATCTACTTTCAGCACCGTTCAATGTACGTGAAGCGTACGCTATTGGTCTATCTTTATTTATTTCACCTTGAGACAAAATACCTCCTATTGCGTATCCCGACGCGTCTGTAGTAACAACAAATGGCTTTGAAAAATCAGGAAAAATTAAAACGGGTTCCGTACAAAGTCTATCTTTTAATTCCATAAAACTTTCTTCTTGAATATTTTCCCACAAAAACGGCACATCATTCTTTAAAAGATTTGACAAGGGTTTGGCTAGACGAGCGTACCCCTCAATAAAACGACGATAATATCCCGTAAGTCCCAAAAATTGACGTATATTTTTCACATTACGTGGCCGTGGAAAATCTCGAACGGCCTCCAATTTTCGAGGATCAGGTCTTAATCCCGTACTACTAATAATATGACCCAAATAAACTACTTCTCTTTTCAAAAATTCACATTTATCAGGCTGCAAAGATAGGTTGGCCCCTCTTAGGCGATCGAAAAGCTTCGTACATTTCTCCATATGTTCTTTCAACGTTTTTGCATAAATCACGATATCATCCAGATAAACAAACAACTCTTGCCCTTGTAATCCCATCAACACCATATCCATGGCCCGTTGAAAAGTGGGAGGAGCATTTTTCAGCCCCATAGGCATTCGAACATACTCATAATGTCCGTACGGAGTTGTGAACGCGGTTTTATGACAATCATCTGGATGCATTTTTATTTGATAAAATCCTGAGGCTAAATCAAAGACTGAAAAATATTGAGCACCACCCAGCTGATCCAAAATATCGATTATGTTCGGCAAAGGATATGCGTCACCAATCGTCTTTTCATTCAACTGTCGGAAATCAAGGACCATTCTCCACCTAGGATTCCCTTGCGAATCCGGCTTTTTAGGCACAACCCATACAGGTGTGTTATACGGGGACTTGGACTCTCGGATTAACCCGGCTTCGAACAACTCCTCTACCTGCTTTCTTATTTCTTCTTTATGAACCACGGGAAAACGATACTGCTTTGAATTTACTGGTAAATCATCTGTCGTAGGTATTCTATGAGCAACAACATCGGTAGCCCCTAAAATCTCACCTGGTAGGTGGAATATATCGGCTGTACTTTTGATCAAATTCCTTATTTCTCCAACTTCTTCTTTTTCTAAATGATCCAAACGAAGTAACTCTAACACTTTGAGACAACGATCTTCGTCGGATATTCTGGCGGTGACTGTGAAACACTCTTTATCTAACTCAAAATTAAATTCCACTGCTTTTTCTGAAACAATACCATTCTCTCTATGAACAACTACATCTCTTACAAAACTGGATTCTGAATTTACATCTTCTATTATTGAATTTACCGTTACAGGAATTGAAACAAACATCTCGCCACTGGTACTCGGATACTGAACACTTTTTCCATCATTATTATCATCAAAAATCTCTATTTTCTCTTTATCAATTAAAACATTACTCGACTCTACAAATTTAACCACCATGTTCGGATTTTTCTTTTCTAAATCATCAAAACTGTCTTGACTGACAAAAATGTTTTCGGGTTCCTTGTCCACACATTTCGGAGGTTTCGAGGTGTAGACACGCTGCTTCTCAGAGGTCTCATTAAACTTGTATGCCAACGTTCCACAATTTTCGAATACACTCATACATGGATTCGGAGTCTCCCGAGAATTTTCTATATGGCCACTACTGGATTCTCCCTCATGATCTCTCAGAGGCTTCGATGTATGGATACGCTGCATCTCAGAGGTCTCATTCGACTTGTCCGCTAACGTTCCACTACTCTCGAATGCATTGGTATGCGGTTTACGAATCCCGGCACATTTTTTTATACCACAAATATCATCTACACAAAACTCTTGACACTGGACTTTAATTTCTGGACTCTCAAACTTTTGAATTCTGACTTCTTGGATTTCTTGATTCTCGACTTCTTGGATTTCAACTACTCGATCTTTTGAAACTTGAACAACTCGATCTTCAATTACAGGACTCTCAACTATACCACGATTTTGAACAAAAACACGATTCTCAATTACAGGATCATAACTTTCTAGAACTTTACTTTCTGGATTTTGAGTTTCAATACTTCCAATAACACGATTCTCAAACACAGGAACACGATTCTCAACTATACCACAATTCTCAACAAAAACACGATTCTCAATTACAGGATCATAACTTTCTAGAACTTTACTTTCTGGATTTTGAGTTTCAATTCTTCCCAAAACACGATTCTCAAACACAGGAACACGATTCTCAATTTCAACACTTCCAATTTCACAATTTCCAATTCCTCGATCTTTAATTTCCAAATTCTCGACTTCACGATTTCCAATAGACAAATTTTCAACTTTACGATTTTGAACTGACAAATTTCCGACTTTACAATTTTCAAATAATGGATTTTCAACTTCTTGATTCTTAAACAATAGATTTTTAACTTCTCGATTCTCAAACAATGGATTTTTAAATTCTCGATTCTCAAACAATGGATTTTTAACTTCTCGATTCTTAAACAATGGATTTTTAGCTTCTCGATTCTCAAACAAGGGATTTTTAACTTCTTGATTCTTAAACAATGGATTTTTAGCTTCTCGATTCTCAAACAATGGATTTTTAACTTCTCGATTCTCGAACAATGGATTTTTAACTTTCACATCTTCAATTTTCAAATTCTCAATGATCTCTGGATTTCCAATAGACAAACAATTTTCAACTTCTGGATTTTTAAACAATGGATTTTTAACTTCTCGATTCTTAAACAATGGATTTTTAACTTCTCGATTTTCAACTTTCACATCTTCAATTTTCAAATTCTCAATGATCTCTGGATTTTCAATAGACAAACAATTTTCAACTTCTGGATTTTTAAACAATGGATTTTTAACTCTTGGATTTTCAACTTTCACATCTTCAATTTTCAAATTCTCGATAATCTCTGGATTTTCAATAGACAAGCAATTTTCAACTTCTGGATTTTTAACTATTGGATTTTCAACGGATGAATTTTGGGATTTGGGAGTTTGGATTTTTGAATTCTCCGTCGTGGACCTCCCTCCTCCGCCTCTACTCCATCCTAGACAAAACTGGTTACTGGTAGGATCTCGCGGGAGGATCCCCCGATGTCCACTGTCACCGGTGGACCAGCAATCCCCCGCGACTCTACGTTTTTTGACTCGATTTCCGTCACCCGCTCGCAACTGTCAACTGCCGTCGCGGAAGGCGAAGGCGTCAACAACGTTAACGAGGGTATCGCGATCTCTACAGTATGATCTCTCGTATTCGTTACAAAGAAATATGCTCTTCCATCAACATTCTCCACATGTCCCCCTTGGACTATCATCCCTTCCAATTTCTTTAAAGGAGGTAGATATCCATGAGAGATCTCCTTATTTACCACACGCGCGAAAAACAACTTCGTTGAACCTGGAGGAAACATCATAACTTCTCTGGTGTGAAACGGTATTATCTCGCCCCCGACCACAAGGCAATGATTAGCGTAGTCGATTTTGGCACCTGTTTCACGAAAATATTCTGAAGATAAAATTCCCGACTGATTTATAGGAAATTCATCAGGAACGATATGAAAAATGGACTTAAGACCCAACGTTTCCGTATATATATATCCCAAAGTGAGCAATGTGTTCTCAGTTATACCCCGAAGACGCAAAATTTGATCATCGTAAATAGGTACGTCGGAGCTAACATATTGCTCTTTTATAACATTCTTACTTGCTCCTGTATCTAACATCAACGTAACACCCTCAAACAAATGTCTACCCTTCAACATTATGGTTGGCGCAATCACATCGTCCGGTTGACGTGCCAAAAATACATCAATTATCTTTACTGGGTTGGTAACTGTTGGTCTACTTCGAACAGCATAGTCGGGTGTACCTGCGACACGGCCTTCGCCTGGGCACCCGCTCCCGGCTGGCCATTCCCGTTTCCCTGCATGCGATCGCGTCTCTCATGGTTTGCTGCGCGTAACTGACACTCATCGAGTACATGTCCGGCCTGCTTGCAGTACCGGCACACTCCCGGTGGGTAATTCAATTTTACAGCCTGCGAATAAGAACTTGGGCCTGCAGGGTGCGACATTCGATTGTTTACGTTAGACAATGCAGGTGGACCTGGAATCCCCTGATTTATCTGGTTAATATTTTTACTGCAATTTCTCGAAATATGACCCCATTCTTGACATTTATAACACTGAAGTGGTGGAAGCGAATTTCTCTGATTATTCTGATTTCCGGGGTACGATTGTACCTCGGTGGGTCGTTGCATTTGACGACAAGTGTCAGCTAAATGCCCCGTACGACCACAATTTCTACACGGAACAGAAAAACAACGGTTTGCAAGATGTCCTCTTTTTCCACAAATCTGGCAAATTGTCAATTCTTGACCATTCGTCACAGGAAATTTAGAGGGACATTTATCAGCTGTATGGCCCGGTTGGCCACACAATTGACATATAATTATCTTCACAGGAATTCCACTAGCTTGAAAAGCTCCACATCTTTCCGCGGTATGCCCCCTTCGACCGCACAGCTGACAGCTCACGACCGGCGGAGCACTCGCGCCTACTTCTTTCTTATTCTCATTCACGATATCTTGTCCCACGACATTCATATTAGCTCTTTTTTCAGTTTTCTCGGATAAACGCGATTTCTGTGAATCCCCCTCTCTTAGTCGTTTGGCGTCGGCAAGCTGGCGTTCTATTACTTTTGCTCGGTTTACCGTGTCACTAAGGGAGGCTTCATCCTTCATTCGCTGCTCGATTTCTGGCAATAACCCACGCTGCATGATTTTACGCGCCATTTCCTCAACCCTTTCACGCTCCTCAGTAGTAATCCCCTCCTCTGTAGCCTGAGCTTCCAAGATCTTTTCTGCATAATATCGGATACGATCGACATAATCATCTACACTCTCTAAGGGCTTCTGATAACTGTTTCCCAACTCTGCTATTAACTGATATACATCTCTAGGAGGGTCATATGTTTCACGCAAAAAATTTGTATATTCTTTAAGATTCCGAAAAGTGATTTTAGAGATTTTATTCCAAATTGAGGGCAACAGTTTGACTTTTAGGAGTCTCAATAATTGCTGATCGAGCGCCCCTCCGGTCATTTGACTGGCCTCCTCTATACCTGCGATATAACGACCAAGCGATGTCTTTTTACCGTCGAAATCGGGGATGAACCGCAACGCTTCACGCAAGGCGGACAGCGTCGCGGGATCATATGCTCTAACCTGCTCATTCATTGCTGTATTTAATGTTCGCCGAGGATTAAAATTTCTATTATTTCGCGGAGTTGAACTATCCTCTGGGTTCTGTGAGGTGCTCAAATTGCCACCCACAGGGGTTGAAAATTGATCGTTATCACTAAAAAGAGAATGTCCATCTGCAGGTTCGGATCGTTCAAGTGATTTTACAGGGGTTTGTAATAATGGCAAAGCAATCGGACTTCTAACTTTATTAAAAATTGAATTTTCTGGAGATTTTCCTGAAACTCGAGCAGAAGGCAAAAAGGGTAAATTACTACTTTTATTGGCAGAAACAGTTAACTCTGGTGTTTTTATTACACCACTAAAAAGACACCATGGGAAAATATTTGACCTCGAAGATATAGCGACAGTTAATGGATTAGACTTTTTCTTTTCCTTATTCACGGGTGATTCAATTTCGAGAGCCTGCTGTATCGCGAGACTATTCTTAAACAATTCCAACTCAGACGGAGATAATACTTTTTCCGCACCATAAATCAATTCTCCATCGGATTCTAATTCTGTACTTGTTGTTTCCTCGGAATCACAAAATTCTTCCTTCTCTATTAATGATAATGAAACTCGAGATAATTCCTCAGAGGATTTGACAGTTTCTGAATTATTGGTCTCAAGGGTCTCGGTCAAATCTACATCACTATCCTCTTTTTCTGATAAATTTTCATCATCTTCTAAAACACGCTTCCTTTCGTTGGGATAATTACTCAAAACGGACTCATCAACACGAACTTTAGAACGGGTTTGCCTATGCATTTATACGACGGGGTCGTTGACCAGCGGTGGACGCTTGGACTTACCTTCGTCCACCCTCATCCAGTTGAAACAATACATATAATGGCAACAAGGAATAGCAAAAAAAAACATGCGCAATATTTTTAAAATTTCAAATAACACAAAATTTTCATGGGAATAATCATGCGAACACAAAGAAAGAAAATCAAAACAATTTATAAATGCACTCTCAAGATCCCGGACGAGCCCCCAAATTTTGTTACGTCCTGACCCTCGATTTTTCTCATCTCGGCCAAGAAAAGCGCGGCTTTCCCTTTAACACGTTATTCGAGATAAAATCGGAATTGGCCAGGTTATTGCCCTGTTTTGAGCCTAACCTTGCGGAAAATTGCTCAGGATGGGCGGAGAGTGCATAATTTGGTAACAATGGCAAATTTAAATAAAATCTCGCGAACAAAACTCTTCAATTTCGCGGGACACATAATAAATGGTAATTCGGTAACATCTGACAAATAAAACTTGTAATATAAAGGAATAAAATAGCGTGATCTCATAAAATAAATTCTGACATAAACACGGGAACTAAACTTTCACTGACGTGGGAGGAAATACACGGCAGGGCCATCCTCAGGATTGACCTCCGGAGGGCTTTCCGCCCAAATTGCAAGGACAAACGTAATTATTATGAGGACCAAAATGACCACTGATACCGCGACAGCTATTTTTAACTGGAAAAGGTCCATGATCAATGGACAGGACAACTCTCACAACAAAGGAAATCAACACCGGAATTTATTCAACCACGACTTGATTAAGTTTAATCATTTGAAGAAATTCTAAAATGCTCGAAAATGAATTTAACCCCGGAAAAATTATATCAGAAATGAACATCAAATTATAAACACGAAACTGTTAATTTCTTATTTCCTGGAATACATCGTAAATTCTTCAAATGCATTTAGCTCGCACATATTTCACGGAAGTTACAGGATGAACACTTCCTAAAATGAAACAAATTTACAAAGAAAATAATCCTACAGTAGATCGAAATACTACGGATTCCTCCGGAAATAGTTGCTTGGAAACGCCAAAATATTTTTAATGGACCAAGAATAATTCTAAAGGGTCTGAAAATATACTAACACAAGAATCGAGTTTGGAGAAAACAACAACAAAAATTAAATTCACAAAATAATATTTATCGGACATTGGATTTAACACAACAAAAAAAAATAAATTACCCTTCATGGAATCATAACCTTCCGAAAGACCAAGATTGACGCAAATATAAATTTCCAGAAAACTGAATTTAATTCGGCATGACTTTTCACAAAATTGATTTTAACTCGACATGATTTTCCAAAATTGAATTCATAAATTTCCAAAGAAAAATTGAACTTAATTCGACATGACTTTCCACAAAACTGAATTTATAAATTTCCAAAAACTGAATTTAATTCAAAAGGATAACACGGAAAGGGAAAACAACGAAAGAAATTACACCATGGGTTTTACGATACAAACGACCCGAAACCCTCGCCTTCGGTCCTTAGGACGTCATGGGGTGTCGACCGAGATCGGAGACACCGCGCAACACGAGCAAATATATATATATATATGTGAGAAAACATTTCAAAAATACTTACTACTTTGATGGTCGAACTGGATGAATTTGGAGGATTCTAAAATACGATGAATATAACGACGAAGACGATGAACAATTCAGTGCAGATGGGATGATTGTGCGGTGAAAGTGAATGTTCAGCCGAGATTGATAAACGGTGAAATATTTTTATTCCACAAAAAAAATATGTTCGTTCACAAAAGAAAATAAACCGTTCGTTCACAAAAATAAGATGTTCGTTCGCAAAAATAAAATGTTCGTATCGAAAAAATAAAATGTTCGTATCGAAATCCACGGAGACAGTTTGAATAAAATAAAGTAAAATAAAGAAATTTGGAGATACTGAGGCCAAACGATGAGAAGTATATAAAGAGAAATAGATTAACACGACGGACAGCGATTCGATCTCTTAAAATTTTCTCCCGGCTCTGATAACTCTGACCCCCTGCGGGCTCATTACCCGGTTTTATATAGGGTATTGCAGGATGACTTAGCTTCGGCGGTGGGGAGATACGCCCTTAGCCGCCTAAAACGCTCTAAGCCCCTCCGCCGCCTCCACCTCGCATTCCCAATGACCGCTACGAATCTATATAATTGAAAATCCATACTTCTAATTAATACAAATTTATCCTGATTATAAAACATTCATTTCTGTATTCCTTTTTAATAATTATTCCGTGTTTCAATAATCCGTAAAGCGATTTTTCCCCTCGTACATACGCCGTCTTTTCATCAAGACGTTCATTCTGTCTTTCTCATACTTGCATATACGGTATCTACTCTCTCGCTCACTCTGCCCCTCGTTTCGGAGGTACCACGCAGCAGAGGAGTTCTCCTCTTCGGCTTCTCCTACAGGCCACGCGCTGGTCCACCGTAGTCTCTCAGTGACCCACACACGCACACACACATACAGCCATGCACATTTCCATTCGTCTTTTCGTTCGTGCTCTCGTTCGGTGACGATTTCTCCTCCATTTATTCGTATCTCCCTTGCTCCGCATTGCCTTCGATTTATTCTCTCATTCTATTCATTTCTATCTCTTTTTGATTTCCTTGCCATGCCGAGCCTGTAACGCGATGATACATGCAAGGCTTTTTAGTTCAGATTAAAATTATTCCACTGATGGTGAAATAGTTCTCAAACGATTTTTATTTGATTAAGTGACCCGATCTTTCCAATAATCGGAAAAATCATGAAAGTCATTCTGTAATCATTGATCTACTCAAAATACACAATGCGAAACCATTTTGAAACAATTTAAAATTATTCATTGATGGATATTGATTTTTTTATCACCCGGTTATCTTGATTCCACGTTAACGCTCGGATTCTGATAGTTTCCCTGATTATTCTTTGCTTGTTTGTTATAACATTGAAAACTTTGTCCCTATACTCCAGATCCTGTGTGATTTCCCTAATCATTCTTTGTCATTTTTACTACAGGAATAATCTATTTCATAAACCGCGCATTAATCATGCATACATTAGCTCACCATTCTTAATAACTACTAAAAAGGATTCTTTCTCAATTACATCGTTTATGGATAATCCTTGTTAATGCACTATGAAATTTCCATGAATCTTTGAATTTGGTCTTTGTAAAATTATTATTCATTGTTAATTAAATCATGCGCTTGCTACGCCTTTGGGGTCCTTGTTGGATTGCGATGTCGAATTTGCGGCGTCACTTATCGATGAGACATATGTCTCTTGAACCTCGTGATTTTTATTGAAAGGCAATTGCCTTCCACGCGCGCGCTCTCTCTCTCTCTAAACATGTAGTTCCGGTTAATCGGAAGACGATATTCGTAACCAGACGACAGCAGCTCTGGTATAACCACATGTTTCCGAATGTTTATTTAATTCTCATTAGCGACGTGACGGTTGGGTGTCCCGTCGAAGTCTTTCCTCTATCGAGTCCCCTTGACTCGACCACTGCGTCAATTTGTCGATCACGTGCAGAACTCATGTAGATCATCCACGAGAATCATCCGATGACCTTTTCCAGACGCTGTTCCCGAAAAGTTGTAGCAAGGCTAAAATCGCCCATAAATTAAGAGCAAAGAGAAAGAAACAGCAAGCATCTCAACGAAAAAGGAAATCTCCTCTCTTTGACCAATTTTGACTCATGGAAATCTCAAGCTATTCTAAATAATATAATTGAATACTTAAATGCAATAAACTACATACTATTCACCGCCACCTTTACCATCACCGATGACCTGACCCAGGTACCCATGTTCATTCTTGATTTTACATTTTTACATCCGTTCACTCACGTACTTTCGGGAATTTATTTCATAAAGTATTCATTCGGGAATAAAGAAAAAGAGGATCACCGGTCACTATAGCTTTAGATGAGGCATACTCTCTCTCTTTCTCTCTCTCTATCCATGCACGCGTGAATCTTCTATAGCCAAGGATTTCTCCGACATCGGCGGTTGTTTATATTCATGTCCGACGATGGACGTCTCGTAATGAGGACCTTTGATATCGATGCCGCTATGGCGTCACCTCTCGATAGCCTATGCTCACTTGAGACGTACTTGTGCAGATGGCTCGATGAATGACAACTCGAACTTTCCGTGTTGCCAGGAGGAAAAATAAAACGTTCCTCTAGTGTGACCGGGTCCCTTTCCTCGTATTTAATTCTATTGAAAATCGCCAGATATAAGCTATTTCAAATCGATGCAAAAAGTCCCGAAAGTCGCGGGACGTAACACCCTAATACACATGAACACATTCGTAGGTATGCACACATGCACACGCGCACACACGCACGTACGTACATGGGCACACATAAGCACGCAAGCACCAGCGCACACATGAACACGCAAGCATACCTACGCATACACACACAAACACATACATACGAACACGTTTGTACGTACGCACACGCACCCACACGAACGTACACATACATGAACCCACATACATCCATATGAACACATACGCAAGTACATACACACAGACGCGCTCGCACACAACACACGCATGCGTGTGCCTCGTTAAAACGTCCTTGCACGAAAATGTCCATGCGCCAAAACGTCTACGCGCCAAAACGTCCTCTCGATAAAACGTCCTCGTGACGGAACGTCCTCGCGCCAAAACATCCTGGCGCCAAAACGTCCGACATGTCCGGCGCCAAACTGACGTCGCCAAAGCGGTCGCGCCAAAACATACTGCTCCGTGTAAACTTAGCCACATTTTGGAACGTCAGTCCCTGATCTCCCTCGTCGCAGCTCATTAATTTCGCTCAGAACATATCGCCTTGATCTTTTATATCAATACCACCTGGTAGCTCGAAAAAAGGTAATTTGCGCCACTCATCATCGATTTTTTTATAGTTATCAGTAGAAGCAATACGAGGTAAAGCTATCATCAACGGCAGTAAACTTGGCACAGTATCTCTTGTTTTTCTGAGCATTGCTATCGAAGGATGCAAGCATGATACGAGTTTTAAAACAGGATCCTCAAAATTGAATCGCTTTTTGATCTCCTCACAACCTATGACGATGAAATCGACGCAAGTTGACCGAAAATCGGATTTTAATCGTTCATTCTCATGGATCTCAGGCGTGCTCAACATACTCATAACTTTAACGCCAAAATACATTTGTTCTGGATGTAAGTGCTGCTCTTCGTTAGATGGGTGAAGTTCAGTCAAGATTGTGTGGTGAATGTAAGACTTGCGCAAGTACGTCTCTAACAGTTCTTGATAATTTCGGTGCATTTTATCATAGAGACTCGTGAGGACGACCGATTTTGACTGAAACAATTCATTTAGTTTCGTAAATTTTGGAAGGACCCACTCCAAGAACAAATAATAATACTTTATAATCTGATTATCAAGAGATTGAACAACAGCAAGAATTTTTGCTGTTGATTGCTCAACAGCAAGGAATCGCGCCGTCAACATTGCTCCTCTAAAATAAAGTTGCAGTGCATTCCGCTGTTCGATTATCCTCGAAACTATAGCCGTCAAAGATAGCCACCGGGTTTGCGATGGGCGAAGAATTTTATGCACCTAAACGTTCAAAAAAACTTTAGAATTGTTGGAAAAGATGCTGTCTTTTCGCGCTGTTTTTGAACTCGCCATAAACATTTCGTGCTAAATCTTCGCAACTTCTCAGCAATCTTTTACATGCGTTACTAGCGCAGAGTGTAATGAATGGCATATACATTTGAAAATATATGTGCCAGGATACTTGTCCAAAAATCAAGAGGCAACTGAATTTCTTTTTCCCATCATGGTGCTGCATCCATCTGAAGCATATCCGATGATGTTTTCGAATGGAATATCCTAAGCTTGGAGTGAATTTGAAATTAGACCAAACCAAACCAGTTCTGCAGTTGCTCCCTCGGTGTCTGTACCTTTCTCGAACACTTGACACAAATCCCAAAATTTACTCACCACTCGACCTTCTTCGGTATCAAAAAATCTGTTAGGTATGTAATATATCATAATTATAAATGATATCGAATGATTAGAATTGGTTTTAATTTAACATTTCTCTATAATATTCGAGACGGAAAATTTCCTGAAATATTATAAGTTACCTGACTATAATACACATTGTTTGAATGCCTCCAATATCCGTGGACTCATCGATGAGTACACTGAAAAGACTGGATTTTAAGTGCCTCTGTGTACTTTCTTTTTCCGATTGGCCAATGACATTTTTAACAATTGCAGTCCCTTTTGTCGCCTTTAATTGCATTCCTTTAACAATTTTTGAGTCAGTTATAATTTCTTTAACTACCGTTATTAAGTGATCTAACGCTGTAAAAGAGATATTGTGTTCAGCCAGAAAATCATATAATTTTATTTCCAATCTTTAAGTGGCTTTTTTAGTGGCGTTATTGTTATCAGTCACCATAAAAAAAAGTGTTAATCGCTAGCTGCGCGGCCGATAAAGGCTTGCGCAGATGACTTTGAGATTTCATGCGGTTTTTAATCACAGTCAATTCCGCATGTTTCCGTCACTTACGGTGAATTCTTCTCTAGATGTTGATCGGATTGGGATGAGTGAGGGAGAAGGCAGGTGAACAAATAAAAATAGACTCAATTTCGCGAGAAACAAAAAGATGCTTGCTTCGGCGTAAAAACCCTCACGGGTTAAGGGAAAAGCCGGAGCAAGTCAAATATTTATTGAATCAAAGCCCATTATTAAATTAACAATTACAAACTTCACACATTGCTGTCTCGAGTGCGTCACTTAATGAGTAAAAATTGAATGATCATTCAAAAGGATTATCGTATATTCGCTTACCAAACACGGAATAATATTTCTAAACCCGCGACTTCCGACGGTTACGTGGAATCGGGGTAATGGGAGCGTCGAAAGTAGCCCCAGGCTCTGCAAGCAGCGGTCCCGACGTCTCGGGGATCCACGCTGGTTTGCTCGGGCAACAGAATTGTTGCCGCGCTGACGCTCGCCCTGAGGACGGGCACCCCGTATCACCGGAGGATGGACCGCGTCCTCCCACTCAATCCTAACTACGCGCGAAGCTTAAAATTACGCGGAACGCAATAAACCCGGCGCGAAACGTTTCAAAGATAATAAGCTAACACGGGAAAAAATAAATGAAAATCGCGTCGTACAAATAGAAAGAAATCCTCACACGTCCTGCCTATTCGAGCGCTCGATCTCATCTAACAGACGCTATCCCCCCACGATCCCACAAAAAAACGCGGACAGAAGCCAAGCTCGCATCTAAACAAACCATAGCAACCAAACAAACGCGTAGCAACCGTTGTCAAGCGACCGAGATCCTCAACGTCGCGAGACCCATATGGCCCGCAAGATTCAAACGCGAACACCGCATTTAAGGTTATATTGCACATTCGACACTTTGCTTTGAATTTATCTTCAGGAACCTTGACAAGCCACGTTTTTAATGCATTGTCCTGAAGCCTGTGACGCAATTTTTCAGTTTTAGCGTCACAGGTCGTTCCGACCTTCGTTTACGCGCAGATATGCAAGATATTCCGGATAACTTTTGAGATTTAGGGTATGGGTTTCGTTATCGTTTCATTTTGGTTTTCGCGTTATCGTGAGTTCGGTTAGCGAGTTTGTTTTATAGGGTCAATAGTACGAGAAATACCGAATTACCGTGAGCCAGGGCCGAAATAACGAGCCACCCGGTACATTCGGTTCTTTCGGGATACGTTATCGAGGGAAGTATAAAGGATCGAGTGGGAATCTCGACGCTTCATGGTAAAGGGTATGGGGAGAGAAGGACGATTTTGAGTTACGTATGGAAGGCCGTTGCCGGCTGGGAATGCGATCGCCCAGCCGTCACGGATTGCCCGATCGCTGTTATCGTAGGTTTAGTTACGTTTTCGTATGGAAGGCCGTTGCCGGCGGGGATTGCGATCACCCCGCCGTCACGGATTGCCCGATCGCCGTTATCTTAGGCTTAGTTTATGCAGTCCCCGATCTTCCTCATACTCGAAGAATACCCCTTGGATGACCCTCCTCACAGTAAAAAGAACCCTCAACGCCATAACACCTAGGCATTTGTCCGTTATCGATTATTACGAAATATCCTCGTTCAAATTCGTGTTACCGTTCCAATTTCACCGTTTCGTGTCAGTGTTAGAGCTTTACGTGTGTGCGTGAGGTACGGAGAAGAGTGGGCTTGTAATCATGTTACGCGTGCGCGTAATCGTCCCCTCTTTTCGCGTTACCTCTTCGATCACGCTATCGATCGAATATTCGTTCTCTTTCGGCTTAGCTCTCGATCCGAGCGGTTCACCGCTCGGGAAGCTCCCGTGATGTTACCGCTTTGCTCTCGTATCGCTACGCTATCGTTTCTCTCGAGCTATCTTTTTAACGTTCTCGCCTTCTCCGATATCGTCCGTTACCGAAGTTGCTCTCGTTTCGTTCCGTTATGCTACCGTTTCCTGGAACTACCTTTGTGTGATCTCGTTTGCGAGGAATTTCGGTTCTCGAGTTACCGAAATTATTTCGTCGTTGTCGTCATGCTGTCGTACTTTCGAGCTCTCTGTCCACGTTCCCGTCTCCGAATTTATCGTCGCTATCGGAGTAAGTTAAGCATCGAATTTATCGTCGCTATCGGAGTAATTTAAGCATCGGATTTATCGTCGTTACCGCAGTTATTTTGCGTTACTGCATTTACCGTCGTTATCGAATTTATTTAAGTATCGAGGTTATCGTCGTTATCGAATTTAGTTAAGTACCGAATTGAGTGTCGTTCTCGAATTTAGTTAAGTATCGACGTCACCGTTACTACCGACCTTTTCTATTCGCTATCGCATTCGCTATCGGGACTTGCGGTTCGATCTCCTATCAGTTATCGAAACTATGAGCTATCGTGACTTCTGTTCGTTTCCCGTCAGTTATCGAAATTATGAGCTATCGTGAGCGGAATTAATAAACTAGCCTGAACCAAGGCCCCATACGTTATTTTTCGAGTTGAGTTCATTTATTTCAGATTACGTTTTGGAAGGCACTCGAGAGTTAGCCAGCCGTCCACGCCCTCTCTCCACAACCTACACACTGAGCGAATCGGGTGTACCGTCACCGATCTCGCCATCCAACACGCCGGTTTCCCTTTTTGTGTTTCGTTTACGTCCCTATCAAGTTCCGGTTAAGTTTCGCGGGTTTGGTAATTCCCGCCGTTCAATTAAAAAGATTACCTGGCGCTCAACGGCTCTCCCGGCGTCGAGGATGGTGAGATGGGCCGAAGGTGACACGAATCGCGAGATTCCCGTCACAAATGGCGCCCAACGTGGGGCTCTAACGATCGAGTGCCAAACATGTGAGTAAGTTTTACGTTTTTCTTTGAGAGGAAAACTATTTCGATTTTGTGATTATAGTCTTGGTTCAGTGCTACGAATAAATATTGTTAACGAATTTTTACTTTTGGTTCATGGTATAAAAATGGTGTTATCGAATTTTATTAATTTCGTTATCGATTGGTACTGGAGTTCTCGTGGAATTCAAGCTATCGAATTGGGGTGTTATCGACTGTTATCGAGCATGTTCTCGAACGCAGAAAAAAAAATATATATATATAGAACATAGTTCTCGAACGCGAGAGAAAAAAAAAAAATTGGGAAAATCGTTCTCGAACACAGAAAAAAAAAGGAAAAAACAAAAAATTAATTAAATTATATGTTCTCGCATGCCTAGAAAAAAGGAGGAGTAAAATTAGGGAAGGCATTGTTATCGAAAATTTTCTGTAACCATTTTCGCTATCGTCATTTTGGGTGTTATCGAAAATTTTGTGCGTTATCGAATCCGCGATCTCGTCGTTAGAAAATTCGGAAAGTACGATAATTTCGTATACCACGAATTACGGATCGGGAAAAAAAAAAAAAAAAAAAAAAAAACTAGCAACGGTTATTCTCGAACTATTTCGAGAATATTCTCGAAGTAAAAAGGGGGAAGGTAATCCTCGGACAAAGGAACGATTGAAGCCCACCGAGAAAGTTCGAGCAGCTACCGAGAAAAAAAAAATAGCTTCTATATGTCTTTGTTCTCGACTCTCGTCACTCGCGAAGCCTGACCCTCGTCCCCGGCATTTTCGCCGTCGCGTTATCTTAGTACATAGGGGACAAAGGATTTCGAGAGAGACGCTCGACCAAGCGAGCGCGTGAAGTAAACATCGTTGACCGTGAACTGTTCACAGTGCTCGAAAGTTTTGGGCGTACGTGACTCGATGAGCTGCGACCTCCTATGTGTGAGAGGAGAGAATATTCCTAATAAATATCGGGAAAGGGGGAAACCCCCATCGGGTACTACAAGTGACCCTCGCGAGTCTCGAGGTGTTAGCGACGCCTTGGACAGTCAATTACGAAATTTTCCGCGATCGCGCGAACGGACGAACCCGTCCTCAAGTGCGCGGTGCAAGCTTTGGCAGTGACTAGCCGTAGGAAAAACGTGATCAGACGTTATCGAGGTTTCACGCGTGAGTTATCGAGACAAAGTGAGACCACGAGATACTTGAAAAAAAAAAGGGGATTAGATAATTTTTCTAAACCTTCTCTCGACATATATTTCGTTCACGGCGTTACTGTGACCGATCGCGCTAGTCAAACCAGCGGTAATAGTCAGTGAAGGAAATTTATGGGAATTAATTACACCATTTTCCGCGACCGTGAACGAATGAATTAATACTCAGCGGCAATGCGCGCTGGAGCCAGTGGACTTTTGCGAGACAGATCTTAGCAACCGCGATCAACCGCCATCGAGGGTGTACGCGAAAGTGAACTCAGTGCGTGCATCCCCGCGAAAAGGGCCGTTACCGAGACTTTTCGTCGCGTGTGTCTCAGTTATCGCTCACCAGACGCGACGAGGAACAGCAAATTCGTTATCGCCGCATTCACTAACGATCCTCCGCGAAAAATAATTCCGCTCTCCTGAAGTCTCCCTTCCTTGTTATCCCTCCCTTTCGTTCGTTTTGGGGAAAATCAAACCCACTACTTTACGCGACGTCCAGCTCTCGCATTTTTGTTATCGAAGTGAGTGCATTCCTTTTCCTTTCCGGATCCTTTAAATCGCAATTTCACCTTGGTCTGCTTTTCGTAATCCCCTAATCGTTCTCGCGGAATACGTTCTCTCGTTATCGCAGTAAAATATACCGTCAAGGTCGATTTACGCTCCGGAAGTTCGCGTTACTTCTTCGCGTTAGTTCAACTCGTTTTTCGCGTCTCGCTATGAGTGACGCCCCGCACCCTCCGTCTAAGGGGGCGATTCCAAAAGGCTCGGTGGATCCCAAGATGGACGAAGTCGAGACGAAAAGGCCGTTCGGTGACGTCGAAGACATCACGGGTGGTACCTCAAGCGGACGGTTACCGACCGTGTCGCAATCCGTACAGACTGATCCGTACGTCGGGCCTCATCCGGATGCACCCTCGAAGAAACGGACAACGAATCCGAGGCGATCGAAGACTTCGGTTCCCGAGCTCACTCTTCCTCAAAACACCCTAAGAACGAGTCAAGATATCGTTGGGTATCCTAACCCATTACTGGCTTACGCGAATAGCGGACTCGGCGACGATGACGCGCGTTCCGTCGCGTCAAGCTTTGCCTCGATGCAGCTACGCTATCACGATACGCGCCGCACGAATCCCGTTCCGAACGTACTCGACCCAGGGCGCGAACCGTCACGTTATCGAGTCTTTCCACGACGTAACGAATTTCAACTACCGGACGACGAGTTCGGTGATCCCCAAATTGAGCGTCCGTTACCGGCCGTGACTGTATTGAACACGATGAAACGGTGGGATTTATCGTTCTCGGGTCGTCGAGATGAGGACGTCGAGGATTTTTTGACACGAATTGAGGAAGGCCGCGACCTTCTACCCATTCGCGACGACGAGCTACTCAAAGTTATTCCGTTTTCTTGCGTCACGCTGCACTCATTTGGTATCGTGGACATCGTTGTGAATTTTCTACGTGGGAAGAAGTCAAGGTGGCGTTTCGAAGTTATTTCGCGGACCCCGATTACCAACTCGCGTTTCGAGAAGAAATTGCGAATCGTACGCAGGCGGACGGGGAACACGTACGGGATTTCATCTCGTGTATGAAAGGCTTGTTCTCGCGAACCTCGCCCCAGTGGAGTGAACAAGAGCAAGTTCGATACACACACCGGAACCTGTTACCGGAATATCGTATTGCCGTTCCGTTATCAGATCAGATGACGATGTGTCGAATCGAAAAAGCCGCGATTCGTCACGGTAAGATCCTCGAGAGTATGGGTACGCGCCGGCCCCCGCCGAAACCGGAAGATTCGTTGTGCCCGAGTTTCGCGTTTCGAGGAAAAGTGCGTACGTTTCACGGGAATAGGCGGTCATTCCAACCGACCTCAGTGACATGCAGTGACAAAGAGGGTAATTCGCGTAATGAGAGTGACGTTTCGCGGGTACATCGTGCGCGACCAACGCGAGTGGGATATTCATCTCCGTAAATTCCGGTTCGGCTAAAAACTCGATTGCTATCGAGCTAACGTTCGATATGATAGTTACCTCTCTCGTGTTAGCGTGTTTCCGGATGTGTCAATAATCCCCGGGATCAATAACTCTTCGTCTTATCAAAACTATACGATCATCGCGTACCGAGTCTAATTGTCATCGAGTTCTCGTAGCAATGGTTAAAAATTCTGCTCATTTTTTGGTCGTTACCACGTGGTCATGAGCTCTCGTTCGGTAGATCGTAGGACCGTTATTGTTGTTCTCATTTCCGATTCGTTACCATTTCCGTTACGACGTTGGCTGAGTTATCGTAAGCGCTACCGATTCAAGTTACCGTTATCGAGTTATCGGGCGTAAGCCACACAGTTTGACGATTTGCCCTAGCCTTCTGCTATTGTTTTGATGAATGAAGAAAAAAAAAAATATTTGACAACTCCCTTTGACCTTCAGTCACTGGTAAGGATGCATGAAGTAAGAGAAAGAAAACAAGAAAAACAAAAAAAAAATATAAAACCAAAAACAAAAAAAAAAGAAATTGAATGCTCTCGTTAGTGATACGATTTTCGGATTAGTGCTATCGTGAAACAAAAAAATTAACGTTCTCGTTAGTAATAAGATTTTCGGGTCAGTGCTACCGTGTAAAGAATAATGCTCTCGTTGTTACCGTTTTCGCGTTCATGCTATCGTAGGAAGGTTAGCGTTATCGTGGTCTAGTTCTCGCTATCACACCAAAAAGAAGCCTAAGTGTTACGTGATGATCGGCTGTGTGATACGTTAGAGCTACCGTTTAAGTTAGGTATTAAGATGATAGGTTAAGACTTGGGTTATGGGTGCTACCGAAGTTTTGGAGGTACGACTGAACGCCAGTATTAATTTCAAGGCTCAATCCGTGTGTGTTACCTTTTTTTTGGTCAAAGTTCTCGAGCCATCTTTGCTATCGTTACCGTTAAGCCTTAAGAATTAGATAATAAGTTTTCGAAGGGAAAAATAAACCCGTTTCAGCATTTTCGACTATCATGTATTTTTTTTGGGACCCTTCCGTATTATTTTTCCTTTCCCGTATCTCAGGTGTGGGTTCGAGTTAAGTTTCAGAAATAAGTTATCGTCAAAACCGGATACGTATCAGTCATGGAGGGGGGTCTGTGACGCAATTTTTCAGTTTTAGCGTCACAGGTCGTTCCGACCTTCGTTTACGCGCAGATATGCAAGATATTCCGGATAACTTTTGAGATTTAGGGTATGGGTTTCGTTATCGTTTCATTTTGGTTTTCGCGTTATCGTGAGTTCGGTTAGCGAGTTTGTTTTATAGGGTCAATAGTACGAGAAATACCGAATTACCGTGAGCCAGGGCCGAAATAACGAGCCACCCGGTACATTCGGTTCTTTCGGGATACGTTATCGAGGGAAGTATAAAGGATCGAGTGGGAATCTCGACGCTTCATGGTAAAGGGTATGGGGAGAGAAGGACGATTTTGAGTTACGTATGGAAGGCCGTTGCCGGCTGGGAATGCGATCGCCCAGCCGTCACGGATTGCCCGATCGCTGTTATCGTAGGTTTAGTTACGTTTTCGTATGGAAGGCCGTTGCCGGCGGGGATTGCGATCACCCCGCCGTCACGGATTGCCCGATCGCCGTTATCTTAGGCTTAGTTTATGCAGTCCCCGATCTTCCTCATACTCGAAGAATACCCCTTGGATGACCCTCCTCACAGTAAAAAGAACCCTCAACGCCATAACACCTAGGCATTTGTCCGTTATCGATTATTACGAAATATCCTCGTTCAAATTCGTGTTACCGTTCCAATTTCACCGTTTCGTGTCAGTGTTAGAGCTTTACGTGTGTGCGTGAGGTACGGAGAAGAGTGGGCTTGTAATCATGTTACGCGTGCGCGTAATCGTCCCCTCTTTTCGCGTTACCTCTTCGATCACGCTATCGATCGAATATTCGTTCTCTTTCGGCTTAGCTCTCGATCCGAGCGGTTCACCGCTCGGGATGCTCCCGTGATGTTACCGCTTTGCTCTCGTATCGCTACGCTATCGTTTCTCTCGAGCTATCTTTTTAACGTTCTCGCCTTCTCCGATATCGTCCGTTACCGAATTTGCTCTCGTTTCGTTCCGTTATGCTACCGTTTCCTGGAACTACCTTTGTGTGATCTCGTTTGCGAGGAATTTCGGTTCTCGAGTTACCGAAATTATTTCGTCGTTGTCGTCATGCTGTCGTACTTTCGAGCTCTCTGTCCACGTTCCCGTCTCCGAATTTATCGTCGCTATCGGAGTAAGTTAAGCATCGAATTTATCGTCGCTATCGGAGTAATTTAAGCATCGGATTTATCGTCGTTACCGCAGTTATTTTGCGTTACTGCATTTACCGTCGTTATCGAATTTATTTAAGTATCGAGGTTATCGTCGTTATCGAATTTAGTTAAGTACCGAATTGAGTGTCGTTCTCGAATTTAGTTAAGTATCGACGTCACCGTTACTACCGACCTTTTCTATTCGCTATCGCATTCGCTATCGGGACTTGCGGTTCGATCTCCTATCAGTTATCGAAACTATGAGCTATCGTGACTTCTGTTCGTTTCCCGTCAGTTATCGAAATTATGAGCTATCGTGAGCGGAATTAATAAACTAGCCTGAACCAAGGCCCCATACGTTATTTTTCGAGTTGAGTTCATTTATTTCAGATTACGTTTTGGAAGGCACTCGAGAGTTAGCCAGCCGTCCACGCCCTCTCTCCACAACCTACACACTGAGCGAATCGGGTGTACCGTCACCGATCTCGCCATCCAACACGCCGGTTTCCCTTTTTGTGTTTCGTTTACGTCCCTATCAAGTTCCGGTTAAGTTTCGCGGGTTTGGTAATTCCCGCCGTTCAATTAAAAAGATTACCTGGCGCTCAACGGCTCTCCCGGCGTCGAGGATGGTGAGATGGGCCGAAGGTGACACGAATCGCGAGATTCCCGTCACAAGCCATTCATCCCTCAATTTTTGGGGACGATGCTTTTGGCTTATTTTTATTTTCTTTTTGGGCGGTGTATCTGATTCAGGGTTATTTTCCTCCTCCGTTTGAGCTGCTAAACTCGTTCTGTATAGTCAAGAAAAGATGTTAATGATGACAATAAAAAAACATTAAATCTTTACGGCACATATAACCTGCTAATGGAACATATAACCTCTCTGATCACACGTTTATTGTATTCTTCTTCTTATCTTCTTCCTTATATTCTTGATGACTATAACCCCTGTTCATGATATTAAAATATTGTCTTCTTAACCTATCTTTAGAGATGGGTTTCCCCTTATTCCCACCAGAATACCCAAATGTCACTTGTTGCCTGCTCGTATCGATATGACCGAACGATACATGCGGGCTCTATTCTCGAATCGTTTTAATGAATCTAATGGAAAGTCGTATACGCGAGACCACTTAGGGCGGACTCGAGAATACAGCCCATAGACTGTATTCATGTTACTAGTTGAAAATGACGGTCATTTGACGGTCAGACTATCACTCGTTACCGTTAATTACATAATAGTCAATAGATAATAGCGACAAGATATACATCTTGTTTTCTATTGTCTATTATGTAATAAATAAAATTCTATTTTAAATGGGAAGACGAACGGGAGTGGACTACAATACAATAATTTGAAATCCTAACCCGACAAAATATCGATACGTCCTAACGTAACGATGATGGGGACGCTTCCACGACCACGTTTCGGGTCGTTAAAATACCCGACAAAAAAAGTAAAATTGGCGGTGTTATAGCGGGTTCAGATGCACGTGGTGGCACGGACCACGGTCGAGCGTAAACCAATCAGGATACCCAAAATCTGGAGCGTGGTCGGATCGGATTGGTGTACGCGCAACCGCGCTCCGCGCCACCGCGTGCATGCACCTTGTATGCATGTCACTTACGGTATGATCCTAGTAAATAAAGAAAAAATACAGTAAATTTGCAGCAAATTACGTATATTGCATTTGGGATTGGGGAGATTCTCGATACTAAGAAATTATCGTACAATATGCGTTCGATATCCAAGTGCTATCGTTCATTGTACCGAAGAATCAAATTATCGTACATGTACGATAATTATCGTACGGTTCTGAACACTGACTGTAATGGAAACATTTGGGACCGGGCACGTTGCGCTCACGCGATCTGGCAAGCCGCTGTTAAAACAGCCTTTTCGATTCGTCCTTTTTGTGTCACCACTTGCGTCGCTCATGTCTCCTCCTGCACCCCTTCCACCGCGCGTTGACTCCATTGGCGCGACGTGTCGCTTCTCTTGCTGATTCTAACTCTTCGATGGCTGTTCTAACGTTATTTTATCGAACGCAATGATCAGAGACTTTTTCATCGTAAGACAATGCATGCGTGCTTGGTTGCATAATGCTCGGTCAAGGATTCCCTCAATGAGATAATTCAGTATATCGCTGCCGTCAATCGGCGCACGGTTACCGATTACGATTTTATCATGTGCATATTCACGAAAAGTCTCACCCTTTTTGCACACTCGCGCCTCGAATTTTTTTCGCAATTCGATCTCGTCTAGTTTCGAGCGGTAAATTCGCCCTAGCTCGTCTATGAGTTCATCGAAGGTCATCGACAAATGCTCAGCTTTTGAATGTGACCACTCAAACGCTTTGTTTTTTATTTTCATCTCAGTCAGTGTCTTTGCAGCGTCATCCGCTAGTTTGTACGTCGTTTTCGTGAACGCAACTTGTGATTCCGACACGTCGAAATTATCAGACGTACCGTTGAACTCACACACTAACTCGGCAATCATTTTTAGGTTCATATTCGACGACGAAGAACGCGACGTCGTCGTTGCTCCATCGTGCCCTTCGTGCACTGATTGTGATTGCCGTTGGTTTCCTGGAACAGTGGCTCACTCGTTCCATCTCAGCACCCCTATTCCGTGTCGCGTAAGTTCAAGCTCGCGTTGCATCATCTCTCTTTCGCGTACTTTAAATTCGATTTCATTTTCACGTCTAGAACGTTCGAATTCTAGTTCTCGTTCATGTCTACCGACTAGTTCTCGTTCATTTTTACCGAACAGTTCTCGTTCACGTCTACCGTCTTCGTCGTCTCTCGCGCAGCCACGAGATTGTTCCCCACTGGAAACGATCAGTTGGTCTCCTTCATCGTGACTTTTAACCCAGGCGCCGGGTGGATCGTCTTCCATCAGTCGGGTGATGAGGTCAGCCTTTGTACCACCAATCGCTAATATGCGTGCTTTTGATTTGTTTCGCAACTCCGTTGCGGTCAAGTTGCTTGCTTCATGCATCATAATATCGTCAAATCCACGTCGATTCTCGTATATTCTGCCTCGTCATTATGTCTTCCGCACGTCGTTCTGTCGCGTGGTGAACGCCTTTTTATCGTAGGATGCCCCACCTGAGCGTTGAACAATTTTCGCCTTCGGTCAAAAACACAAAACATTTCCGCACGACACTTACACAGGATTATCGCGTCGAAACCAATAGTTTTTTTTTTTTTTTTTTTTTTTTTTTTTTTTTTTTTCACGTCCCTGATGAGCCCCAAATTCTAGTATAATCTTTTTATTGATCTTACAGACGTGTAAATTATACCATAGAAATAATAAAATCGTGATGGAAACAAAAGATAGGCTCGATGCTGACAATTGCTGTTGTGCTCATACTCAGCGTCTCGCAACTGACCACGCTCATTCGTATTGTTCCTTGTATAGTGTACGATAGTCGTCGGGATATTATAAGGTATATATATATATATGGACATCGGTTGTATTGTATTGGAAGACGTTAACGAGAGAGTCAGTCGGGCTCGAACTAGCACACAGGCCGGGCGTCGTGATAATGAACGCACTATCCTTTACATGCCATGTTCTCACTTATTTTCTTTACTCCTCGATACTACAGTGGTGACGAGGATGGGATCGAGTAATGTAAAAACGTAGCAAGCAAAACGAAGTAAACGAAGGCATACGGTGTAAACGGGAGCAAATCGATTTATAAAAAAAAAAAAAAAACGGAGGATTTATGACAGATGAAGACATAAACGTGCTGTAATTGTCTAGATTTACTACTTTTCCGAATTTTATTGTTTTTTTTTTCGACAAAACCCTTCATTTAGGAACTAACAATCATAATCAGGCGAGGGAGCATGAAAAAGTTGAATAAATAAATAAATAAATACAATCAGTTTTTCCATTTTATTTTGCGATCGCTCCTGTCCTTACTCTAGCACAGCACTAGAGCGAGAAAACAAAACCCAAACCGAAACCGAAAACCAAACACAAACCGTGTGTATGCGTGCGTGTGGGTATGCGCGCGCGTGGATGCGCGTGGGTTTGGGTTTGGGTGTGTATGTGCGTGTGTGTGCGCGCGCACGTGGGCGTGGGTTTAGGTTTGGGTTTGGTTTTTGGTTTGGGTTTGGGTTTTGTTTTCTCGCTCTATTGCTGTGCTAGAGTAAGGACAGGAGCGCGCGCAAAAGAAAATGGAAATACTGATTTTATTTATTTATCCTATTTTTATCGAAAAAAAAATGGTTTTAGAGAAAAAATGTATAGAACATAAAAGATCAATCTTTTCATAAGCTACAACTATTATGGCAAACATTCTCTCTGGGATCAACACTTTCCAAAATAAAATGGAAAAACTGATTTGATTTATTTATTTATTTATTTATTTATTTATTCAACTTTTTCTTGCTCCCCCGCCTGATTATCATGGTTAGTGCCTAAATGAAGGGTTTTGTAAAAAAAAAAAAAAAAAACAATAAAATTCGGAAAAGTAGTCAATCTAGACAATTACCTACAAGTGCAAATTGAGGAAAAGAAAACGGCGTGGATTTATAAATTCAACAAAGAACAGTTAGTGGCATCGTTCTTAAGCTCATTAGAACAGTTAGGACGTAAGAAAGCCGATATCGAGGAGTATCCGGAGAGGCTGGGTCTGTTCCTAGTAGCTGCGAATATAACAGAGAAAAAAAAACAGAAGGTGGCGATATTATTAACAAAGCTCGGCACGGATATTTACTCGGTGGTTAGAGCGGAGATCATTCCCCCGCCGGAAATAAAATCGCAAACGTACGAACATTAGCCCCTAAAGATAAAGTACAACAATAGTTAGAAAATTTAACTAAAGCAAGGGTAGTTACGCTGATTAAGTTTAGCGACTGTGCGACGCCCATAGTGCCGATAATAAAACAGAACGGTAGAGTTCGCCTCTGCGCTCTGCGGTGATTTCAAGGTCACGGTGAATTGAGTATTACAAATTTATAGATATCCGTTGCCAAGAATAGAAGACTTGTTAGCAACGTTACACGGCGGAAAAACGTTCACGTCCATATTGAAGACGGATCACAAACCGTTTACACATATCTTCGGTTCAGAGAAGGCAATCCATATCTTCGCAGTTTCACGCCTCCAACGGTGGGCTTTTTTTCCCCGTTACATATACAATTACGTACATAACATCGAAACAGAACAGAATAGCTGACGCGTTGTCTCGACTTCCGTTAGAAACCGAAAAAGGGAACCCCGCCTCAGAACTAGAAGCGATAAAGTACATAAATTACATGCAGTCAAGCGAAATGACATTCGATTGGAAAGCGGTAAAAGACGAGTCTCAAAAAGATTCCGTTATCCGAAAAATTATATTGTATACGCAAGTAGGATGGCCGAGGAACTAAACAAAGATGGAGGCACAAGAGAAAGTGTATCGAAGGTGAAAAGAGGAATTACAGGTAATAAACAAGTTTTTATTATGGGGGTACCGCGTCGTAGTACCACCATCGTTGCGACCCGGGATATTACAAGAAGTACACAAGAGTCACATGGGGATGACGAGAATGAAAAGCTTAGCACGGTCGTATGTCTAGTGGCCAAACATGGACCCCGACATAGTGCGGGTGGCAAAAACTTGCGACGCTTGTAGCAAACTTAGAGACAATCCACCGAGAAGTGTGTTACAAACATGGCCGTGGCTAAAAAAAACCATGGGAGCGAGTGCGCGCAGATTTTGCAGGGCCCTTATTCAATAACATGTACCTCCTTTTGACGGACGCATACTCAAAATGGGTAGAGATATGGATTTAAAAAAAAAACTGATTTGGAACGTGCGATTCAGTGCTTCAGGGAAGCATTTGCGAGATTCGGGTTACCGAAACAAATTCACACAGATAACGGGCCACAATTCACAAGCGAGAGTTTCAAAAAATTTGTCGAACAACGGGGCATACGCCACACCTTATCGCCACCATACCATCCGGAAAGCAACGGGTTATCCGAAAACTCGGTAAAAACATTCAAACTAAGTTTAAAAAAGTCCGTCCGATCTGGCAGTACAGTCAGAGACGCGGTAACAACATTCTTTCAGCAATACCGAGCGGCACCACACTGTACAACAGGAGTATCACCAGCGAGCTTAATGTTGCAGTACGACTTTCGCACGAAATTAGATTTAATCAGAATAAACGTCGAAGATAGAGTGCTATACAAAACAAAACTGCAAATAGAGCATAAGGGGGGGGGGGGGGGAACAGCCGAAAAAAATTTGCGATAAAAGAAAGAGTGTTCGTAAGAGATTATAGAATAAACCCGCCACGTTGGGTGCAAGCCGAAATACGCGAACAAGTATCCGCGGTTATCTATCTCGTGGCAGTAGAAGGGTTAATATGGAAAAGAAATGTAGAGCAAATCGTAAAAGCAGGAGAGAAAACAGCGAGCGAAGCGAAAACAAAAAAAAAAGCGCAAACAAACAGGCGTCGGCGTCAACGCTGCGTCGTTCGGACCGCCTGAAGCAAAATAATGGCAGTATGTAAGAAAGTACGTAAAATAATATGTAAGATAGTATGTAAGATCGTAGGTGGTGGAAAAGGGATAAATAAAAAAATTAAGGGGAAGGAGTGTACGATAGTCGTCGGGGTTTTATAAGGTATATATATACTGTCACGGCACTCTGCGACTTGCCGGACGTTATTCCCGGGCGAACCCGGAGTACTAGCAAAAAAAAAGGAAACAAAAAAAAGGGAAGTCTATCTACAAAAAAAAATAAGTAGGCAAAGAAAATTATACCGAAATTTATTATGGGAATCTGGCGGCTCGCCCACGCGACAATTTCGAGCGTGGCGAGGAGGAGGAGGAGTGTTAAACAAGAATAAAAAAAATGAACGCAAAAGAAAAGAAAACTGTGCTAATGGTTTTTGGGCGCCAGTCGATATAGATCGACAAAATTTATAACTCTAAAGACTCGAACGCAAAAAAGAAAAAAACGGGGGGGGGGGGGGGTGTTACAGTTTCTCAGGGTCAATGGATTTCCCGGCGCGATGGCCTCTTAATAATTACCCACGTCGGGTTTTCGGTAGTATTGAAAATTAATCAAACTTGCTACTAAACAGGGGAAATTACAATAAATGAAAATAAAATAAAATGGGGACGACGGGCTTGAAGAATCGCGGAAGTGTACAGGGGAGGGTCGCGCTGCGTCACCACACGCTCACGGTTTTTATACAAGAAAAAGGGTATTTTGTCGCGAAAAATGTTCATAGGGGCAGCAGAATGAAAAAAAAGGTAATGGAACGGGCTTACTTTCTCTGATGGCAGGACTCCACACGTACTCTCGCTCGCGATGCTCGTTCGTGGTTCTCGATACCGAAAAATGGTGGTCACGACCACGTGCTCGCTCTCTTTCGCTTTACAATGCTCTCAAATATGGCTCGATACAATGGATAAGTAATTCTCGTCTTGACTCTAATAACGCTCTCGCCGAAGTGACGAGCTCGTCGTCTTCTTCACCGGGACAGCTTGGGGTGGAAGGGTAGGGGGAATCTAGGAATGATTTGGGGATCAAGGGCTTGCGCAATGTAAAGGTAGGTCAGGGAGGGATCAATAATCGATATCTAATTGGGTCACCGGAGTCGCCGTCACAGGCGCAAGCGCCTTCGATGATTGATACCCGTAAGGTGCTGCCAAAGATGGAATGTGACGGTCGACTCGGCGACAAATCTCATAGGGGGAAGGGTGGGGGCTCCCTGTGGACACTAGCTCTCGAATTTGCGTATGATGTGACGTTGCTCGCGCTCATCGATGATTTTTCCAATAATCCCACTCGCTCGATATACCGACCGGGCCCTCGCAGATGTTCAGCTTTTCTCGGTGTTCTATCCGTGTGAGGGCCTCGGCGCGGCGGTGTGAGTGGGATTCTCGGCGACGACTGGGATCATATGCGGCTTTGTCCTTGTAGCTGGTTCTTTTTCGCCGTCCACAGGGTTTCTCTTAATACTCTTTCTTGGGGATTTGTAGGGCAACGGGATCATTGGGGACATTATCGGGTTGAGATGGGACTACGGGGATGGTGAAAGAAGAGCGACGAGGGACGACGGAGTTTCGCTAATTGTTCGGGGTTTATCAATTCTTATTCTATTTTACATTTTGCGGGTATTGGCGGCGTGTGGTGACGGACTTCGGCGAGGCGTATGCCTCGCCTGTGACGCAGTGTCACAATACATATGGACATCGATTGTATTGTATTGGAAGACGTTGACGAGAGAGTCAGTCGGGCTCGATCTAGCACACAGGCCGGGCGTCATGATAATAAACACACTATCCTTTATATGCCGTGCTCTCTCTTATTTTCCTTACTCCTCGATACTACACATAGTAACACATTTTTTTGATGAATTCGAGCGTTTTCTCCCTTTTCCTTTCACTCACTGTTTCCCACTCATGTATGCACTTTTTCTTTATGTTTTCTTCGTTCTCACTGCCGCTTTTCTCTTTCTCTCACTTATCCTGTCTATCTTTTAGGGCTTCGTCCCTTTCTTTATGCACTAGATTATTATTATTACTATTCTCACTATTATTATGTCTTGTTACCATTATTATTTAATACAGTAATTACTATCATTATTATTATTGTTATTATTATTATATCATCATCATAATCATCACCACCACTCTATGACTACCACTACCACTTCTACGACTGTCACTACTACTACTAATACTACTACTGCTACTATCACACCACTACTCCTATTACTACTACTACTACCACGACGACCACTACTACCACTCAACTACTATTACCATTACCACTACGTTTTGTAACATTTGGAACATATTGGTATTGAAAACTGAAAAAAATAATTTTACGAAAATATAGCTTCCTCTTATTATATCTGAATGAATAAACGTATATTGTTCGTCGGAAAATTATGAATTATCCGGATGAATAAATATGTATTAATGATATTGTGCCCGCGAATTTCGTCATGGGGGGATGAAATCGTTGAGGATGGGCTTGTGGGTGATTCCCAAGGTTGAGTAAATATCCAACTAGAGTATTAAAAAATATACGGTCTAGTTTATTCGTGATGATATAGAATTAAAGTATATGATACAATAGGTTCTTGATAATTTGCCTTGAGACCAACCACTTTGGTTGCCAACCGAAGACTGACTCTTTGTTCAATTATTCCCTGCTCCGATAGTTCCATGGCCTTTTGCTTAGCTCCCGAAAGGTGGAATCGTAGGATGTTTAGTCAACGGTACGCCAAAGTCACCTTTAGAAACACTAAGTTTGTTCAAATTGTTGTGCCTCAATGTGAATCGTGCTTCGTTATTCTCTGCACACTTCGTTGGCATGCACGTTTGAATATAATTCTAAATATGATGATTCGGGGCACAACAATGGTCAAAAAATCATTTGAAAAATGTGTCTTATTATATCCGGACGAATAATTGTATATAATTCATACGAATATTGTATGAAAAATATATTAAAGTATATACGGATGAATAAACGTATATTATTTATCCGAAAATTATTTAAAAATTATGTTAAGTTATATCCGGTTGAATATTCTCACATTATTTATCCGAAAATAAGTAACTAAACATATTTTATTATATCTGAATGAATAAACGTATATTATTAGCCCGAAAAGTATTGAAAAATATATCAAGTTTTATGGAGATCAATAATTCAACATTTTTTATCTTAAAATACGTTTAAAACATGTCTTATTATATCCGGATGAATAAACGTATATTATTCGTCCGAAAATTAAAAAAAATATATGTCGCATTCCACGTCAACTCAGCCACCCCGTTTTTTTTATTGTCTCGAAAAAATTATTCAGTATGGGCATTTCAAAGGACAATATATCCATGACATTTTACCAAAATTTCATCCCCCCACTATTGTTGGTTCTCGAGATAATGATTAATGAAGTCTCAATTTTGTAAAAATCATAACTTCGTAACTACTGATCGGATTTAAACGATTAAAAAAAGAATCTTTTTTATTTTTTTTGCCCTTTTCGAAAAAAAAATATGTCATCATCGGATAAAAGCTCATTAGACAGTTTTCGGGGTAAATTAACAAAAAACAATTTTTTCCTCGTCACTGATGCCTTGTTCCATTTTGAAAAAATCCTGTGGAGTTTTGTATTGTCTCCCTCTATCAGAAAAAAAAATACTGAGTAGAATTCCGATTGGCCCTTTCGTGGGGGAAAAAAAAAAAATCGAAAAATTTCCCCGAAAACTGTCTAATGAACTCTTCTCCAATGACGGCATATTTTTTTTCAAAAAGGGCGAAAAAAATAAAAAAGATTCTTTTTTTAGTCGTTTAAATCCGATCAGCCGTTGCGAAGTTATGATTTTCACAAAATTGAGAATTTATTAATCATTATCTCGAGAACCAACAATAGTGGGGGGACGAAATTTTGGTAAAATTTCATGGATATATTGTACTTTGAAATGCCCATACTGAATAATTTTTTCGAGACCAAAAAAAAAATGGGGTGGCTGCGTTGACATGTCGTATTCCACGTTAACTCATCAGCCACCCCGTTTTTTTTTTGTCTCGAAAAAATTATTCAGTATATGCATATCAATGGACAATATATCCATGACATTTTACCAAAATTTCATCTCCCCACTATTGTCGGTTCTCGATATAATTATTAATAAATTCTCAATTTTGTAAAAATCATAACTTCGTAACGGCTGATCGGATTTTCACGATTAAAAAGCGAATCTTTTTTATTTTTTTTGCCCTTTTTGAAAAAAAATATGCCGTCATTGGAGAAAAGTTCATTAGACAGTTTTCGGGAAAATTTTTCGATTTTTTTTTTCCACGAAAGGGCCAATCGGAATTCTACTCAGTATTTTTTTTTCTGATAGAGGGAGGCAATACACAACTCCGCAGGATTTTTTCAAAATGGAAGAAGGCATCAGTGAAGAGGGAAAAATTGTTTTTTATTAATTTACTCCGAAAAATGTCTAATGAGCTTTTATCCGATGATGACATATTTTTTTCGAAAAGAGCAAAAAAAATAAAAAAGATTCTTATTTTAATCGTTTAAATCCGATCAGTAGTTACGAAGTTATGATTTTTTCAAAATTGAGACTTCATTAATCATTATCTCGAGAACCAACTATAGTGGGGGGATGAAATTTTGGTAAAATGTCATGCATATATTGTCCTTTGAAATGCCCATACTGAATAATTTTTTCGAGACAATAAAAAAAAACGGGGTGGCTGAGTTGACGTGGAATGTCTCATATATATATCTAGACATATCTGAATGAATAGATCAACATCATTCATCCGAAATTACGTTTAAAAAATATTTTATCATTAATAATCGTAGATTATTCGTCCGATAAATATAACAAATGTGTCAAGCTATATCCAGATACATGAGTTCATACCACACGCACATGCAATTTTGGAACAAAACAAATCAAACGATTAGAATTTAAGTACACTGAAATAAGTTTTATCCGTATCAATATACGTATTTTTATGGTCCGGATGCGTCATTGAACAATCACGTTCATCCATACGACTAATCGTATGATGACTGTGTGGATGGTTTTTTGTAACTTTTTCGGTGAAATAATGTGTAATTAAAATTTTTTTAAAACGATTTTTGAACGATTAATATACATTTATTCATCCGACTAAGGTAAATGTCCCAATTATCGAACAGCTAAGGATCTGTGGGATTGAATTCGGTGAGAAAAAATATAAAATCAAGAAAAAAACCATCGCTTTCATGTTCAAATGATACTTTGATATTTTTACTTTCGAAAAATCACCCTTTAAATTATGTTTAAATGATTTCAAATGAAAAAAAAAGAATAAAAATGTGAAGCATGCAAATGTCCCAATTATTAAACACTGGAAGTGCCTATGTCCCTAATATTGAACAGGCATGTCCCAGTTATTGAACACACTCGAGAATTCTTTTGCCGTTCTGAAAATATTATTTTGAGTATAATATTAAGAAATAAAAGCAAAATCAAACACTTAAATAATCTTTTATTAATCATGTAAAAATACAAAAATATATATTTAGTCCCTTTTGACAGGTTTTTGGTTCATTCGCATTTGGTTTATTTTTGCTTTTCAACTCGAACTTTATTTTATTTTTCTTTTGAGCTTCCTCGTTTTTATGTTCTGTTTTTGTTTGATTGATATCGGAGAGCAAAAAATATTGAATATTACATTCGTATTTTTAGGTTACATTTAGGTTATATTCTCTTTTTACTTTTCTTTTTATGTTTATTGTAAGAAAATACAAATAAAAAATATATTTGACGATCTTAGAGTTATTATTAAAAGAATAAAGGTAAGTTTATTCAGGAACTTACAGTTTTTGTTTGAATAAATCCGATTCACACGATATGTCACACGTTAACTGTCTTGATGTACTTGTCTTGATGTACACTAAATTCCACAAAAATCTGGGCATCGGGGTTTTTAGGGTTGCTGATGGCGAATCTGGCAATGGATTTTCAAAATTTTAAATGGTGGATCCAAAATAGCGGTCGTAATATTAAAAAATAGTACCAATTTTCCCAAAACTCTGTGCTCGTGGGTTTTTGGGTTCCCTGATTATGAATCTGCCGTGCCCGAGGTGGAAATGAATTTTTTCCATAAAACCAGCATTTTTGGGTAGTTGTTAATTTATGAGAAGTGAATAGATAAAGTTTCAGAGTGAAATGTATGTTCCGAACGAAGTTAGAGGTATATTAAATCTAATGAAGGTAAAAAACCCTAAAAACTCAAAAAGTTGTTTTTATAATGAAAAGCTGATAAGATGTACGCGAACCACCTCGATCAAATTCTGTAGAAGTGGACCGCCTCGGTCAAATTCTGTAGAAGTGAACCACCTCGCTCAAATTCTGTAGAAGTGAACCGCCTTGCACAAATTCTGTAGAAGTGAACCGCCTCGGTACAATTCTGTAGAAGTGAACCGCCTCGGTCAAATTCTGTAGAAGTGAACCGCCTTGGTCAAATTCTGTAGAAGTGAACCGCCTCGGTCAAATTCTGTAGAAGTGAACCGGCTCGTTCAAATTCTGTAGAAGTGAACCGCCTTGGTCAAATTCTGTAGAAGTGAACCGTCTCTGTTAATTTCTGTAGAAGTGAACCGCCTCGGTCAAATTCTGTAGAAGTGAACCGCCTCGGAATAATTTCTCTGTAGAAACGAACCTCTCGGTTCGCTCTGTAGAAACAAACCTCTCAGTCCGTTCTGTAGAAACAAACTTCTGTAGAACGAAGTTCTGTAGAAACGGAGTCTGTAGGAACGAACTCTGTAAGAACGAACTCTGTAGAAGTGTACTCTGTAGGACTGAACCGTCTCCAAAATTACTGACGGTACAAAATGTTGGAAGACATATTAAGGTTGATAGATAGGTAAAATATGCAGGTATTTTCAGGTAATTAAAATAATATCGTACGATTGAACGGAGGAAAATTCCGGAGAGCGTATTTCTCCGCGAAAGCACATTTTTTAATACCTGAAAATACCTCCACATTCTACCTATCAATTAGCCTTCATCAATCAACGGGTAGCAACTATGAGAAAATTACTGACGGTACAGAATGTTAGAAGAAATATTTTTCTTCCAACATTCAATTCCAACAGAAAATTACTGACGGTACAGAATGTTGGAAGAAATATTTTTCTTTCAACATTCTGTACCGTCAGTAATTTTCTCATAGTTGTCATCCGTTGATTTGAACTAATAAAGACGTTTTTTGGTGTGTATATATGAAAAGAATTATTCGTAAACACCTTTCCGATACCAACTACCTGCTTTCCGGTAAAACGAAAGTTTTAACGAATGGTGGTGAACATTGTCTACATGCCGCACGAAGCGCAGTGAGCCCACACATAGGGTGGACTCACACATTCAACGGATAGAACGGCATGCGTACCCGCCACTGATTACTAATACACGTATACCCACGTATACTATATGGATGACGAAGCCATATAAGCCATATATAGCACTGTGGATAGCGGAGCCACTCGCTTTCTTGCTTACAAACTATACCTCTCTCTCTCTCTTCTTCTATTCCTCCATTCTCTTGCCCGGTTTACGGACACTTTTCAGCGTTACACTGAAAAAAAAAGTATCAATTCTCCAGCGGACCGGTATATCGCTGAGAGTAGTTCGCTACTGTACCAATTAAAATAGTCACATGAACAGTGCGTATCGCTATACGAGCTATAACATTTAAGTATTCATACGTTTGCTACAATAAGAATACATATGACTCTAAACAGGATACTTCCAGTTATTAGAAATAATGTTTTTAGCCCATACAATAGCGATTCTTTGTATATCTGTGACAGGTATACGTGTCGATACGAGCGCGATACTCAGGCCGACCCGGCAAAACTTCTGGCTAAGGGCGCGATACGTTCAACGGACTGCGCGATCCCAAAAACACAACAACAAACAACAAAGGCCTTCGAAAAGTGTCCGCTAGAGTTAAACAGAGAGAGATGGAGGTCATTTGCTCTCTCTTTCTAAGAATTCTATTGGCTGTGACGATTGCTGCGTAGAGCAGGCTATAGGGATGTATAGTAGTGCATAGTAATACAAGAGCCCCCCGTTACCCCCGTATTATACCGGAACTATATACACCAGGATTCGACCAGGATATACACTGTCATCGCTGCCGGAGATATTTCTTGTTTGGCTCCCTCAGCGATACTGTATTCTTCGAGTAAGTGACGTATGTCTTGCAGAGTTGTTTAGTTTCCATAGCTTTACTGTGGCGCCGCTATCGGCTCAAAATACATTCTGGCTTAGGGAACCAGAATTCTCGCTATCAGGGACAGATTTTTTTCTCAGTGTACCAAAAGCTGAGTCGTTGTCGCATAAGGAGTATTCACTTCGAAATATGACAATTTCCAATTTATTCGATAATGCAAAAAAAAAAAAAGAAATATAATATAATGAAGATAACAAAAAAAAAATCCTTTATCTTGTCTCAATAATTTTGTTGGGCGCCAACCGTCAGTATGACGACAAATGTTCTCAATACAAAAAAGAATAGTCGCAAGCAAATGAAAGAAAAAAAAGAAAAGAAAAAAAAGCTAATACACTAGGACCTCGATTTAATGGCCCTCGATTCAATAGACAGTCCCCACCATGTTGCATTTATCGATCGGTTTTTCGCGTGGTGGGAGATGGTGAGAGACGCTTAAAGTTTCCCCGATCAGGCCCGTAGCACGGAGTGCCGATGCGCAGATACAGCATGGGCGGGCATACGCTACCTCGATTTAACAAGGTGCGATGCAGAGCCGGTCCCGCCACTGGCCGTTAAATCGAGGTCCTAGTGTATCTCGAAACGAAGGGAATTATACGCAGGGAAATCTCAGTGGCCTCGGGGATTCTCAGGGACGTGAATTTACCGGCTCGCAGGCCTCTTAATTATTACCCGTGTCGGGTTATCGGACAAACGTGATATTAATCGAAATTAAAAAAAAATGAAACGGAAAAATAATACGCAATTGATTGCGAAAACTCAATCGAAAGAGATCGCGCTACGTCGCCACACGCACGAATTTATACAATACAACGGGGAATAATGCACGCGGCCAATATGGCGAGCACGTGTTTCACGAAAAATTACTCAAATTCAAAAATAGAAAATGTACACAAATCAAATATTCAATCAAAGATAAGGTAATGGAACGAACTCACTCAATATGCAGGGAGACTCGATTGCGTCCTCGCTCGGCACGCTTAGACTCTCGAATCTTCGATCTCCTCGTAATGGCATGGATCTCACTCACTCGCTCTCTCTTTCACACAATATAATAACTCGATCTATACGGGACTCGATATAATATAACTTGATTAGTTGGGGGCTCTCGTCGAAGTGATTTCGCTCGTCGTCTCTCTAACGGAAAAGCTCGGGGAAGGAAAGAATTCGGGTAAAGGACATGCGCGATGGGTAATTGGGTCAAGGGGGGTGCTGCCTTCGACAACCCGTGACGCAACTCCCATTTCTCCAGCTAATGGCTGAGCCCGGCCGACGATGAGGTTCCTCTCTCCTGCCAATCACTAGCCATTGGTGGCACACAGGGACATTTTCTCTCGATATGGATTCTGGCACCACGATCTCTCGCCTCGCACGGGATTAATCGTAACGAGGGAGTTCACGGGTACCAGATGATGTTCCTGGTGACGGTTGAGGTGAGGGCCACGATCTCGCCCGAACCCGTCGTTTTCATCGAGAGTTCGCTTGATCACGTGGTGAATTCCCTCACCCGCCGTCACCTTACTGTTGTTTCCTTGTCCTTCCCTGTGGCCACGCCGATGTCGATGATGTTCTTCCTGGCCCGTCGACCGAGTCTCCGATGACGTTACTTCCTGATCCTGGGACAACTGTTCGGTGATGAGGGGTTACGTGTGACAGAGAGGAAGGGGGAAGGGTACTCGGGGGTCAATGACATGGAATTGAGATTAGCTGTGGCTTACTCGTATGCGTATGATATGGGACGACGGTGGTAGTGGAAGGGGGAGGGAGACGACGAGGGACGCTGGTAATACTTCGTCTCGCTATGATATCTTGTACTTTTCGCTATATTTTCTTATTCTATACTTTAGACTATTTTACATAGGGGATTGGTGTGGTAACGGACTACGATAGGATATCTCGAGCACGTCTTGTGACGCCGTGTCACAGTATAAAGTATCAGCGTGATATAGCAATATTGACGGCGAAGTTAGAGCAATAGGGCTAATTCGTTGAAAATCTCAAAATTTGCTACAATCTGAATCCCTCAGATAATTCTTGCTACTAACCGTGATTGTGACTAAGTCTATTTTTGTAAATAAAATCCTTTTGGCCCAATACCGAAAAATTTGCGGAAGTTAGAGCTATTGCAGAATTTTTTTTATTCATAATTTTCAAAAATTTGAACCCCTTCAGCGATTTTTATCAATTGCAGTGCCACGCATCCTTGTGCCATAACCTATCCGTGTACAAACTTTTGGCTCGATAGCTAAACATTTGCGGAAGTAAGAGCTATTGAAGATTTTTTGAGGAATCCAACATTTTTGAAATTTACACCCCTTAAGCGATTCCCTCCAAACTCCATACTAATCTCGCTTGTAACTAGGTGTATCTGAATTTAAAAAATTAGCTCTATAGCTGCGAAAATACGAAAATTAGAGTGCTTACAGACATTTTTTGAAAGATTCAAAATTCCCCGCAATTAAAAATTCTAAAGCAATTTAAACGAGATTTGTAGCAAGAAAAAATGGTACATAGTCTACCTGTGTACCAAATTTCTGCTGGGTTGCTCAAGCGGTTCTCCAAGTAGATTGACTCTAATTTTTTAGGCCGGTCATTTTTTCTTAACATGATTTCTCGATGTTTTGGTACATTTTAAATGTACTGGCATGAAAATCTCGATTTTTTCCTTGCTATGAAAACAAAGCTTTCTTATAAGGAAGCAAAATGTGTTAATTTGATTAAATATTGAATATCTAACAAAGTATTTGTAACTTCAATTTAAATAAAAACTACATATGACAGAAAGGAGAGAAAAAGTTGAGAATTAAAAATAGCAAATTGCTTTCTTCAAATTTTCTATAATGCCTAAAGCTTTCTCTAAGACAAAGCCAAAATTGACCATGGTAACTCCTCGTAGAGGGAGCGTTGAGCATTGTCTTTATTAATATCTCCGTACCTGTAAATCGGTCAATACATATCTCGCTGTGCATTAATGTAATAGCGATGACCTATTTCGTTCAGCCCCACGCATGCCTCCTACAAAATATCTGCATTTCCCACTGACCAAACTCCTTTGGTGCCTATCTAACGCATGTGAGCCATTCAAGGAGATATTGGCCGGATTTTGACGTTTCATGACCTCGTATTTTTTTAAACGATTGAAACGTTTTTTTACGTTCAATGGAGGTAAAATAATATGATACTATTCTTTTGTGCGCCCGAAATATTTTTTTTTTTATCAAAGTTATAAATTATTTAATTTTGTTGCAAAATTAGCGCTTCGGTATCATCAAGAATTGATATCTCTAGTTTTATTTATCGTAGAGAGATGAATCAGCGCTTTTTGAAAAGCTGAAAGAATAACCTATAAGAAGAAATTTTGCAAGTTATACATAATAATTAATCATTTCTGTTATAAACAATTCAATTGTTTTAAGATTTTTCGGCAGAAATCGACGTTTTTAAAAATTCTGATAAAATATGATGGGTTTCTTCATTCAATTCTGCTTCATAAACATTATTTTTGTCGATGGAGGTTTCATGGTGTCTATTTTTTTATATTTTTAACACGGCACTGCAATAGCTGACCGCGCTCCATCACCCGCAGCAGCTGCATCGGCCCTACTCATGACGTAGGGTGTTCAGCACTTCAGAATCATTTGTTCATTCAGAATGTTTTTTTTTTTCTTTTTTCAAAAATGTTATTGAATTTCGAAATATTGAATATTCCGTATTTCGTCAAACATGTCGAAAAAATTTACTTCGAAATGAAATCACAATTAGCCACACACGCAAACCCAAAAACATCTAAGGTTGTTGTAACGATACTTCAAAATGATGCCATGCAGACCAAATTTTTCCAAAATGTACATAATCCTTTTCTCTACGTTCCTGTAAAACGTGGGTACGATTCACAGTACCGTTTTTGAGGAAAAAAATTCGGAAAGTTAATGTGTTTCGTAGGTTCACTGCACCTATGATAGATAAATTCTGCAAATTTTTGCAGTATTTACGTATTAACTGACAAGACTTCCGTTTCCGAGTGCGAGTGTGGTGAACGTGTGTGGTGTAGTAGGTGAGGTTTTTTGAGGTGAGTGAGGGGTTTAGGGGGGAGGGGGGAGGAGTAGATAAGAGGTAGAAAAGAGAAAGGAAAAAACAAGGAACGCAGAGAGATAATAATTGCGGATTAGGGTTAGAGAATAAAGGCGGAAAGGCAAGAAATGAAGAGTCGAATGAGGTTAGGAAAAAAGGTAGCGGGGGCAGGGGGAAAGAGATAACGGTGAGTGACAGGTAGAGACAGCAGCGGAGAAAGCAAGAGGTAGAAAGTCGGAGCGAGAACGGTGGGTAAAGGCGGGCAGTGAGAAAGGAGGGAGGGGGGCATAAGGAAGGATCGGTAAGGCAGGGAGGAGACGATGGATAAGTGGGCGGTAAGTTTAAAGTAGGTAGAGGATATAGCACGAGTACGAAGAGCGCGAAGAGGTAATTGGGAAGAAATGACGCGGGATGAGGGTGAAGTAGAAGGGAGGAGAAAACTAAAGAATAGAGGTTAAGGAAAGAGGAGGTTAGGATGAAGAATAGGGAAACGCCGGAATAAAGAACAGAGAAGCGACGGGCAGGGCGAGGAAAAAGGCTGAAATACCGGGAGAGAGCGGAACGCATAGGGATAAAAAGGTGAGGAAAAGAATAAAGGGGCAAAAGAGGTTAGGAGGAAGAACAGGAGGTAAAGAAACAGGAACGCTAAAAAGAAAAGAGGAAGGGGTACGCGATGGGGAAGGAAAGGGGGAAGAGGGGAGGCAAGAATAACTAGCATAAGAGGCAGGAGGGTAAAAGAACGGAGTAAAAAGGTAGGGGACGGAAGTCGAAGGGACGGAGAGAGGTGGAGAGAGAGAGAGGAAAGCCAGGTGGATAGCGAGGATCTAGAGAATCTAGACGTAGGGAGCTAGAGGAGTGAGGGAGAGTATTGGGAAAAGGTGAGGGCGAGGGAGAAGGGGAGTAGATAGTGGCGGGGAAGAGGGAGGGAGGGACAGAATGAAAGAAGAAATGGAGCGATCGGACGGAAACGGAAGTCGGCGAAGGAGAGGACGGGCGATAGAATAAGGATAGAAGCGAGCGAGCATGCGGGCGGGTAAAGCGAGAGGACGAGAAGAGCGAGCGGGCGAGAAAATCGAGCGGGCGAGAAAGGCGAGCGGGCGAGTGAGTTCGAATAAGCGGAGAGGAAGGTAAATAGAATAAGGACGGAAGGCAAGAGTAGTTTATTAAGGTCAAGGAAGTGGCATGAAAACGAGTGGTATGGAAGAGAGCGAGGATTGAAGCGGGCAAGGCAGAATAAAGCAGAGGAATACAAATGTAAGGATGGATTGTATGGATTGTGAGGATGTAAGGAGTGAATGTGATGTAATGGAGTGATGTGAAAGAATAAAGGAAGGAGACGAATGGTGAAGGATGAGAGAGAAAAGGAGATAGCGGTATGATGGTATGATGGCGTGATGGAGAGGTATGTGAGTGGTGAACAGAGTTTGAAAACGGAAGAGTGGAGGGATGAAGGGAGGAAGACGGAGAGGAAATGTAGAGACGAAGGGACGGGAGGTGCAAAGGAAAATTGTGAAAATTGGGTATGTAACAACGAAACAACCTTGGATAAAAACTTGCAACCCTTAGGGGAGACAATGAAGACATACATAACTACGCATTAACTGACAAGAAAATGATGCCAATATGCTGAAAAATATAATTACGTTTTAAGAGACATTACCTGGATATTCTGTAACAGTTTCAGAATTTTTGACAGTACCGTTTTTACAATATTTGTAATGAAAGAGAAAGCGGACCCGCTCGTCCGTGAGCGGCGCAACACTGTATCGTCGATGTATGCTCCGCGCTCACCGCGCACTGACCCCGCCCGATCCCCTGGCTGAGTAACCAGCACAACAACCTTAACATTGCTCAGTTTATCGCGCATATGCGCATACAGACTTGCACATACTACGTTATATATCGATTGCGATGGTGACCGACATCAAAGCATTTGCCGGTCAGAACGTGTTCATTTATTTACTTTGTAAGCTACGAGAAAAAAACTGATGAGTTTTCGGAGATGCACGTTAGCTAGCTCATCGGAGAATAACAGCGAAGCGCTCAACTTTACCAGTTGCCAGTGTACACCTCGGGAACTACATGCTATATTGACTTAACGGCATGAATTACATGTACATTTTCAAATGAAGACAGTTCTACAATTTTTTGAGTACATAAACTAAAATGGACTCGTTGGATAGGGTTTTCATCTATCTAGATGCTGATGGCTAGATTTTTCGGATTACCTACATTACTGTTTTAGACTTCTTTGATTTTAGACAAACTATATTGAATTTTTACATTTCCTGGCCACTGGCTCTTAGATCTTGATCTCCTGAATATTCTGTTAAAATTTCAAATCATTCGGTTTGATACTATAGGAGCAGTGATGATTGAAAAATTAACACGTACTCTGTTTTACCCTCAGAGTCGGTACAACAGAGCTTTCACATTCTCTGAAGGGGATTTCACGAAGCCTCAAAAAAATATTATTCAACAGGGTGAACAGATAGATGATACTGAAATAATATTATTTCGTATTTTAGAGCATCTTAAACACAATTTCGACAAAAAATATTAAGATCGATGTTTATTTTACAAAACTTTACATATACTTCGTTTCTGATTTTATCGCAAAACAGCTATAATAATTTTAAAAATTCACTAACGTCGTTTTATTTTCAGATGAACTGGTTGCTCGAATCGCCATAAAGCCGGATTACCCTAAAGTCTCACCCGTATTCAGCATAAGTCTAAGTTCCTCCATCCCATCGTCCGTTGACGTTGTTCGTGATATCGAGCGTGAGGTGAACGTCATGTGGAAAAGGCCACCGACCCTCTCGTTGCAGCTACAACGTCTTCGGGCCTGCTTCGACATTTATCTCGAAACAGAAGAGATCGTATCTTCGCGCGAGCAGATATTTTTTCATCCGGTCAAAGGACGAACTCGCATCCGGCCCTACAAGTATCTGGCACTGGGAGGCGGAGTTTTTACTCAGCGTTAATGATAACTCACCTGATGATAAAAATATTCTATGTCAGCAGATTTAAACTGTGCGGCGACGCGTTTTGGTGAAATAAATATTTGACACTGCGATTAATATACCTGTGGGTACAGCCATTGATTCTTGCTTTGTGTTATTCTAATGTGGTTTGGGTCTGGACCAGGAATGGGCAACCTCAAATGGAAAAGTATTTAAATACATCATTAAAATGCAAATAACTTTTTCACTCGTCGTTTACTCTGGCTCTGAGTGAAGAGTGGATTATCACTCGTCACTTATTTCAAGTTTAAGTGACAAGTGAATTTCCACTCGTCATTTGTTCCGGACACAAGTGACGAGGGGTTTTTCATTCGGTATTTATTTCGCGTCCGAGTGAGGAGTGGACTCCCACTCCTCATTTATTTCGGGTAAAACTGCGAGTGAATTTCCACTCATTATTTATTTCGTGTACAAGTGACGAGTGGTTTTTCATTCGGTATTTATTTCGCGTTTGAGTGACGAGTGAATTCCCACTCGTTGTTTATTTCCGAACTGAATGGGGAGTGGGGGAACCATTTGAACGCCGACTTCAGTTCGAGTGGAAATCCACTCGATTTTTATATCATTTTCGCGTCCGAGTGAATTTCGTGTCCGAGAGAGAGAAAGAGAGAGAGAGAGAGAGATTGAGTAAAGATAGAATAACTAAAACTAAAAATAATTAAAACTGAAATTAAAGTAAGAGTAATAAGTAGAGTAAGCATTAGAGTAAGAGTGATGATAAGGAGATACATAGTCGATAGAAAGAGCATAGAAATTCACCGCAGAGTAAGAACATTACAAAATTCAGATTAGCAGTAAAGTTCGTTTGACAGTTTATTACACGGAATCGCAGTCATGCTCGAATAGATGAGTGAAGAGACGTATCTTGAAAGCCTCGCGCGAGCAAGATTTCAGGTCAACCGGTAGAGAATGCCACAGATAGAACGCAGATATTAAAAACGATTTCTGATAGAGAGCTGTTCGATGACGCGGAATAGAGAATGTTGGCGGATTTAGGGTTCTAGAAGGGCGCGAGGAAGGAGACTCGAATTCAGCCAGCTCATTGAGATAGGTCGGTAGCGATTGAGATTGTAAATCGTAGGCTAGGATTGACAAAAAGTATTTTCTCCTTGCTCGAACCGTGAGCCAGCGTAATTCCCGGCGATATGGTGTAACATGCTCGTCATACTCTATATTGTATATGTAACGGATGGAGCTGTTTAGGAGCCTCTGTAACACCAGATTCGACTCATCGGACAGATCATAGTAAACTAGCGAGCAGTAATCGATCAGTGGAAACACAAGAGCTTGTACCAGCCTTATCCGGGACTCTTTGGATAGGGCAGACCTGAAGTAGCGCAGCCTGAAGAGTGCAAAGTTCACTCTAGAGGAAATAGAGGAGACCTGACGAGACCAAAACAGATTTGCTGACATTATAATACCCAAGTTCCGTACTTCTGTGACGTAGGGAAGCGCCTTGCCCTCTGATAATAGCGGGGGTAGAGAGTTTAAGTCGATACGATTGATATAGGCTGCACTCCCTGTAATGAGTATTTTAGATTTTCCAGCATTCAACCGGGGGCCGTTGCGATTAGCATAGTCCGTTATTGCCGCGATATCTTTGCCCACGCAAGTGAGGTTGTAGAGAAGATCATTCGGGTAACAGGATCGATATATTTGGGTGTCATCTGCGAAGATCATATGATCAGTATAAGAGAGACAACTTGATATGTCATTGACGAATATGGAGAATAATAGAGGCCCAAGAACAGAACCTTGGGGGACTCCACTTGTGGTGGGGAGCCAGTCAGACACTTTACCCTCATTGTTGACCACTGCTTGAGACCTCCCAGTGAGATACAAATGAAACCACATTATAGAAGAGTCAGAGAGACCAGCAAGCTTCAATTTGCGAAGGAGGAGTGGATGTGGAACCGTATCAAAGGCTTTGCTGAAGTCGAATAAAACTAAAATAGTAATCTTACGATCGTCAGCCGCCTTACGAATGTCATGAGTGATGCGGAGAAGAGCTGTTTGTGTGCTGTAGCCCTTGCGAAAGCCTGACTGGCGCGGATCAAAGAAATTATTGTTCAAGAGGAAGCTGGACAGTTGGTTATGTACGAGGCGTTCGAGAATTTTTGACGGCTCACAAAGATTCGCGATAGGTCTAGTGTCTGAAGGAGAGGTCGGAGATGAAACCTTAAGCAGGGGCCGAATATATGCCTGTTTCCAAATATCAGCGTAAACTCCTTCTCGCAACGAACGATTAAAAATAACGGAGAGCAAAGGAGAGATAGAGTTCGACGCTTGTTTGATAAAGAAGGAGGAGATTCCGTCTGGGCCGGAAGAGTGAGAAGAGGACATGCATCGTAGCAGCTTGGAGATAGACTCAGCCGTGATCTCAGAGAAATTGAAATTTTCAGATTGCAAGTTAGGTAGAGAGAGTATCTCATTTAGAGAGAGTGTGTCGCAAAGAGGAGCATTCGTAGAGAACTGAGCGTAATACTGATTCAGCGCGTGCGGCATGAAAAAAGAGAAGGGAGACGACTTGGTAGGACGTATGAGTCCCATGGTGGCTAAACGTCGCCATACCTGAGCGGGACTGGAAGCGTCAACGCTTCCGATAAGATTAGCATAGTAGGACATTCTCGCCTCTTTCAAATCACGGCGCAATGTGTCGCGAAACTGTCTGAATATTGAGAGATCAAGTAGATAGAAGAGCGTCTGAAGCGCTGATATAGGGCATTCCGATGTTTCATTCTGGTTCGATGTTCACTAGTTAACCATGGGGATGAGCCTCTTGAGACGGTGAAGGTCGTGAGTGGAGCCTCTAGATTAACTGCGTCTAGGAATGTAGTATTGAAACTGAGCACGGAGGCCTCGAGGGGCGGTGAATCGACTGAGAGAGAGTTTTGTAGCTCCATTAATTTGGGGGCGAGAGTCGAAATAAAGGTGTCGGCATCAAATTGTCTCAGCGACCTACGTGTAATCGATCGGGGAGACGAGTGATTCGAGGGGACGTCATAACAGATTTTCGTAAAGTCATGGCCTGCGATGAAGGGAGATGGGGATTTCGAATACTCGACGAGGGCATCAGAATTGACGATAAATACGTCCAGCCATGAATCAGAGTAGGAGGTATGATGCGTAGGTTCAGATTCAACAATTTTCAGCGATCGAGAGTATGCGAAGTCACGCAGGAAACGAGATTCGAAATTCTCGGAGGATAAATTGCAGTTGAGGTCGCCGCAGATAACAATATTCGAATATTCTTCGCGGTACTTGGATAAGGCGTCAGCAAAATCTGAGAAAAGCAGGCCCTTTGGACGTCGATACACACAGGAGAATAGGAGTTTCTTTCCAAATGAGTTACTGATCTCCAGGATTATATATTCAGGCGAGTTGAGGGTAATGCCATTTGACTGATCGAGAATTTTGACTGAGAGTTCCGGAATTTTGACTAAGAGAGTTCCGGACAAAGCAGGCAACGCCGCCCCCTCTGGTACACACTCGATCATTACGAACAATAATAAATGAGTCCAATTCCACCAAGTTATCCGGAATTCCCTGATGCCGCCAAGTCTCCGAAACAGCAAGGATATCTAAAGTTTCTTGACAAAGGTGGGCACGAACTAGGTCGATATGCCCCAGTAGCGAGTTCGAATTAAAATGACCGATCTTGAATGAGCCAGCTGAATCGAGGGTCCTCGTACACACCGGCGAAATCGGAGACGATGACGATCCGGGGGCATTCAGTCAGTCTAATTGACAGATGTCGGCCTCGGAATTGATTGAGATGATTTGAGAGCCATACTCTTTACGAACAAGAATTTTGCCGGCCTCGGGCCAGATAAATTTATATCCGCGTTTTCTGAAAGAGAGAGAGAGAGAGAGAGCGAGGGGGAGGGGGTGAAAAGCGCCTTATTTATTTATTTCATTTATTTATATTCTGTTTCGTTCCTTCCTTTCCCTAACCCTGATACCATAAAATTAAAGAGAGACACGATTCATTTTTTCTTTTTCTCCCTTGCATGTTATTAATTCCTTGTCATTGTTCTGTATTTTATGTAGCTGTACACATTCTGAGTGAAATATTTTCACGCATGGTTTACATTTTATAACTTCAGTTTTTATTTCCCTTTTACAGGCATTGCATTCCCATTTACTTCTCTCTATCTTCGACGTTACCCACTGAGCTCAGCGCTGGGTATATTCGTCCAGTCCGTGCGCAGTACGCATAGTACACGTACACGGAGAGAAAAAACTAGGGATCAACGCGTGAACATTAGTCACGCTATGATAGCAGGTATTTCTCTAGCAATTTTTCCATTGCCGCTAGTGTTGATCGCAAGGGTCGATGCCAAGGACAATACGCTCGGCACATATGGGAAAATCCCTAGAGTTACTGAGGTTAATAGCAAGCGCCGCTGTGCGCTAAAATCGTGGAGTCGACCGAGGGATATTTCAAAGAGAGCCCGACGACTTTTCCCGTGAACGTCTTGGAATTGCCTTTACGCCAAGCCCCCAGCAGGCTCGCGTATAGTATAGCCTCACGGATTGAAATAGAATTCCAAGACGCTCACGGAAAAACTCCGTGTGCTCTCTTGGAAATTTCGCATGGCGAAGTCTATGGCTTTAGCGCTAGGCGGCATTGCTATGAATTCCACCTCTGGGGATTTTTGCACGTGCGCCGGTGCATTTAGGGAAAGAAGGCTTGTGGCGCATTAAACTCATGACGTCCTGGGGAACGAGGCAAGAAACGCCTGCGATGCTCGCACGACAAATACTCGCGTGTGGATCTCATGAACTTTCTTGCATTATTCCCCAGTTTTTTCTCCGTGTAGATGACCCTCTTATGGAGAGTCCACATTGGCTCGAAGTACGCGGAGGTTCGGAGCTACGCGTACGTTGTGCCGTCACGAACGGGCTATTGCCAACCTTCGGATCTACGGTTCATTTCGCGTTCCGTCGTTCCCTGTTCAGCGCTACAAGAGCCAATCGTTTAAATTTATGAATAAAAAATAATTCCCGCTAACAGTATGTAATTTATAATACATATTTATACCTAATTTGTTGAATTTTGAGTATCGAAAATCTTGAGATATGCATAATTCGTAGAATAAAAATATGTTTCTATGGAAATTATTATTTGATCTATATATCGTTTCTGAATTGTGTTACTCTGGCGGGTATCATTTTCAGTACAAATAAAAAAAAAATTTGCAATAATTAGTTATACATAAAAGGTAAGTAAACGGCAAAAGGTAAGTTTGAGATACAAACCCGGGTAAATATGGTATATAAACGACTGTGTATATACCTAATTGCATTTTCACCCGGATGTTTTTTAATGTAGTTTTTGTTCGTATCTCAATTATGGTCTAATATGTTTGTATAAAATAAATGGACGAGAATGTTTTTTAATTGCGTTTATTTTTTGTATCCAATTATATTACTATGATTATATTATAATTGTTATACAAACTTTGACCCTGGGGGTTCGTAGAACTATAATGATGGTAATAATAATAATAATAATAATAATATCAATAATATCAATGATAATAAATATTATTGTTAATAGTTATAATAATAATAACAATAATAATAATTATTATTATGTTAAACTGTATTAGGCGACAAAGGACTTGGAGGTAGCTGTTTTCACAAACGAATTCAGGCTCTCTTTGTTATTGATATTTTTTGTTCTCTACATTCTACAATTTCTGGATTTGAAGTTAACGGTGTCAATTCAGTGCTCAACGAAACTGTTTTGTAGTTAAGGCGGCAAATTTCAATTGGAATATCATGTCATTCATAAAAACAGGTATCACACTCTTTCATCGAAAAAATGCTTCCGTGAAAAATGTGAAGGAATTACTTTTGTTTTGATATCTGAATATTGATGGTCAGAAATCGGGACATCTATCCTACTGCAATTTGTTTTTAAAAATATTCACCTTCAAGGCATTCCACCGAGTCCTCAGGCTGTACAGCAACTTTACCGTCGTCTCCATCATCTTCGACACTGCTTGTGTCAACATTCGTTCTGACCGACGATTGGAAATTACTGAACGTCCTTGAATAAGAAAGAAAAAGTTGATACTTGAATTAAGTTTGGGAGATTTGAAAATCTTTTTTACAGAGGGTTGGAGATGGGGGTCGTAGCGCGTTACGCTGGAAGGCGGGGGAATAGGGAATCCGCGATTACAATGACATGAGAAATAATCAATTCAATAAGTATGCCCAGAGCTAAATCTGTTGGTTGCACATTCACTTGGTCTATTTTCAATCGAATATAATAATAGGAAATGATACTGAACTTTAGGCTTCTTCTACAAACAAGGGGTTTTCAAACCAGCTTTACACGTAAATATTCAAGAATTGATAAAAGCGGTTCGAGATTTAATTTATTCACGACCAAAGAATTGAATCATCGATCAATTTAAAGCTGACACGACCGACATTGAATCCCGCAACCGATAGACACGACAATGGAATCTTGCTGCAATTGTCAAGAACTTGAGCCTACTTACCTACTCTACAAATGTTCTACTTATAATACTTTTAATCAATGAGTGATGCTTACTGTCGATGCTGCACGTGCTTCTCTAGAAATTTCATCGACTGGTAGTATTTCCACTGCGGCGTACTCGCAGGACCCCGAGGGAATATACTCGGTAGCTTTACGTCGTACAGACACATATCTGGCTTTCAGGCTCTTCCATTTTTTAGCCAGTAGTTTTGCTAGATAAGGAAAATTTCCAATAATGAAATTGAAGTTTCGCATTAAGGAGGGGACTCCGCAGAATTTATGTAAAAAAAATTGATTTTTTCCCTGAAATCATGAGCTAAGTCGAATCTAATATTCGTTCCAGTAATTTATTTATCCATTATATTAGTATGAGTTTAAAAAAAAATAATATCAACTTTCTGCGATTAAATTTTATACATACATTTTCACTGTAGACGGGTTAAAATTATGTTTTTCCAAGATACATACTAATGTAATTGATAAATTACTGGAGGAAATTTTTATTCGAATTTTCGTCGTGAATTCAGGGATGAAAATATTATTTTTTCCACATGAAACGTGCGGAGCAGCCCCAAACTTGGAATTAAATGAAACTTTCGATTTCTAGTTCTATGTGCCACACACATTTGGTTATACTATTGGTATTATTACAATAAAATTTATAAACATTGTACCGTCCATCGGCTTTTCTGTGAGATGATACAGTTCGCTAGCTATCTCGTTCCATGCCTCGTTCTTCTTCTCAACATTTTTATAAATGTTCGACGACTTGTCGTATAAAAAATTCTTCCCTTCCACAAAAAGTATTAGCATCTCATTTTCGTCGACGTTATCCGCGTGGATATCCGGAGATTCAGCCATTTCGAGATACAACGAAACGCAGGAACGTAGCAATAAATATTGGACGTTAACTTCACTTTCCGCGAGCTAAGTAGAAGTTTACCGCGGGACGGCTATGCACAGAGGTATACGGTATACCATCCGCGTACCCCCACCCATCGTCGCGTCTGCTGATGAGCACGGTTTCCATAGAGACCTCGAGGGTTATCTGTCAAATGTTTCATAGCAATTGCTAAATAACAGATTATCTGTAAAATGTTTCACAGCAATTGCTATGAAACATTTGACAGATAACCCTCGGAATAAAATGTTCCCCGTGATCGAAGGGATCCCTGCGTTTATGAAACCGGGCATAAGTGTGCATAGTCCATATTGGCGCAGAACCAGCATTTTGAATGCTAACCGTTTTCTACACTGCTGCTTCCAAACAACGTAAACACGAAACAACAATCTGTTCATTTTTGAGACTGGTTGAACAAAGAATCTCGTGGGGCTATTAGCTATTAATCAGTCGCTTTTTAAGTCGTGTGGTATTAACAGCGAGTGTGAGTGCGATATTTGTGCGAGTGTCAACTGTCATATTGTCTAAAATCGGGAGTGAATCGGAAAACAGGGTCCTCATTCAAATAATGAAGTCCAATCATTGGACCTTCAAAAAAGACAAAAGATTCCAGTATAATGAGGAAACTAAGGCTCAATTGTGGCAACAAATAAGTGCTGCATTAGCACAGAAAGGATTCCGTACAATTGGTAAGTTTTAATTTAAAGAGTACGTATATCAGTTACGAACATATCGAAATACAATCATTGACACTATATGGGCATTTTTTGGCTAGCCTCTGGTATACCTAGGTACCAAAATGAACCAAAGTATGGTTTAGGTGATTCGAAATACTGTTCTAGTATATTTTCCCCCAATTATTCCTTAATTAAACATTTCTTATAGATCCAAAATCGCGCTGGCAAAAACTGCGGGACCAGTTTACGCGTCACGACAAGACCGGAACGACTACTCAAGGATATTGTTTACAGGTGTCGTCGAGAAGGAAGGAAGGAAACGAAATTTTTAAATGAATTTGTTTCGTGCCGAAATCTCGGATTCGATAATATCGTGGAAATCGTTGAGTTTCTTCGCAATGGTGATATTGTATGTGGTTTGTTCGTAGAACGGTTATCTTGTATCGGGAATCCGTTTGCTACGCGGCACATTCAAATGATTGAGTTTTCATCGGACATCGCCTTTGTCGTTACCAACGATGTTAAAAAACCGGCCGTAATTGTCAGCACCCAGAACAATCTCCACGCTATCGCCCTGCCGAACGTTTGGGAGACCGATTAATGTTCACGAGATTGAGCGTAATATTGAGAAAACTGGTGAGCGCAACTTTTTTTTTAAGATACCGGGTTTTTGTACTCTTTTATGTATTGATAAAAAGGATATTCATAGCATTTGTAATTGGAAACAAATTTCACTTATAACAATTATTAAATGCGAAACATTACGAAAAGGAAATTTTTATTACATACATGACCCGGCTACTCGTATATCTAATTTTTTTTTCCTAAAACTTATAGATACATTACAGAATTTATTACCGGCAATGGTATTGGACCCAACGACTGCGCGTCGAGGATACTCGCGTACCCAACGTTTGTATAAAAAGGATGAAAATACTACTGAATAACGCAAGGTATCATCCGGGGAATTTTCGACGAGGATTTCAGCCATTAAAAATGCCAAACTGTTGGCAACGATACGTAAAAACGAGAAGTGAAATAAATCGAAAACCATGGAAACTTTGCAAGCAACAATCGAGATTTGAATTTCAAGATACTTATGGGAACACGATTATATGAAGAAAATATAGTATCAGTGATGAGGGTAGCTTCGGTCGAGGTGGAACGAGTGGCTCGAGGGTTCAATTGCATCAACAATGAAATAAATATTACAAATGGGCGTCGTCGCAAAGATAACGAGTGACGGTATTTTTTTATCGAATTTTTTTCTTTCCAAAAATTGCAATTAAAAATATGAAATTTTTTCATTTTCGTAATGGCAACGAGAACGTATATGGTGTTTGTTCGTCAAATTCTTATCCGACAGAAATCGAACATCCCTTTGGGCCGTGGCACATACTAAATATCGCATGTTCATCATTAATGAACTTTGTCATGGCAGAAAAAAAAAATTACTAATTATCAGCGCGTGCAACAACAAATTAATTATTAGAATTGCGCGTAAGATCGATAATGCCGGCGAGCGCAAAGTTTTCATTAGACAGCAATATTTTTGTGTTCTAATGTGTATCGATTATAAATATTTCATCACTGGCATTAAATGGACAGTGAAAAATTTAACGATTCATAATTATGAAATGTGAAATATTTTGGAAAGAAAACTTTTCTATTGTACATTAAATCACATCAAACATACCGCAAAAATATCAAACAAAAACGAATGTGCGATCAAGTACTTATGTAATTTCACTGCGCTGAAGTAAAAATTTTTAACACTGTTGTCCAATGTGCGGTGCAATCGTTCAATCGTCAGGGAGCCAATCGAAATATCTAGCTATTAACGATAACGTTAGTTGAGATGCATAAATTTTCATGTTGTGAATAAATGAGTATAAAATGAAGGTGCCGTAAAACTGCAGATAGGATGAGAATTGGAGAGGTTGCTGAATTTTCGATACGTACTAAAATCAAAGATTTTACAAGTAGATAAGGAGATATTTATCGGAAAAAATTTTTGGTATCTATAAATCACGGAAGCCTCCAAAACTACAAACAGTGTGTGGTCAAATTAAGATATAATGGCCAACGGCGACGTATTTTGGATTCATCTCACTCACCGTCGGCGAGGTGAAACTTTCAAGTTAATAATTTTTTTTTTTTGGCTGAATAAAGTATAATTTTTTGAACGATTAACGATTATTGAAAATTTCAAAGTTCGAGTGAGCATAATCACTAAGAAAAAATACATTCCCTTGGGTACAATAATTTTTCTTGCAAAATAATTAAAAACTATAATAGTTTGATTATGCAAGTACGAAATTCTTAAATTATTCTATGAACCTCCTTTACATTAAGTCTCGTTCTTGTAACTCCCGGCGGTCGAGACTTGCGCACAATATATCGTAATTGGGTACTAGTAGTGTCGGCCATTATTTCTTTTCCAGGTGATGCGCTACATTTCAATAATTTATTTTTTACAATTACGAATATCAATGTGTTGTACAATCCATTATTTCATAAAGGACATTTTCGTACACGTAACTTTTTAATTTTAAGGATGTTCCTCTGTAATAACTATTATGATTGTCATGATAACAAAATTTATAATTCTTATATTGATATAATCTTCTGTTACCCCCGAAACAATAAACGTAAATATTGATCGAAACCTATCCTACTCTGAGATCCAAAATCCTCACTGATCGCGGTTCAATTGGGGACCATAGGACCATAGGTAGGATTCTTTTTTACGGTTGACTTTATAGTTGTAAAGCTGTCCAAATTCAACCGTTGATATTTTCGGTTGACTTTGCAGTTGCCAGAATTGCTAGGGGAACATTCAGCGCGAAAAAATGAACTTAACAAAAAGTGACCAAACGCCATCAGAGTGGCCGTCAAAACCGTACCGGCTCTTTGGTTCCAGCAGAGCGTGACAATGACCATAACAATAAGTGACCGAAGTCACCGGAGTGACCGTCAAAACCGTAATGACGGTTCATAACGTTTTCGCTCCAGCACAATGACCATAACAATAAGTGACCGAAGTCACCGGAGTGACCGTCAAAACCGTAATGACGGTTCATAACGTTTTCGCTCCACTTCGGTCACTTCGAATGGTTTTTAGGGTCACTATCGGAGCCAAGAATGACCATTGGTCATTTGACGGTTTTTAGTGCGTTTTTTTTTGGTTAAAATCATGGTCACTCAATCCGCTAGGGTTTAGCCTGGTGTGACAGGTGAGCGATGAATTTGCGGTTAGATTCACGGGTGGTGCGAAAATTTGTGGCGGAGACAAAAAATCACAGCAAATGATGATGATGTACGTCGAATGAAAATAATAAAATGCAATATCTCCCATATGTCAATAGCTACAGCGTTCATTTGGGTAGCGATCGAAAGAGAAAAAAAAATAAAAAATATTCGTGTTGATATCATTGCCTAAGTCCGTATAATTCATTAATAATTCGGAAAATAAGTTTCGTTATATAGATATACTCCCGTGTATAAGCCAGATGTGTGGCGTATAAGAGGCTGTAGTACCTCTCGACATGTCGGTAAAGGAGGAAATGTACTTGTCTCGAGGCACTACCGTGCCTCTTAATGTAGGAAGCATTTTTGCAGATTCCGATTACGAAATTTTAATACACGAATATTAAGAGGCACGGTAGTGCCTCGAGACAAGTACATTTCCTCCTTACCTACATGTCGAGAGCTACTACAGCCTCTTATACGCCACACATCTCACTTATACACGGGAGTATATCTATATAACGAAACTTATTTTCCTCATTATCAATTAATTATACAGATTTCGGCAATGAGATTAATACGAATATTTTTTCTTTTTTTTCTCTTTCGATTGGCACCCAAATGAATGCTGTAGCTTCGCTTCCGCGTGACCACGGCCTGTCACCTGTCGCCAGGCTGAAAGGCTGAAATAACGCGATACCGGCGTATCTTGAAAAAATATATATCCTCATGTTCTTCATACAAATATTTTTATAGTTCAAAGTGGTCCTATATTTTATAAAAGAAGAATTTTCATTCCGTTTTTTTTTGTGACAGAAATGGTGAAAAAAAAACAATTATATACTTATCTGTGCGCTTTCATAGTGGTATCGCTCTCCGAACAAGAAGTTATGTTAATGTATTGCAAAATAAATACTGATTAAACAGTTATTAAATAGTGTTTAGAGTATATTAGTATAAGAGAATTGTGTTTTTTTAAGTGAAACTTCTTATACGAGTTTCTCGCGTTTAACGTTTGCGTTACCGTTTAACGCTGGCGTTACTTTCTAACTCTATAGTTATTATATATCGACCCGCGCCACGAAGAACAGCATGTTTCAGATTCACGGTGAAGAATAGCACGTTTCAAATTTCCGGTGAAGAACAGCACGTTTCAGATTCACGGTGAAGAATAGCACGTTTCAGATTCACGGTGAAGAATAGCACGTTTCAAATTCCCGGTGAAGAACAGCACGTTTCAGGTTCTCGGTGAAGAATAGCACGTTTCAAATGCCCAGCGGAAAATAAAAAAGTTCAGAAGAAAATCAGATATTAAATGAGTTCATTTCATACTCCTGTTTTAGATAATAAAACATTATGCACACACTAATCGAATGATATCCGAATCCACAAAACAATAAAGACCTTTCATTTATTCTTTTCTGTTCGTATATAATATAGTCAATATTTGAAGAATCACTATGAGATTCTGACAGTACAATAAAATATGATTACATGTGAAAATTTTTCTGAAAAAAAAATTATTATAGCTGTCATGTGTTGGATTACCGTTTACAAAAAAAAAAAAAAAATTTTCGAATCATGATCTATTTTTAATAAAAAAATTAATGTAGCATGATGCACGTTTTGCCCTCGTCTACCTTACCATCTTAGCTTTAAAGAGTTTATTTTGAGATATCGAAACAGCGAATTACGTTATAATGTCGTGATAGAAAGCATGGTGCTCGGGAGGGATGAAGGTTTTCTCACACATGCTTTTTAAATTTCTAATTTTCAGAGTATTAAGTTTCAATTTCAAATTTTAAGCATGTTTGATTTCATAGACAACAAACATTAGCCATGACCATAGTATTTTTTTCAATATATCAAATTTTGTCGGCGCTTCGTCAAATTTGTATTGCACAGAAATTTCATGTCTTGAAATATTGATTGGGTGAATGCTTGCTATTTTATCGAGGTCCACTAAAAGAATTTCGATAAATCCGCGAAATCATGGATATCGTGCTGTTGAGTTTCGTAAACAGTATAATGTGGTTCTACAATCTTGGCTTTGAACATCAGTTTACACCAATGTTGCTGCGGGAAAATGGATTTGTTCTTTGCACTATCTTCAATTCGTGCGTGCATAGAATTGCCATCGCTCTGAGTATGCCCCACTTCCAAGAACTTATATCAATACATGGTATTAAAACACAGATACTGCAACCAAGGGAATACTAACGTCACGCCTGAAAATCTAACCCAGCTAACATTATAAATGTTTACTTTTCCTAATCAATTCTTAAAGTTTCATCAAAGGCAATCGAGGCGTTTGCAAAAATTTAAGAATGACATTTTCGAATTAATAAAAAATCGTAACAATGACCATCCAATGGCCCGTTCAGTTACCGTCTTGGAAGTTACTTAATCTCACGAGTTCATACTGAATCAAATATTATATTATCTCCAATGTAAATGTAATTTTTTTTTATAGCACGTAATACAGAGTATATTCTTACTCTCTATAAATTTTAATCGACATAATCACGCGATAATCACTCATTCAAATTTTGGAAGTAAAAATATACTCTGTATTACGTTCTATAAAAAAAAAAAATACATTTACATTGGAGATCATCTATATTTGATTCAGTATGAACTCGTGCGATTGAGTAACTTTCAAGACGGTAACTTAAGGGGCTATTGTTACTAATTTTTAACAATTCGAAAATGTGATTCGTAAATTTTCGCAAACGCCTGGATTGACTTTGATGAAACTTTGATAATTGATCCGATATTTTGGCAGAAAGTGGCCAATTATTTGACTTTTTCAAAATATTGATAGGATTTCAGGAAAAGTAAACATTTATAATGTTAGCTGGGTTATATTTTCAGGCGTGGCACCAATAGTCCCTTAGTTGCAGTATCTGTGTTTCAATACCATGTATTGATATAGGTTCTTGGAAGTGGGGCATACTCAGAGCGATGGCGATTCTATGCACACGCGAATTGAACATAGTGCAAAGAACAAATCAATTTTCACGCAGCAACAACGGTGTAAACTGATGTTCAAAGCCAAGATTGTAGAACCACATTATACTGTTTACGAAACTCAACAGCACGATATCTATGATTTCGCGGATTTATCGAAATTCATTAAGGGGATCGGCAACCCTGATTTCCAGCTATCTGATGCAAAGCTGTCAAAAAGCTCTCCTTTTTTTCCTGAAGACTATTTTCAAAGTGAAATTTTGCCATGAAACAGTTGATAGTGAAACTTCAATTTGGTGGCGTTTTTTATTTTACTTTTAGCTGAAAAATTGAGATATTGCAAAATCGATACGATTGATTTTGTATATTGGAATTTGAAGGGTGCACGAATTTTTTCGGATTTTTTATTCGATTCTTAGAATTTTTGATGTATTATTTGCAGAAAAAAAATCTATTTTTGCAAACATAGCGCGATAGATGGAGAATTATCCCATTTTTCTTGAAAAAAGATGGTTTTTGGGAAAAAAAATGTATATAACATAAAAGATCAATCTTTTCATAAGCTACAACTTTTGTAGGCAACATTTTTCTCTGAGATTAACACTTTTCAAAATAAAATGACAAAACTGATTTTGTTTATTGATTTATTTATTTATTTATTCAACTTTTTCAGCCTCCCCAATTGAATATCGATGGCTTAATTCCATAGGGGCGTATACGCTATTCTAATACATAACTGAGACGCCCCTTTGGCTTTAGTCCATCGATATCATCATTTAAAACCCAATAAAGGAGAAAATAAAAAAAAAATTTTAGGCTTATTTTCCGCAAAAGTGACTAATAAATTCTTTAGTTTAGTCACTTTTCTGAAAAATGGCAGAAAGTTTTTTTTTTCATGATGAATAGCTTAATCGTGTCACCAACGATGATCAATACGTTTCAAAATAAAATGGAATAACTGATTTGATTTATTTATTCATTTATTTATTCAACTTTTTCAGCCTCCCCCGACAGAATATGATCATTGGTGACACGATAAAGCTAGTCATCACGAATAAAATAAATTTCCCGCCGTTTTTCGGAAAAGTGACTAAACTAAGAAACTTAGTCACTTTTCCGAAAAATAAGCCTAAATTTTTTTTTTTCATTTTCTCCTTTATCGGGTTATAAATGATGATATTTAATTGGGGGAGGCTAAAAAAGTTAAATAAATAAATAAAACTAGTTTTTTCATTTTATTTTGAAAAGTGTTAATCTTAGAGAAAAATGTTTTCTACAAAAGTTGTAGCTTATGAGAAAATCGATCTTTTTAGTTGTATGCATTTATTGTCTAAAACCATTTTTTTTTCGCGAAAAATGGGATAATGCTTTATCTATCGCGTTATGTGCGCAAAAATAGATTTTTTCCCTGTAAATAATGCATCAAAAATCCTAAAAATAGAATAAAAAATCCGAAAAAAATCGTGCACCCTTCAAATTCCAATACGCAAAATCAATCGTATCGATTTTACGATATCTCAATTTTTCAGCTAAAAGTAAAATAAAAAAACGCCGCCAAATTGAAGTTTCACTATCAATTGTTTCATGGTTGAATTTTACTTTGAAAATAGTCTCCAGAAAAAATCGAGATTCTTGTGACAGCCTTCCTTCATATAGCTGGAAATCAGGGTTGCCGATCTCCTTAAGTGGACCGCGGTAAAAATAGCAAGCATTCGCGCATCAATATTTCGAGAGATGAAGAAATTTCTATGCAATACAAATTTGACGGAGCGCCGAAAAAACTTGATATATAGAAAAAAAATACTATGGTCATGGCTAATGTTTGGTGTCTATGAAATCAAACATGCTTAAAATTTGAAATTGAAACTTAATACTCGGAAAATTAGAAATTTAAAAAGCATGTGTGAGAAAAACTGCATCCCTCTCGAGCACCATGCATTATACCACGACATTATAACGTAAATCGCTTTTTCGATATCTCAAAATAAACTCATTAAAGCTCAGATGGTAAGGAAGACGAGGACAAAACGTGCATCATGCTACATTAATTTTTTTATTAAAAATAGATCATGATTTGAAAATTTTTATTTTTTTTTGTAAACGGTAATCCAACACATGACAGCTATAATAATTTTTTTTTCAGAAAAATTTTCACATGTAATCATATTTTATTGTACTGTCAGAATCTCATAGTGATTCTTCAAATATTGACTATATTATATACGAACAGAAAAGAATAAATGAAAGGTCTTTATTGTTTTATGGATTCGGATATCATTCGATTAGTGTGTGCATAATGTTTTATTATCTAAAACAGGAGTTTGAAATGAACTCATTTAATATCTGATTTTCTTCTGAACTTTTTTATTTTCCGCTGGGCATTTGAAACGTGCTATTAGGCTATTGATTATGTCTTAAAAAACAGGGCAATAAGGAACTAAGACGTTCACGGGTTTTTATTGCAGGAATCGTTCAATGGGTTATAAAAGAAGAAAAAACCGCGGAGTGCTATTAAATTAGAGGGTGGAAATTGAAGATAGGGGTGAAAAGGCACCCCATTTGGTTTTTTCAATATATCTCGTAAACAAAGAAAAATTTCGATGAATTTTATATAAAACTTTTTGTAGAGAATTAAATTTCCCATCGGATTAGTATTTTTAAAATATTAAAAAAAAAAATTTCCATGCCAAAACAGTCGAAACAAACTTGAAAAAAAAGCCAAAATTTCGATTTTTTGAGTTTTTTTGCTTTTCCGCCTGTGTCTTGTTTTTGGGCTGAGATAGGTATAGGCATTGCTTAAGATAAAAAAAAGTAGATTAAATTTCCTTCAAAATGCTGGGCTGAAATATTTTTTTGATTAAAAATTGACCGAGATATGGCCATTTGAACCTGGCTTTTTTTTCGCATTTCATCCCTCTTGTACGAATATTGTTTTCGTTCGCATTTTATTGAAAAAATTATTGCCGAACAATTAGAAACATTTTGTAAGTTCAAAATGGATGGCACATCACATCAGCACAAAGATGCTGGAACTTCCCGCATTCAGAGAGATGCAGATGATATAAAAACTTTGTTGGAATGGTTCGAAGACCACCCTCCTTTTCCGCAATCAAGTGATTTGACTTCACTAAGCACTGGCGTGATCGGAAGTTCGGAAATTGATTGTCACGAAGCAGGAGAGAAAGGAATTGCTCTAATTTCAGACGTGTTTAAAAGCACATTTGGTGACGTAAAATTTAAAAAGACTATGAAAGTACTGCCATTGAAGAGTGCATTTTCAAAAATTAGATTAAATTCAGATGATGTTGTTGTTGTCGACTCTGAAACACTCTTTAGAAGAATGCTCCTATGCAAGCCTTCGAATGCTGAATTCGAAGAGTATTTTAACTTTGAATTAGCGCCTTATCCAACATCAATTTTTGACGGACTCAATATGAGGAAAAATAAAAAATCAGATTTATATGAATTTTTTACACCACTTGAAGATGCTTCCATCAGTAATATTCACCATGTTATTGATGGTGGGTATTTATTACATAAAATCGTATGGAACAGTAACGAAACATTTGCAGATATAAGTACAAAATTCATTACTCATTTGCAAACTTTTTACCCCGAATGTACTGTTGTTTTTGATGGTTATCCCAGTGGCTCGGATACCGGTACGAAAAATGCAGAGAGGCTGCGTCGAACACAGCAAATTGGTCCAGGAGTTCAAATTAGAGATGATTTAAAACCACTAGCAAAACCCGAAAACTTTTTATCCAATGAAAGCAATAAAAAGAATTTTATTGCATATTTGATTGAAAAATTACAGGAAGTAAACATTGACGCGGTGCAAGGAGATGAGGATGCAGATTTTCTTATTGTAGAATGCGCAAAAGAAAAAGCATCAATGTCTAAAAATGCTGTTATTGTTGGCCAAGATGTGGACCTTCTCATTATTTTATCTCTGTTACAAAATGATAACGTATATTTTTGGAAATCAGACATGGGAAAAGTAGCGCCAAAATTGTTCGATAGAAATAGTTTTAATTTTTCTCAATTAAAAAAGTATCTAGGATTTATTCACGCCTTTAGTGGTTGCGACACTACGTCTGCATTTTTCAACATTGGCAAAAAAAAATTTATGCGATTTATAACTAAAAATGGTACACAACTTCAAACGTACATGGACACATTTTTACGTGACAATGCAACTGAACAAGACATAACTTCTGCATCGGAATATATTGCAGCTTGTTTGTATGGGGCAAAGACGAACATGAGTCTGAGCAACTGTCGCTTTTAAAATTTTTGTAAGCTGTCCAAAAATGCAAACTTTTCTCTGGCGCAATTACCACCAACACGTGATTCCATCAAACAGCATGGCTTGAGGACTTACTTTCAAATGCAGCAGTGGAAAGGAAACCTCTTGGACCCTCTGAGTTGGAGTTGGAAAAGGTCGAAGTACGGATTAATTGCGATTCGCACAACGGCACCTCCAGCGCCAGAGATTTTGCTTAAAACAGTTGCTTGTGGTTGCACTACAGGTTGCCATGGTAACTGTGGTTGTAGAAAATTGCAAATTACCTGTTCTATTTTTTGTAAAGAATGCATGGGGATTAATTGTGACAATGTACAAGAAGCTGATATTGCAGAAGACGACATTATTAAAGATATAGATGACGATATCGATATCCAGTTCGATAATATTATTGTTGAAATGTAGTAGCATCATTGTTCCAAACATTTTTTGTAATTGTCATGTATTTCTCCATAATAAACGTAAAAAAACCTTTTTCAGTTGAGTAAAACAGTATTTTTTTCAATAAAATGCGAACAAAAACAATATTCGTACAAGAGGGATGAAATGCGAAAAAAAAGCCAGGTTCAAATGGCCATATCTCGGTCAATTTTTAATCAAAAAAATATTTCAGCCCAGCATTTTGAAGGAAATTTAATCTACTTTTTTTATCTTGAGCAATGCCTATACCTATCTCAGCCCAAAAACAAGATACAGGCGGAAAAGCAAAAAAACTAAAAAAATCGAAATTTTGGCTTTTTTTTCAAGTTTGTTTCGACTGTTTTGGCATGGAAATTTTTTTTTTTAATATTTTAAAAATACTAATCCGATGGGAAATTTAATTCTCTACAAAAAGTTTTATATACAATTCATCGAAATTTTTCTTTGTTTACGAGATATATTGAAAAAACCAAATGGGGTGCCTTTTCACCCCTATCTTCAATTTCCACCCTCTAATTTAATAGCACTCCGCGGTTTTTTCTTCTTTTATGACCCATTTAACGATTCCTGCAATAAAAACCCGTGAACGTCTTAGTTCCTTTCTATATGACATAATCAATAGCCTATATTCTTCACCGAGAACCTGAAACGTGCTGTTCTTCACCGGGAATTTGAAACGTGCTATTCTTCACCGTGAATCTGAAACATGCTGTTCTTCGTGGCGCGGGTCGATATATAATAACTATAGAGTTAGAAAGTAATGCCAGCGTTAAACGGTAACGCAAACGTTAAACGCGAGAAACTCGTATAAGAAGTTTCACTTAAAAAAAAAACACAATTCTCTTATACTAATATACTCTAAACACTATTTAATAACTGTTTAATCAGTATTTATTTTGCAATACATTAACATAACTTCTTGTTCGGAGAGCGATACCACTATGAAAGCGCACAGATAAGTATATAACGAACGAAGTATATACGAACAGAAAAGAATAAATGAAAGGTCTTCATTGTTTTGTGGATTCGGATATCATTTGATTAGTGTGTGCATAATGTTTTATTATCTAAATCAGGAGTATGAAATGAACTCATTTAATGTCTGATTTTAGTCTCAATTTTTATTTTGAATCTGAAACGTGCTGTTCTTCATCGGGAATTTGAAACATGCTATTCTTCACCGTGAATCTGAAACGTGCTATTCTTCACCGTGAATCTGAAACGTGCTGTTCTCCACCGTGAATCTGAAACGTGCTTTTCTTCACCATGATTCTGAAACGTGCTGTTCTTCGTGGCACGGGTCGATATATTATGTATATCTACCGATATCCAGGTCGACGGGAATGCGTTTTCCGTCGTCCAGGTCTCGCTCTCCGTAGTTCTCGAGATCCAGGTCGACGGAAATGCGTTTTTCGCCGTTCAGATCTCGCGCTCTGTAGTTCTCAAGATTCAGGTCGACGGGAATGCGTTTTCCGCCATCCAGGTCTCGCGCTCGGTAGTTCCCGAGATCTATGTCGACGGGAATGCGTTTTCCGCCGTCCAGGTCTTGCACTCTATGGTTATTGAGTTCCAGATTGGGGGACGCTTGCGGCAATTGCGGGACTCAGGGACTTAATCTAAAAATTTAATGTTTGAAAGATTTTATTGAAAAAAAAAAATTCTAACGAAGTACTTGGCGAGTTCGTAACAGGTAGTCCGTACAGTCATTTTACATAACTCGCTAAGTACTTCGTTAGAATTTTTTTTTCAATGCGATTTTTTTTTCAATAAAATCTTTCAAACATTAAATTTTTAGATTAAGTCCCTAAGTCCCGTTTCAAGACGTTTTCGAGCGTTGTGACTTACTTATAAATGGTTAATAAACAATGTAAACAATAAAGATGCTGGATGTACTTGGCAACTGTGAGTTAGATGATTTGAATTTATTTGAGAACTTTTTGTGAGGATTTATTTTACACATATTTATGTTTGTCATATTTTTGTAAGGATAGACAAAACGACGCAAGGAAATGTACTTGTCTCAACTTTTTGTACACTATTTATGGTGTTTTATTGGGGTTGTAATTACCAGTGGAAACATGACGTATTTTCAACTCGCAGTTTCTGATATCCAATGTCATGTGTTTTTATATCAACTTTGACATTAGTTGTATCAAAGTTAACCTTTTAATTATGGATTTGTAGCTAGACAAGTTCATGAATTTTAAATTCATACACCTTTTTGGCTTGTAAATTTTTTACACGATTCATCTGTATTGTGAAACTTGTACCCTAGGACCTCGATTTAACAGACAGTCCCCAGCATGTCGCATTTATCGATCCGTTTTTCGCGTGGTGGGAGTGGTGGGGGACGCTTTAGGTCGCCCCGATCAGGCCCGTAGCACGGAGTGCTGATGCGCAGATACAGCATGGGCGGGCGTACGCAACTTCGATTTAACAAGGTGTGACGCGGAGCCGGTCCCACCACTGGCCGTTAAATCGAGGTCGTAGTGTAAATTGATTACCTGGTTTAACAGTGTAGTTATTAGACAATTACTCGAACGAGTAATACAAAATGTTTATGCCATTGCAGCAACGCAGCAGCAAGGTCTGCACAGGGCCCAGAAAGATGTACCGCAGGGAAACCTAACCAATCGTCGAGTCAAAGCCTAGGTTAGTACATTCGTCTCTCCCAATCAAGTGTAATCCATTTCGAGCGAACTAAATTCAAGTGAAAAATACGATGAAAAGCGTGAGGAAATTTAAAGAACACAGTACTATAATTCAAACACGAAATTTAAAATAATTTTCAGGAAAAAGTTTCCCACATGTTTTAATCTAATATTACTGTAATGTTCTCTCGAAATTTGAATAAAATACATTTTACTCAAAAAATTTCACAGTCGGAAACCAATATATTTCTGAGCGAAATGAAAAGTCAAGCATAAAAAAAATGTAGATGTCGGTGCCTAACTTCGTCCACAAGAGTATTCTTATAACGCCCACCTACTAGCCTAATGCGATGAAAACTGAGGCGCATTATTCCTTGTAATTTTAGCAGAAGTGGGTATATACACCTTAATACCCAAAATGTTCAGAAGACATGCCTTTATCAAACGAACATAGGAATTTTTTATATTTTCATTTTGGTGGAGATAATACTGAAACAAGAAGAAAAAAAAATGAAAAAATTCAGTAAAAAGTTTGAAAAAGAGGTGATATCTCGGGTTATTTTTGCAATATCAAAAATTCCCATGTTCCTCTGATGAAAGCTTCTTTTATGAACATTTTGAGACCAAGCAGGCCAGATTCGGTCCACCGGTACAACTGATTCTTTACGAGGACCTAGTGAATTAGTATTTTTTCTATATTTAGCGTGACTCCTATAACACTGAAAGCACTATGTCGTGTAAAATATGAATGATGTGGGTAAAACCCCCCTCAAACATCATGTTTTTTATTTTTTATTTTACGGAACCCCCCAATTAGTTGGAAAAAAATAATTTCTTCCTAAGAACTTTGACCTATGTAAAGGTGTGTATACACCCTTAAAAGCCGGTGAGAGGGTAAAATTGATAATTTACTGTGCGTAATTAAAGTTTTTGGGAGTGTTAAACGTAATATTATACCACGAGCGTAGATACGAAATTCGACTGACTTTCATTGTATCGACGAGTCCTAAGGGAACAGACGTAACTTGCCGTGCAGAATCGAACAGATGTGACTCGGAAAATTCTATTGTAATTCTTTTTTAATTTACTGAGTTACGTCTGTTTCCTTAAGACCCGTCGATATACATTTAAAAAATTTTTTTTTGGGTAAGTTATATATCACCTCCGATAATAGGTATCTATTATCGGGAGTGATATATAACTTACAGGAAATGAGGCTCCCAATGTCAATACTTTTCAGGAATTGCCAGTATGGACAATTCCCTCCTGTGCGCATCTGGTAGAAAAGTCAGTTCAGTCACTGAAACCGATCGCGGAATACACGCAGATGCCCTCATCGTCCCCTGTACTGGCAAGTTCTTTGTGTGTCCTGAACTGGGAACACCTCGGGGAACACTCGTACGTGATTCCGGAAATACATACTTTCGTGACATCACTTGCAGTCGACGGTATTCCTTCACCCGACTGTATCACGGAAGACACATCCCACAATTGTGGGAATTGTGTGGCTTGTGGAAGACCACAAGCCACACAGAAAATTTAATGGAAGCACCTGTGCCTTCGGCCATACGGAACTGTGCACAAAATGTGGAATATGAGAAAACAACTCCCACTACCAGTCGCAAAAATGTGATAGCAAATTCAAGTGTCAGCGCATCACATGCCAAAAAATCACCCATAATAGCACTGTCCTCGTCTACCAGCCAGGGAGCATCACCACTTGTAGGTACTCCAATTGGTTAAATACGCAGTACCAATCATACTAACAGGGTTGCACAACCCTCTTGTATTTTGACACATTTGGTGACACCAAAAACCTCCAAAGTAGGTCACAAAAAGTCGTCCGTAGTGCCTACATTGGATGCATTTGCGAAAAAGAAAAAAAAAGGAAGCTGCAGAAAAATCGAACGCGGCAGGCAATGCTGTTATTGAATGCTCCAATGATCTCAGAGCAATGTCGTCTGAATTTACAGATTTACTGAGATTGAAAAAAAAATTGGTAAAAGCACAGCTCCAAGCTGCAAGAAGCGATGTAGGAATTCTCCAGACCAGCCGCATGGTCGAGAGTAAAAATGGTTTCTTTGAACTATTCCAGGACGAATGGGTGCAACTGCCCGTCGAAATTCAAGACGAGTTATTCCCTAATATGCTCGATATCATGGAAGAATATGAAGCTGAGTAATTTTTTTCGGTACTTTTTAGAGATTTAGGAATTCCACGTATAAAAAGCCAATAGACCAAATGCATTTCAAAACGGGCAGGCTGTCAATCGTGGACAGGCAACCGAGTGACCGCGAAGAAACTGGCCACAGCGTCAACTGAATAGTTCACGGATAACAAATTTATGAATGTATGTATGCATACATTCATAAGTTTGCTATCCGTGTGGTGTACAGTTGGCGCTGTGGCCAGTTTTTTCGTGGTCACTCGGTTGCCTGCCTCAATCGTGATTTCGTGGAACCTCCTTTAATTTAAATATGTCGTTATATACTGTTAGAAAAGAAACCCGTTTTTTTTTTTGCCGAAAAATATTCTTGTACTAGTTTATTAAAAACGAAATGTATTTTTTCCTAAAAGCGCTAAATCTTCTGAACCAATAGACGTAGCCACATGTTTCTGGTCTCATTTTGTAGGCAAAATTTGTGTTGACCGGTGTTATTTATTCGTGTCTAAGGGCACCTTCTTCGGAATCGAAATACTCGGCCAAAATTTGCGGTTGTTGTACAGCACGTGGAGGCCCTTTATTAATTTCCTCCTCCCCCTCATCAGCCTCTACAGGAACGTTGTTTCCGTTGCGTCTTAGTAAATTTGGTAGAGCATACAAACGATGCTCTTCTTCCAGTACTAGCTCGTTAGTCATGATGAAATTATGCAAGCACACCAATGCCTGCACGACGGAAATTGATGTTTGTATGTAATTTGAAATCTAATCTTTTGTGAAGAATTTGCCATACGGCTTCCAAAATTCCGAAAGAGTCTTCGATACAATTCCTGGCTCTGGATAATCTGCAAATTAAAATGTACTTTTCTTATTCAACGATTTATCTTCACATACGAAAAATACCGGGATGAAAAGAGTTATATCTGCGCAGGTATCATTATGTCTCGTCAGATCCAACGAGAACTCTGAAATGGCTCAGTCTTGCCACATGTCAACAGATGTAAATAGATATCAACAGATTTGAGCAGATGTGATTACATCTCAGACTTCATTTATTTCTGAAGTATTCAGTTTGGGGTGATCTGAGCAGATCCGGTCACATGTGAATGCCTCATAATTCAGCATATCTAATGAGATAAAATTTGATCTACTCATATCTGCTCGGATTTGCTTACATGTCATATTATATCTGCTCAGATCTGATCCTTTGCCTCTAATTCATTCAACGAATTTAAATATTTGTATACCTATAATTGAACTTGGTTTGTCTTTCATTCAACCCATTATGCCTTGCAAACAGCCTCATCATGTATGGTTTGAGTGTGAAAATTTCATCTCCGACAAAACAATAAGGAGAAATTATATTTGTCCAAGGTAGTCGAGCGTTTGGCGGTAAATCAGCCTCGTTATTCTCTAGTGCTCTATAAAAATCGGTATATTGGAACGCTGATATGTCGCTGGCTGAACCTGAAAATGAGAATAATCCTTTTTGTAAGACCTGCTTGTAAAGTTTCATTTTCACTACATTTGTAGTGTGCGTAAAGTACTCCAATCCGAGCTTTACTATCCGCATTAAAGAAATTCCTAGTGCGGAAAGAAAAGCCATATAGTATGTGCGGGGCGTGTGGATTGGCAGTATCTGCTTCGTGTCAAGTTTTTGTCACTCGCATTGTACTGCAAACTTCACACTCATCGTCTGCATGAAATCGCCGTCTTGCTGCACTTGCCACACAATCTACTATTTTCAGGACTGGAAACGGGCCTGAGATATTCCATATTTCCAATGCGATGGAATCTGTTATGTATTATGAGATTCTTTACACTTCCTTATTGTAGTCTCCAATGTCGATCCACGTGAAGCAATAGTGAGCATCGCATGCTGCTAGGAGTTTAAAGCTGAAGAATTTTTTATAGTTAAAATACAGGCTGCCAGATTTTGAGGGCTTTTTTATTCGGATTTCTTTTCCATCGATTGCGCCAATGCAGTTTGGGAAATCACACCTAACCCGAAAACCCTCTGCAATAATTCGCCAGTTGCGTGCATTTTTCCTGCTCAGGTATAGAGGAGACAGGATTTCCTAAATAACCCGACACACCTCAGCAATTATTTCATAGGTGGTCGATCGACCCAGCAGAAAGAAATTGGCGGTAGTACGACTACTGTCACCGTTTGCAAGATAGCTGTGAAAGAAGAAACCTATGTTGTACTAAGCGAACCAATTAATTAATTTTTGTCTGTAATTGAGAAGAGATTGTTCCTCTTGGTTTGAGCGTGCAAAATTCAGAAGGTTTACAGTTATAGAGACAAAAATTAATTAATTGGTTCGTTTAGTCCGATAAACTCTGAATATAATGTAACGACACGAACGATAAACGTATGTTGCGTTAGAGGGGTATAAATGAAATAAAACAGGAAAAGTACAAATTCGAAGTTATGATAAATGGGATGCTATACTGAATTTTTACGGACAGTCCGATGTTTCTCAGATCCGAATATGTGAGAGCTACATCAAAAAGCAGATACACAGCGGAATTAAATTTTTTTATAAATTTAATTCCAAGCGAAGTCTTGTTGGCAATGGGCGTCTCCGGCTAACTTTATGCAGTCGATATCCTACAAGGTCATGCAATAATTCGAACTAATCTGAAGTCATCCACGTCTTTTTACAAAACTCCTCATGATCAGAATGGATGAAGTATGGAAAGAGTGTTTGATATGAACCAAACAAATCGCGCATTTCATTCGCGATGTGCGGCTTGACCCACCACCGTCGAAAATGATTACCCCTCCGACGCCATCGCAAGTACAACCGAACTAGATTTAACCACTGAAATGCTTTAAGAAACATTGGTACGCAGTCCAGCATTTTTATGATCACCGTAATTACATTATAAGATCCGACAAAACAAATACGAGATTCTTTGTTTGACGTCTCAACCAGTCTCGAAAATGAACAGATTGTTGTTTCGTGTTTACGTTGTTTGGAGGCAGCAGTGTAGAAAACGGTTACCATTCAAAATGCTGGTTGTGCGCCAATATGGACTATGCACACTAATGCCCGGTTTCATAAACGCAGGGATCCCCTCGATCACGGGGAAAATTTTATCCCAAAGGTTATCTGTCAAATGTTTCACAGCAATTGCTATGAAACATTTGACAGATAACCCTCGGGGTCTCTATGGAAACCGTGCTCATCAGCAGACGCGACGATGGGTGGGGGTACGCGGATGGTATACCGTATACCTCCGTGCATAGCCGTCCCGCGGTAAACATCTACTTAGCTCGCGGAAAGTGAAGTTAACGTCCAATATTTATCGCTACGTTCCTGCGTTTCGTTGTATCTCGAAATGGCTGAATCTCCGGATATCCACGCGGATAACGTCGACGAAAATGAGATGCTAATACTTTTTGTGGAAGGGAAGAATTTTTTATACGACAAGTCGTCGAACATTTATAAAAATGTTGAGAAGAAGAACGAGGCATGGAACGAGATAGCCAGCGAACTGTATCATCTCACAGAAAAGCCGATGGACGGTACAATGTTTATAAATTTTACTGTAATAATACCAATAGTATAACCAAATGTGTGTGGCACATAGAACTAGAAATCGAAAGTTTCATTTAATTCCAAGTTTGAGGCTGCTCCGCACGTTTCATGTGGAAAAAATAATATTTTCATCCCTGAATTCACGACGAAAATTCGAATAAAAATTTCCTCCAGTAATTTATCAATTACATTAGTATGTATCTTGGAAAAACATAATTTTAACCCGTCTACAGTGAAAATGTATGTATAAAATTTAATCGCAGAAAGTTGATATTATTTTTTTTTAAACTCATACTAATATAATGGATAAATAAATTACTGGAACGAATATTAGATTCGACTTAGCTCATGATTTCAGGGAAAAAATCAATTTTTTTTACATAAATTCTGCGGAGTCCCCTCCTTAATGCGAAACTTCAATTTCATTATTGGAAATTTTCCTTATCTAGCAAAACTACTGGCTAAAAAATGGAAGAGCCTGAAAGCCAGATATGTGTCTGTACGACGTAAAGCTACCGAGTATATTCCCTCGGGGTCAGCTGCTCCTGCGAGTACGCCGCAGTGGAAATACTACCAGTCGATGAAATTTCTGGAGAAGCACGTGCAGCATCGACAGTAAGCATCACTTATTGATTAAAAGTATTATAAGTAGAACATTTGTAAAGAGCGAGCAGTGGCCCAGTTGGTCCGACTCTGGACTGCCACGCAGGCGGCCAGGGTTCGATCCCGCGGCCGGCACCAATGGATTTTTCCAGATGCTTTTTCTGCGAGCTCGGTAGTTCGAAACCCACCTTAAATTGTAGGTTCTCACAAATACACTGGGCCAATAGCAATGAGGTTGCAAAAATCGAGGGAGAAAAATAGTTCCGTAAATGAACAGAAAAACTAAAATAGTGGGCCCAGTGTAAGAGTGATAGAGTGTATGAAAGTGTTGTAAAAAGCCGAAAAGGCTATGCAAGTAAAACTTACTACTAAGTAGAACATTTGTAGAGTAGGTAAGTAGGCTCAAGTTCTTGACAATTGCAGCAAGATTCCATTGTCGTGTCTATCGGTTGCGGGATTCAATGTCGGTCGTGTCAGCTTTAAATTGATCGATGATTCAATTCTTTGGTCGTGAATAAATTAAATCTCGAACCGCTTTTATCAATTCTTGAATATTTACGTGTAAAGCTGGTTTGAAAACCCCTTGTTTGTAGAAGAAGCCTAAAGTTCAGTATCATTTCCTATTATTATATTCGATTGAAAATAGACCAAGTGAATGTGCAACCAACAGATTTAGCTCGGGGCATACTTATTGAATTGATTATTTCTCATGTCATTGTAAACGCGGATTCCCTATTCCCCCGCCTTCCAGCGTAACGCGCTACGACCCCCATCCCCAACCCTCTGTAAAAAAAATGTTTAAATCTCCCAAACTTAATTCAAGTATCAACTTTTTCTTTCTTATTCAAGGACGTTCAGTAATTTCCAATCGTCGGTCAGAACGAATGTTGACACAAGCAGTGTCGAAGATGATGGAGACGACGGTAAAGTTGCTGTACATCCTGAGGACTCGGTGGAATGCCTTGAAGGTGAATATTTTTAAAAACAAATTGCAGTAGGATAGATGTCCCGATTCCTGACCATCAATATTCAGATATCAAAACAAAAGTAATTCCTTCACATCTTTCACGGAAGCATTTTTTCGATGAAAGAGTGTGATACCTGTTTTTATGAATGACATGATATTCCAATTGAAATTTACCGCCTTAACTACAAAACAGTTTCGTTGAGCACTGAATTGACACCGTTAACTTCAAATCCAGAAATTGTAGAATGTAGAGAACAAAAAATATCAACGACAAAGAGAGCCTGAATTCGTTTGTTTATTACATAGCCTCGATTTGAACCAGGAGAGTAGAGAGTTCACCGAAAGTGAGCAAGGTATCTTGGATCGTCCGCCGAAGGTGATGTTTGACCGATTTGACGGCCGCCTCCCACTTCCTACCAAAGTGTGGCGAAGCTGGAGGGTTGAACGACCACGACGTCCCGTCAGTAGTATGTGGACCACTATGGCCACCCCCACTCCTATCCCCTCCACTTTCCCCCGCGCTGGAGCCTCTTTCCGAGCGTGGTGGGGGTAATGGTGGGGAGAGGTGGTGGGGGAAGAGTTCTGAGGGCTCGCCATAGTGGTCCGATTATTATTATTATTATTATTATCATTATTAATATTTATTTTTATTATTTTCAATATTCTCTCTCTCTCTCTTTCTCTCTCTCTCTCTCTCTCTCTCTCTCTCTCTCTCTCTCTCTCTCTCTCTCTCTCTCTCTGGATTATTATTTTTTACTTTCATAATTATTATTATTTTTATTATTATTTTTAATATTTCCACTCTCTCTCCGATTTATGATGATTTTTAACTCATGCTTCTTCCGAGGCTATTAGGCGCATCTCTCTCTCTCTCTCTCTCTCTCTCTCTCTCTCTCTCTCTCGCTCATGTCACTTAGGTTTTTCCTCTCTTTCTCCTTCTCTCGCACACACTCTCTGTTTTTCGCGCACATTTTGTCTCTCTCTCTCACTATTCCTCCTCGTTATTTCGGTAACTAAAATTTATTCCAAATCCGTGAAAAAAAATCACAGCACAGTAGAATTGCGAAGGAGTTTAAAAACACTCGTACTAGCACTCCAAAATTTTTTCCGATATTCCTACGAATAAGGTTTTGAGTGATCTACAGCAGGAATTATTTTGAAAAACGATAGAATGCAAACCCGCACAGATATATTCATTATACTTATCTCCGTGAGTCCCGTCTTTATGAAATATTTTTATTAGCACGAGCACACACGTTAATCCTGAGGGCACATAAATTATTTAAACGAATAATATTTTAACCGATTGACATTGCGAGAACGTTTTCCCGATGTTACGCGATTAAAAGAACGACGATTACTGAGCTCTACAGATGCTTGGAGGCAAGCTCCACACGCCTTTAGGGATAATATTATGAAGACTTCTCAGCGCGCGCGAAATGCACCGTCAGCACCACGTGCATGTCTCATCGTCGCCCAAGCTTGCTCGAATTGGCTCATTTTTTTATTCGTATGGAGGATAATATATTTAATGTATAAAAATTTGATCGGACTTGAAGAAAAAAATATTGGAGAGAGATATGAGCTCGAGGGTCAGCAAAGAGGTACGGCTGAGATCACGAGCATATAGTTATCGAGCTCTCCTCTTTGTGCGGATATTCGCTAACTCTGTCTCTCTTTCTCTCTCTCTTTTTCTGATGCATATTTTTTTCCATGCCTCGAATCTTTCTATCGCAGCAATAGCGGTCTTTTTTATTATATTTTTCGATGTACACCGAGTATTCGGGTATAACACTACGAGATTTCTCGATTTCTCGAGGTGCGTGAAACGCACCATCAGCGGAGCATCAGCAGACCGCATGCCTTCTTTGCTCATTGCTGCGAATCTCTCCTTATTCTTCATTTAATGTGTTTTCGTACTTCATGCTCTTTATAGTAATATAATTTTAATATATTTAGGCCTCAAGACCCATTAAGACTTATGAAAATTATTGAGACCACCCACTTATTTCTCGTTTGTAAAAGTATATTTTTTGAAAAATGATATTAAGTTTTAAAATGCATATCAAAGCTAAGCGATCTCCACTTCGTTGCGCTTTTCGAAGAAGTCGCTGTTTAAAAAATTTGATCAGAGTCTCGCTATATCATGTTACATTGAAACAATAAGAGCATTTGGAATGCTTATATACATATGTGGCGAGATCTTGAGATCTTGATATCTTGATATCTTGATATCTTGATACCTCATCATGCATATGTTTGTGTCGCAAGGGGCATCGATTTTTGATGGCGCTGCAATTTAAGTAAATGAGTAAACTCGCTCAGAAGGCTAGCGCTAAAAAATTTGATCAGTCTCGCTATATAATGTTACATTGAAACAATAAGAGCATTTGGAATGCTTATATACATTGTCACGGCACTCTCCGAGCTGCCGGACGCTATTCCCGGGCGAACCCGGGGTACTAGCAAAAAAAAAGGAAACAAAAAAAAAGGGAAAGTCTATCTACAAAAAAAATTAAGTAGGCAAAGAAAAGTATACTGAAATTTATTAAGGGAGATCAGGCGACTCGCCCACGCGACAATTTCGAGCGTGGCGAGGACGCGTGTTTAACAAGGATCGAAATAAAAAAAAATGAACGCAAAAAAGAACTAAAATGGTACTACTGATTTTTGGGCGCCAGTCGATATAGATCGACAAAATTTATATTTCTAAAGACTCGAACGCAAAAAGAAAGAAAAAAAACGGGGGGGGGGGGGGGGGGGGGGTTACAATATCTCAGGGTCAATGGATTTCCCGGCGCGATGGCCTCTTAGTAATTACCCACGTCGGGTTTTCGGTAATATCGAAATTTAATCAAGCTCAAAGAAAAATCGGGGAAATTACAATAAATAAAACAAAATAAAATGGGGACGACGGGCTTGAAAAATCGCGGAAGTGTACAGGGGAGGGTCGCGCTGCGTCACCACACGCGCACGGTTTTATACAAGAAAACGGGGAAACACGGTGTAATTTATATTCGAAATATTGCAGTTGTGAAAAGTGTAATGGACAGGGCTTACTTTCTCGCTGGGGGGATTTCCACACGATCCAACTCGCCCTCGATGCTCGCTCGTGATCCTCGATAATCAATATGGCGGTCACGACCGCGTGCTCGCTTTTCCTCGCTGTACAATTTTCTAACGCAGTGGCTCGATATAATATTGACTCTCGCTATGCTCGTTACGCTATGCCTGCTCTCGCCGAAGTGACGAGCTCGTCGTCTTCTTCACCGGGACAGCTTGGGGTGGAAGGGTAGGGGGAATCTAGGAATGATTTGGGGATCAAGGGCTTGCGCAATGTAAAGGTAGGTCAGGGAGGGATCAATAATCGATATCTAATTGGGTCACCGGAGTCGCCGTCACAGGCGCAAGCGCCTTCGATGATTGATACCCGTAAGGTGCTGCCAAAGATGGAATGTGACGGTCGACTCGGCGACAAATCTCATAGGGGGAAGGGTGGGGGCTCCCTGTGGACACTGGCTCTCGAATTTGCGTATGATGTGACGTTGCTCGCGCTATGCTGATTTTTCCGATGATCCCACTCGCTCGATATACCGACCGGGCCCTCGCAGATGTTCGGCTTTTCTCGGTGGTCTATCCGTGTGAGGGCCTCGGCGCGGCGATGTGAGTGGGATTCTCGGCGACGACTGGAATCATATGCGGCGTTGTCCTTGTCGTTGAGTCTTCTTCGCCGTCCACAGGGTTCCTCTTAATACTTTTTCTTAGGGATTTGTGGGGCAGCGGGATCCTTAGGGACATTATTGGGTTGGGATGGGACTACGGGGATGGTGAAAGAAGAGCGACGAGGGACGACGGAGTTTCGCTAATTGTTCGGGGCTTGTCAATTCTTATTCTATTTTACATTTCGCGGTGTTTTTGGCGTGTGGTGACGGACTTCGGCGAGGCTCATGCCTCGCCTGTGACGCAGTGTCACAACATATGTGGCGAGATCTTGAAATCTTGATATCTTGATACCTCATCATGCATATTTTTGTGTCGCAAGGGGCATCGATTTTTGATGGCGCTGCAATTTAAGTAAATGAGTAAATTCGCTCAGAAGGCTAGCGCTAGCGCTAAGTATTTATATGGAAAGAACAAGATGCAATGTTAATCAGTCTCAAGCCAGCAGGGTATTATCACGTATCGTTATCAATCATGGCAGATCGAGCACTTCGCGAGTGTATATTAAATCTTTTGCGTTTGGCCATATTACATAGTTCTCAGCTTCGTCGTCGGTGTAACGAGCAATGGTGCAACGAATTGAATCGATTATCGGGCGATAGACTTATAAGACGCCTAAAATATATTGTATGGTGGGCGCCCTTGCGAATCTTAGCGGCAGCCTACAGCAGAGGCATACTAAATGGTCAACAAGTGCTAGCGTGTGTGTTTGAAGAGCTGCAGCGTCGAGGATTGGAAAACGCGCCATGTGTCCGCGGTATTGTCGATGAAATCAGAAGTAAGTTCTGTTCTATCATAAAAAATAATCATGTATATTTGTAATACTTAAACTGTATTGAAAAATTTTTTCACGATGCCATTATTACGCCAGCACGTATTGAAATTTTTTTCACGATGCCATTATTACGCTAGCACGGGCAAGCCTTATTTATCGAGCTCTTCTCTTTGTGCCATGCTTCGCGTGGTCCCGAGCTCTCTCTCTCTCTCTCTCTCTCTCTCTCTCTCTCTCTCTCTCTCTCTCTCTCTCTACCTCTTGCTGGATCTCTTTCATGAAAGCGATACAGAGCTTCTGTTATCGTTAGAAAATTTTACGAATTTCAACGCGAAATATTCAAAAAGTATTCTTATTGATCAATTTCCTCTTTCTCTCTCTCTCTCTCTCTCTCTCTCTCTCTCTTTCGTTAAAGCGGTATGGATCTTAAAGCGTATTGAAAAAATATTTTCACGGCTGTTATTTCGATAGTATGGTCAAACCCTATTTATCGAGCTCTACTCTTTGTGCCATGCTTCGCGTGGTTCCGCATTCTTTGCAATTCTCTCACTCTCTCGCTCTTTTTTCATGAGCACGATGCAGAGCACCTGTTTGCGTAAGCAGAGATAATCGTTATTTATCGAGCTCTACTCTTTGTGCTATGCTTCGCGTGGTTCCGCGCTCTCTACCTCTCGCTGTCTCTCTCTCTTTCATTAAAGGGGTACAGAGCGCCTGTTATCGTTAGAAAAAATATTTTACGAATTTCAATATGATATATTTAAAAAATGTATTCTTATTCACCAATCTCCTCTTTTTCTCTCTCCTTACATTATTATCGTAAGAAAAACATTTATATGAAATTTTAACACGGTTCGTTTACTGGAAAAATTATGAGTTGAAAGCACTACTTCTATTAAAAGAGGGCTATTATTTTTAATGGTTGTGCACCTAATATAGTATATCGACAGCTCTTGGATGCATCGCCGAATGAAGAAGCAGCTCTTATAGAAGGGGCTTGTGCTGTGGAATTAGCATGCCAGCAGAGGAGCGCAACGAGTCAGCACCTGTCATGCACCGAGCTGAATGATGAGCGACCTACGAGTACGGTTTCAAGTATCGAGCATCCTTCGGACATATTTTCTAATTCGTCGATTTTCGAACGTAAGTTGAAATTAAGGTGCAAAAAAAAAATTAAAAATTGGTGTGGCGTCAATTTTAAATTATAAATTTATCCAGAGGGCATAGATAGGGAGAGGGTAACAGACGCTGCTGTACCAGGCCCATCAGGCATATACCATTCTGGACGACGAGCAACCCCAACCTCTGACCCTGATGATGTTTTTGACCATCGCGAAAATCAGCTGTGGGAATATCCGATCGAGAACGAGAGAGACGAGGAAATAGCGTTTCAAAGAGCTGACGATTGGCTTCAAATGCTCGTGACTGATGACGACTCTGGTAAATAATTTTTCTTACACATGAAAAAATTAATTAAGCATGTAAGTAAGTGGGTCCTTTTGTAACAGGGTATTCGTCAGCATCTTTGTTTGAGTGGTGATATCGGTCTATTTAAGCAGTACTATGATGCGCGAGAGGTACAAATATTGATAAAATTTAATAATTTCATATTAATCAGCTCTAGAATCTAATACATGTCTCTTTTTCCAGAGTTGCAAAGTGGGTCAGGCAGGCAGCGTACTGCAGCAAGGAGCGAGCCGCTCCATGAAATACACCCGCCGGGAAAGCATTTTGAGATCATCGGTGATTACACGAGGTACTTCAAGCGCTTCAAAATACGGGGGCGTAAAACGTCGTTGCGAATTCGTCAACCAGTCTCTGGAGTTAGCGTGGTGGACTGGCTCAACGGTGCGTTTCGTGATCTGTTAACACACATCATGAGCTCCTGCGAGGGCGGCGATTATGTAGGCGTTTCGTTTACAGCGAATAGCTTGCCGCACGGGCCCGTGTGGTTATCTTTCCGACCGGCCCGCGATTATGTATTCGAAGATATATGGAAATTAATAAGCAGTGTGGCACAAAGTGCGTCATCTTTGAACATCGATGACTCGTGCACGATAAAAATGTGCGCCGTCAAGGGGGTCGAAGGGCGCGGTCGGAAAGGTCTCACACACGAGGCCGTCGCAAAACGATCTATTCTCTCGATCCGAAACACCGACAATCTGTGTTTACCGCGTTCGCTGGTAGCAGCCCGCGCATACGCAGAACGAGATGAAATACGGTCGGGTAGCCTTTATGATAAATGGCAGCGTATTAGACGAATTAATGGGGTTGCACAAAAACAAGCGGCACTCGAACTTACAAGAGAAGCAGATGTCCGCGTACCTGTCGAGAGCTGTGGTGTATACGAGATTACGCGCTATCAAGATTATTTGGCACGAGAAGGCTTTGCTATTGTCGTTTACGAGTTTTTAACTTTGGGTGGCGGGGAGGAGCCGCTATTTGACGGTAGACAGGGTGTTCTGAACAGCGTAGGCACAATTCAGCACACCCTGTACATTTTGTATTACGAGCGTTCACATTATTTCGAACCTATTCTAAATCTCAGAGCAGCTGTCGGCAGTAGAGATTTCTGTTCATCATGTAACACAGCATATCGGCGATTCGGTCATAGATGTTCAAAAAAAAAATGTCCTCGGTGCTGGGGGTTACAGACGTGCGATACGCGATCGCGCAATATAATCAGATGCGAAGCATGCAACCGCGATTTTTTCGGAGAGGCATGTTTACAGAGGCATAAGGCACCGCTGGTGACCATGAGGCATAGAAAGGCTAGCGTTTGCGAATCTCTGAAACAGTGCCGTAACTGCTTTCGAGCAATAAGGCCATTAGAAAAAAAAGAGAAGCATAAATGCGGGGTAGGCTTCTGCAAAACGTGCAAATCTCATCAGCCTAGTAATCATCTGTGTTTCATGAAACCGATTCGTAGTACTCCGGACTTGAAAAAAATACTATTCATTTTTTATGATTTTGAAACACAGCAGAGCACACCTGTGAAGGGTGATGCGACTACTCATGTACACGAGCCAAATCTTTGCGTGGCTCAACGAGTTTGCACGTTTTGCTGTGTTAACGACTCTATAGCCGAACCGTGCGAGCATTGCGGAGAACACGAATTTGTGTTTAGTCACAGCCCCGTAGCCCAGCTTGTCGAATTTGCCATGCAACCGCTCGAAGGTTTTTCGCGTACAATCTGTATCGCTCATAATGCAGGGGGTTTCGACGCTCAATTCATCCTGCGTTATTTCATCGAAGAGAAAAAAACTCAGCTCCCCACTCTAATCATGAACGGTACGAAAATTATTACGATGCGCGTCGGAAAAATCGTATTTCTCGACAGTCTAAATTACTTCCATATGCCTCTGAGCGGTTTACCGAAAGCCTTCGGGCTTACCGGTGCTATCGTTAAAGGCACTTTTCCACATTTGTTTAACAGGCCTGAAAATCAAAATTACGTAGGCGAATTGCCGCCTCTCGAGCATTATTCTCCGGACACGATGCGCGCCGATGAGCGCCGGAAATTTCTCGATTGGTATCGCGAAACAAAAGACAAAAATTACGTATTCGTTTTTTCGGAAGAGCTTATCAGCTATTGTAAGACAGATGTCACGATTTTGCGACGCGCGTGTATGGCTTTTCGCAACATGTTCATTACCAGCGGTCGCGTCTGCCCTTTTAATGAACGTACAACAATAGCATCAGCCTGCTTCAGAGTTTTTCGAAAAAATTTCTTGAAAGATAATTCAATAGGCATTGGACCCACGGGGGGATACAGATGGGCGCAAAATCAATCGAAAAAAGCGGTTTCATGGCTATCGTGGATGGAGCACTCACTGGGTGTTCGTATTATTCATGCGGGCCGATCACGCGAGTTTAGACTACCGCAAAATCTCTTGGTAGACGGATACTACGAGACTCCTAACGGGGCGCATGTATTACAATTTCACGGTTGTTATTGGCACGGTTGCCCACGTTACTATCCCACAAACAGAGACAGTCGACAAAGCGATGGAATATCCATGGTCGAGCGTTTCGAGAGAACAACAGCAGTAACTGATAGAATTCAAACGGGAGGGTATTTGCTCACAGAAATTTGGGAGTGTGAATATGACCGTTTGTTAAATTCGACAGCCGAGATGAGAACTTTCCTGCAAGATAACCCTTTAGTTACAGCAGAGCCTCTCAGTCCTCGTGATGCTTTTTTCGTAGGACGAACAGAAAATATGGTTACGCTCTACAACGTTGACGCTACGGAAAAAATACGCTACGTAGACGTCTGCTCACTGTACCCCTATATCTGTAAATTCGGCAAATACCCGGTGGGCCATCCGAAAGTATACGTGGGTAACGAGTGCATGGAATTGACAGGCCCTGATAGCACCGATCTCACTCTCGTTGAGGGCCTCGTAAAATGCACCGTATTGCCGCCTTGTAATCTATACCACCCCGTATTACCAGTGCGTATGCATAACCGGTTATTATTTGCTTTATGCCGCAGCTGCTGTGAGAATATGAATCAATGCGAATGCACACATGAAGACCCTGTAGAGCGCGTGTCCAAGGGTACATGGGTTGTTGACGAGTTGCGAAAAGCCGTGTCGTGCGGGTACAGAGTGATAGACGTGACTGAAATTTGGCAATATGAAACGACGCAGTTCAATCGCGATACACAGACAGGGGGGCATTTTATCGAATACATTAACACGTTTTTAAAAATCAAACAAGAAGCCAGTGGATGGCCCGACAATTTCTCCGAAGATAAAGCCGTGCAAGATCTCTATATAGCCTATTTCGAACGATCGGAAGGAATCAAGCTAAATCGCGACTCCATAGCTGAAAATCCGGGGCTGCGATCTGTTGCAAAGCTGTGCCTTAATTCATTTTGGGGGAAGTTTGGGCAGCGGGAAAATCTACCGCAGACCGAAATAGTTTCGACGCGTAAAAACTTATGGAACTATTGACTAGCCCTGAGCACGAGATCACGGGTATTTTACCCGTAAATAACGAAATATTGTATGTAAGCTACACAAAAATCAGTGACGCTGTTATACCATCCAGCATAGCGAACGCCGTAGTAGCAGCATACACCACAGCCCAGGCCCGCCTGAAACTTTATAGTTACCTAGAGCGTCTGGGTCCTCGTGCTTTGTACTGCGATACCGATTCCGTAATTTACGTATCGCACGAAGAAAAAGACGAGTACGAGCCTCCAACGGGACAGCTCTTAGGGGATCTCACAGATGAGCTGAGCTCTTATGGGGAAGGTAGTTATATTAGAAGTTTCATTTCAGGCGGACCAAAATTTTATTCTTTTATCGTATGCACTCCCAATGGAGAGGAAAAAGAAGTATGTAAAGTTAAAAGGATAACGCTTAATTTTGCAAACAAGGGATTAATTAATTATAACTCAGTGCGCTCCTTTATAACCGGTGAGAGAGACGAGCCTGTTGTGCTAAAGTATGACGCTATACGGCACACGGCGTTTCATCAGGTCGTCACACGTCCTGAAACCAAATCATGCAAACCATCGAGCGTCAAACGGAGACGAGATGGCGAATATGGCACTCTTCCTTACGGTTATAAAGAATAATGTATATATAGATATAGGCCTCGCACTAATTTGTAAATAATGTATATAAATAAAACTTTATGTTCTTACGTATATTCGTCTTTTCAAACCCTATATATGTTTCAGCTAATACGAAGATTGTGCTCATTCGCAAAAATGGATGTGCGGTGGAAACATCCTTGGACGGCGATGGTTTGCGGGCCCACGGGCTGTGGTAAAACATACTTTGTGAAAAAGTTTTTGAAATTCATTTCGCATTTGAATAGTGAACCGTTTCAACGAATTATTTTCTATTATTCCGAGTGGCAACAAGCGTATATAGAGTACGGTTCTTCGATAGAGTTTCGCGAAGGTTAACCACAAGCCTCCGATTATGCAAACGATCCGCGTGCAAAACTTATAATTATTGACGATTTGATGCGCGAGGCATCGAACAATAGCGTTGTCGACCTCTTCACCAAGGGCAGTCATCATAAGAATTTGAGCGTGTTTTTTATAACGCAAAATTTATTTCATCAGGGTCATGGGCAACGGGATATATCGCTGAACGCTAATTATATAGTAGTTTTTAAAAATCCGCGAGATCGCGCTCAAATACAGCACCTGGCACGTCAGGTTTACCCCGAAAACTCCCGATTTCTGCAGGAAGTTTATTACGACGCGACGAGCGAACCACGCGGTTATCTGCTCTTGGACTTGAAACAATCGACTCCCGATAACTGTAGATTTCGAACGTGAATTTTCCCCGATGATCCACAGCATTTCGTTCACGTGCCGCGAAAAAAGTTAAAAAGCACCGACACAGCCGGAGAAGTACCAGTCTTGCGGCTGTGATGGCGGGTAACAGGTCCTCTCTCTGCAAGAAGCACGTTGCAATATTGCACACACTCCAGCATCTCAACAAGGAGCAGTGAGACGCCGTTTTGCGTAAAGCCGATCCACGAATAATTCGTTGTATTTGTGAGTGTGCGTTAAACATTCTACGTGGTAACGTGCCTTTGAAGCCTGAACAAAGAAAAAAGTTGCGTCGCCACGCATCTATTCTTCGACGACTAGCTTCGAAAAGCGGTAGTTGGAAGAGCAAGAAACGTTTTGTGGTTCAAAACGGTGGGTTCCTCCCGCTGCTGCTCGCCCCCGTACTGGGTACGCTCTTGTCACGTTTGATGGCGGCAGTGGACAATGGAGCATGCGAGAAAAATGGTGCTCGTGCCTGAAGAGAATCTTCAGCATATAGGCGTGCAGAATAATCGACAAACGGAATCTGTTCAACGGCAATAGCAGCAAACAGTGCAAACCCTTGGTACGACACTAAGTAGATTGGACACTGAGATGAACGATATTTTGAATTCTAATTCGTACAAGGATGAGAGGGAAAAGTGGTCGGCGTATTTCGCAGTGTTGCAGCGTTATCTCCATTTTGCCGATAATGAGCGAGCGCAGCAGCATCTTGCACTCGCAAAAAATGATGATTACATCACGACACCTATAGAGGAGGAGGGGAATAGTGGAAAAGGCGCTGAAATTCCACGCATAAACGACTCTATGATCGTTGAGAGTGTCCCGACAAAATATCGGAACAAAGAAAAACTATTGCTCCGTAGTTTACGCCTTGTACCAGTAACAGAGTTTTGCTGGGATCCTACAGGCACCGTCTCCATCGCAGGCAAAGAAATCAAGGACTCCAATATTGTCGATCTTATAAACGATGCTATGCGCGCGAGGAAAATCTCAACGCCGGCGGGTCGTCATGCATTTGCAGGATTTTTAAAAGCGGCAAAAATTCCACGCGAGTTTGTTGGAAACTAGGATCTGTGGAGGTCCGATGTGCCCACCTCGACGCCTTTTCGGAAAAAAAGAAAAATACCTGTGCACTCCCACGACTTGTCGTTGAGCGACGCGGGAGCCAATCACAGCAGCGACGAATCCACCGATCCCAGTATTTATGAGCTCTTCAGTACCTCTGAGAGGGAGCAAACAGGCGCTGGCCAGTGTAAAAAGAAGAAGAAGAATCGTGTAATTTGGGCTAACCTAAAACTCTAAACCATGAAAACATTGGAAAAGCTGTACTATAATCCCTCCCACGAAGCATCGTTCTCGGGCGCTGCAAAATTATTACGCGCAACGCGAAAAAAAATTTCTAGCGAAAAGACCGTGCAGTGGTTGGAGACACAGGATGCTTACACGAAACATCGCCCTGTAAAACATCGATTTCCACGACGCCATTACAGCGTGCGAAACATTGACTTCGTCTGGGAGGCTGATCTCGTAGATCTTCGCTCGATCAAAGATTACAACGATGGTCATACCTATCTCCTCGTAGTCATAGATGTGCTCAGTATATATGCATGGGTCGAGCCTTCACGCGACCAGACTGCTGCGTCTGTGGCTAAGGCTTTTACGCGGATACTCACGCAAAAAGCCACTAATAGCCGATCACCCGTATGCCTGCAATCGGATCGAGGCAAAGAATTCATGGGTGCTGCATTTTAAGAGCTCCTAAAGAAGAAAGATATTCAGTTTTGAGCTGCACGGAATCCTGATATAAAAGCCGCAATTGTGGAAAGATTTAATCGAACATTGGAAGAAAGAATGTGGTGATACTTCACGTATACTCGCGCAAAGCGACCCTAGCGTATTGAGCGACCGCATGAAACCACCTTGGAAACCACCTAAAAACGACGGTGTTTTTGTGCCAAATTTATACCGACCAAACCACCGCGGAGACCACCGTCCCGGGGGTCCCAATTTTTCGAGTGGAGCTTACGGCAAAGTGGATTTCAAAATAACGACTGGCAAAACCACCGTAAAACGAGCACTGACACTCGAGCAGTCGTTTAATGGTCGTTTTAACGGTTGTCATTTGTACAAACCACCATGCCGTAAGCTCCGTTAAAAAAAGTGGGACCGTCGGGACCGTGGTTTTTCACAGTGGTTTGGTCCGTATAAATTTGGCACAAAAACACCGTCGCTTTTATGGTGTTTTGTATGGTCGCACAGACTGCTAGGGGATACATCAATGTGCTGCAAAATATAGTGTCTGCATAAAACCCGGCATAGCAGCATAAAAATGGCCCCGGTAACGGTGACTCTTGCCACTGCAGCTCAAGCTCGTGCTAATTTGATGCAGCGTTACAAGGATTCGGAGCGAGAACACATCCCTGAATACGGGATCGGTGATGTTGTACGAATCAGTAGTGCAAAAGCGGCCTTTGCAAAAGGTTACGAGAGCGGCTGGAGCAGCGAGCTGTTCGAAATTCATCGCATATCGACGACTAGTTGGCCGACGGTGTACTTTTTACGCGATCTTCACGGCGAAGATATTGACGGCATTTTTTACTAGGCCGAGTTTTCGAGAGTTCGTACTATTACCGAAAAAAATAAAAAATCACGATGAGAGACGAATTTTATATCGTTGTACCGAGCAACAGCAGTATGAAATATTACCCGGAAAATACGACAACGCGTTATACCACACGATTGCCACAGCGCGTATCCTTGCAAGGCAATTGGGCCGTTGGACTTACAGAAATACATATACCCATGACGATTCTGCATATACCTCAGGAAGACGAGCAGAACTTCATCAAGACCGCACCGTATAAAGTACAACAGGGTATTCACTCTTTTGCTATTGACTTTGAAAAGAGCTGCGTGCATGTTCCACCCGGTGTATATAAGAGTATAGACTCATTGCTCGAAGTAATAAATGAACTACAGGGCGTTGCTGGTCATTTACTATTTCAGCGCGCTCGCAATGGCTACGTCCAAGTGACCCGTATCTGCGATTCTTGCGAAAATTTAATTCATGCTTTCCATTTCTCACCAAGGCTCAACAAGATTTTAGGATTTACCACACCCAGCAGTGTGGCGCTCCCGCCTGCATTCAGAGATGTTGGTTATACAGGCGCACGACCTGCCAGCCTAACTAATGCTATCCCCGATATGTTATTCGTTTATACGGATATTTGTGAACCCTACATTACCGGCGATGTGCATGCACCTCTGTTACGTGTTGTACCATCTTATACCGCGGATAGCAAAAATTACGGCTCTGTGAAGATTAGAGGTTTTTCGCAACCACGCTACGTACCTCTGCTTCATACAAACTTTCAATCGATCGATATCGATATAAGGGATGAGTTTGGGCAGCCGATACCATTTGAGTACGGGACGCTGACGGTGACATTACAGTTCAAGCGTATGGATTAGAGAAGTCGTCGCAATGACTTATTACAATGAATACTTTGATATGCAGACGGGTGGTGCTCGGACCGGATATGGGGGTATCAGTAACGTGTACATAGGCTCACCGAATCAAAGGGGCCACGGGATTGGCAGTTTTCTCGGTGGCCTTTTCCGCCGTATTATACCTCTTTTGAATAATGCAGCACGGGCTGTCGGCAAGGAGGCTCTGCGTGCCGGTGTTAATGTTGCCACCGATATAATGGACAATGGTGTACGGCCAAGAGAAGCGTTCAAAACCCGTCTACGCGAGTCTGGCGAAAATCTGAAGCGAAAGGCGGAGGAAAAAATTGATACGCTCATGAAGGGTTCTGGCTATAAAATGGCAAAAATTAAACGATCTCGGCATTCCATTTCCGGCTGCGGTGTGCGACGTATCCATAGTGTGAAAAAAAGAAAGAAAGGTACGTCTTCGTCGAGAAAACCGAGAAAGCGGGCAACGGCAAAGAGGAGGATAAATAAGAGAAGGACAACCAAGAAGAGGAAGGCTCTACGAACGGTGGCTGATATTTTCGCATAGAGAGAGAGGGTAAATATGGCTTTCTTACACACACACTCTTGCGAGTGTTTAAAGTCAGAGCTCGAGCTATTTACACTGCCTCCTACACAAACCACCATCGAGGGAACACAATGGGTGTACTACAAACCGATCTCATCTTTAACGGTTGATTCACCAATTGAGTTTGTGGTACCCGGTCAGGGTGACGAATACAATGATCTTGCTCATAACATGCTAAGCATGCGCGTTTAAATACAGTGTCTGGCTGAGAAGCCTGATTCAACGATTAAAATAGGCCCCGTCAATAATCTGATGCATTCAATGTTCAATCAAGTAGATGTGTTTTTCAATCAGAAACTTGTATCGCCCCCGAATAACGCGTATGCATACAGAGCATACATTGAAACACTGCTAAATTATGGAGACGGCGCAAAAAACTCTCATCTTACGAGTGTGCTCTGGTTCGCCGATACACCGGGAAAAATGGAGGATACAGATACAGCCAACGGTGGGCTTGTTAGCCGCAAAGACCTTCTTAGCAGTAAAAAAACTATTGATCTCCTCGGTCATCTTCACTGCGATGTCTTTAATCAAGAGAGATTCTTATTGAACGGTGTTGCAATGCGTCTGCGACTCGTACGCACAAATAATTCATTTTGCCTTATGGGCGGGACGGCTGACTATAAAATACATATTGTCGAAGCGTCGCTTCTCGTACGTCGCGCCAAGATAGCACCTGGTATACTTTTAGCACATGCAAGAACTCTGTGTAAAGCTACGGCAAAATACCCCCTGACACGCGTGGAGGTAAAGGCTATATCCATGCATAGCGGAGTACATGGCGAAACTCTCGATAATGTAATCCTCGGCGAGCTACCAAAACGTATCATCATCGGTTTCGTCGATAATAAAGCGTTCAACGGCTGCCTCGATAAAAACCCGTTTAATTTTAAAAATTATCAAATCAATTTTCTATCGTTGTATGTGGATGGTATGCAAATACTGTCAAAGGCTCTGCAGCCCGACTTTACAAAATCGAAGCTTTACGTAGACGCGTATCATACTCTGTTCTCCGGAACGGGTATTCACTTTCTCAATGAAGGTAATTGTATTTCACGGGAGGCCTACCCCGAAGGGTATTGCCTTTTCGCGTTTTATCTTACGCCCGATTTATCAGCAAACAGCAGTACTCATTGGAATTTGGTAAAACACGGCAGTGTTAGAATAGAAGTACGATTCGAAAAGGCTCTCACATCAACGGTAAATTGTATTGTGTATGCCGAGTATGATAATGTGCTGGAGATTGACTCTTCCAGACAAGTAATCGTTGACTTTTCTGGATAGTCAGCAGAATTTGTATCCGCCGAGCTAGGTCTCCGTGACGCAAAGAGCTGAACAGTATTATCAGAGAGAGCAACGAGAAAGCATCATGAATATCGCAATCGATATACAGGGTTTGAGAGATAAAAACAATCGTTTTGTGCCGAAAGAAGTTGCGTTCATTTGCCTACACGGGCCGTACACCGCTCATTGGCTTGTGTCTTCACCTCACGATAATGAGGATCTATCACCGGCGCTGAAGCGTCAGAATTCCTGGTTGACTAGAAATCATCATGGTTTACAATGGCATGAGGGCGATACAACGTCGCAACATATGGAATGAATTTTGAAAAATATTGCGGAACTATCTGATCGAATATTCACAAGGGGTTCAATAAAATCAGAGTACCTGGCGCAACTGACAGGTTGCTTCATTATAAATTTAGAGGAGGAGGAGGAGGCTCCTTCATTCCGCTATCTTCATCAGGACGACACTCGTTGCATATACCACGGATCGCTACATAACAATCTCACGTACAAATGTGCGCTAAATAATGCGAAACAAATAAAAGATTGGCTTTGTCATAAAGATCGCATCGACTCCTTATGGGAATATAGAACGACCACGAGCTGGAGCTTAGACGGGCCTCGCGAGGAAAAGAAAAAGAAACCTTCTGCTTCAGGCTGCTATGAACAGTCTAGAAATTCTGCAGGCCTTGCGGAACATACCAGACCACACGATAGGCGTATACCCAGCCGATCGTATCCCGAAGGTGTGGACGTGGCCGACAGCTTTTGTCGTTAATACCGATGGCCACAAATTACCCGGATCCCACTGGGTCGCCATGTACGTCGATCGAACTGGAGAAGGACGATACTTTGACAGCTACGGGATCCCTCCAATCGTTCCGCAGCATCTCATCCGACTCCGAAGAAACTGCAAGCTTTTCCGATGCAACGCTACTCAGTTTCAGGGTCCAGATTCGCAGTGTCGCGGACAGTATTGCATTCTGTTTCTTCATTATATGTCTACTGGCTTTGGTATTAATAAGTTTCGAAGCGTATTTTCAGATGATTTATCCCGAAACGATAAAACAGTGAACGATTATTATAATGCGTATATAAAAAAACGCGAAAAGTCTAAGCCTCGGGGCAAAGTTTTCAATATGGACTCTGCGGTTGGTGGTGGCTGTGGTACAAATAATTTTAATCATAAAAACTTACACTGTATACAGAACTGTTGTTCCCGTGTACGGCAATAATGAATCTAATTTTAATATAAGCAATAAAATCGACATTGAAATTTTTCACGTTTTATTTTTTCTACCTATCCTTGAACTGCGATCACGCGCCTTGGAGTCAGCATTCTTTGGGTACAAAAGTCACTTTTAGCGACTATCATATTTCAAGCGGAATGTGCATCAAACCATCGATTCTTCGAATCGGTAGGAAAAAAATTCTTTTTGCCTTTGTTATATCTAACGAAATGAGTCATCATTATAGTGTATCATATGTAGACGATCAGATTTCTTTTTGTCTTTGGTATTTCTAATAAATGAGTAATCTTTATAGTGGGGGGAGGTCTAGTGGAGGGGGCGACTGCAGAGTATAAGTTAGACCCTGGAGAACGACCATCATTCGCGATCAAACCGTGGTCAGATATCGAAGTAAACTTCAAAAACTCTCAAAGACTTTCATTTGCTGTCATATGAGGTGTATGCTGAGATAACGACGCGAATTAAAGCGGCAAATAGAAGCACTTTCACACGACATTGCGAGTATCAAAGCAGTAATACAAGCGAGATCGCAATTTCTCTTTTTAACACGAAAATTTGACGAACTCGATATTTACGATGGATTTCGCACGAATCAACAAAGTGGGACAAACGGCCGCGTTTCTACCTGTGAAAAAGTTATCGGAACAGAGCTTAAAAAAGACTACAGCATCAGCGACATAAGAACCGTTCAAACTAAATGGGGCACGCGTATCGTCATCGACGTGGAAAACACATTTGCGTGCTTCCTACCAGCCAGATTCGTCCAACTGTTCGAAAAAGACGATCAGCTGTTTCAGCAGATGATAGCCGCAGCCTGTGAAAATAATTTGGCCATGGAATATCGCGGAACAAAATTCAATAATCTGCAATTCAAACCGTCAACAAATCATTAAGTCCTGCGATGTATGCGAAACGTGCTAAGAATCTACGTGCGCTACTGCTACCGTTCGCCTATAAGCTAAATAATTTGGGGACGAAATCTGTGTGGGTGGGCCTTGATATTTGTCGGAACGGTACGTTACGGCCTGTGATTAGCTTCAAATGTTATATCCACGGTTGTTTAACTATGGACGGTCGTTCTTGGCACGATTTTCAAAATCATTTCAACATAGAGGATGAAGAAGACCCTGCACATCGCTCTTTACCGATATTCTGTTTTACAAAAGAGCAATTCATTATACTGTCATTATTACAAGCCAGTATAAACAGAAATATCTCGTGGCTTCGTCGTGTTTGCAACGAGGTAACAAAGTGCAGAGACTTTCTTGTAGATGCAATAACATCAGAAACATCCATTTTTACAACGAGCTGCATACGCTGTAATATTCGCACGAAGCGTGCAAAAATACGAGAGAGAGCTACCCAAAAACGAACATCGCCGATTAATTCATATAACGAATTACCTACTTGTACAAAAACAACGATAATTGACAATCTACTGACGCATCACTTGGATCACGTAGTTAAAACTGTTATAGCCCGTAAAAGATAAATCCTTTTCTCATTGTATAAAAGCATTACGTATAATTAAGTGAAAATGTATATAAAATTAAATAAAGAGAAAAAAAAAGTATGGATTATTATTATTTGAATAATGATAATAATCGGACCACTATGGCGAACCCTCAGAACTCTTTCGCCCACCACCCCTCCCCACCACAAACCCCCACCACGCTCGGAAAGAGACTCCGACGTGGGGGGAAAGTGGAGGGGATAGGAGTGGGGATAGGAGTGGGGGTGGCCATAGTGGTCCACATACTACTCCCGTCGTTGGCCATCAGCTGAGTGAGCGCTCCGAATTCTCGTGAGCCGGCCTTGAATAGCCGCCGTAGAGTGACATCTGCCCCGATGAAGTTCGTCCCGCAATCGCTGAACAGAGTTCGGCAGATGCCTCGCCGCCCAGAGAACCGACGATACGCCGAGATGAACCCCTCCGTGGAGTAATCCTCGACGACCTCGAGGTGTACCGCCGAGGTAGAGAAGCACACGAAAATGGCGAGCCATGCCTTGAGGGTTTTCAACCCTCGTCCGCGCCGTGCCTTGAGAGAAACCGGGCCCGCGTAATCAACTCCAGTGTTGAGGAACGGTCGAGACGGGATGAGTCGAGCAGGAGGCAACTGCCCCATGAGCTGCTGAGCCCTGAACCCACGTTGGCGAACGCAGGGGACACAGCGCAAGATGTGAGATCGGACCGGAGCTCGGCCGCTGATGACCCAGTACGTCCGTCGCACTGCAGCCAATGTGAGCTGAGTCCCGCCGTGAAGAGACCGTTGATGAGCGTCCGCGATGATGAGAGTCGTGAGTGGAGAATCCCGAGGCAAGATAGCCGGGTGTTTGTACTCGGGTTCGAGCGTGGAATGATGGAGCCGCCCACCGACTCGGAGTATACCTCGCCTATCGAGATACGGGGTGAGCTTGGCGAGATGGTGATTCCGCGATAGTGGCGACCCGTTTGAGAGCATCCTGGGCTCGGAGGAGAACCACGAGGATTGGAACGCCTGAACCCAATGGTCTCGGGCCTGTTCGAGCTCCCCGACCGTGATCGGCATTGCGTGAATGCCCCGTGAGTGACCCTTGAGTACCGCAATGAACCTGAAACAGAGAGCTGTCATCCGGAGAAGTTTCCCCAGGCTGGAAAACCGCGAGAACTGATCCCAGAGATGAGGCAACGAGGGTGAGATGGTGTGAAGAATGACCCCGGGTCGTTCCTCGAGAATCGCCGTGGAGTTTGTAGAGGAGACTACAGTGGGCCAGTGTTCGCTCGGTTGAGCAATCCACTGAGGCCCCGTCCACCAGAGAGGATGAGCCGTGAGTTGAGCTGCCGTGAGCCTTCGAGAGGCGCAATCCGCAGGGTTCTCCTTACCCGGCACGAATCGCCAGTGAGCATTCGGGAGGAGATCCTGGGCCGTTGAAACCCTGTTCCGAACATAGTCCTTCCGGCGTGAGGGGTGGCTACTCAGCCACGTGAGTGTTACCGAGGAGTCCGTCCAGAGATAGATCGGCACGTTCACCAGCTCAATTGTATGTTGAACATAGTGAACGAGTCGAACCAAAAGAACTGCCGCCGATAATATCAGCCGCGGAATTGTAAGCCGCTTGAGAGGCGCTACCCTCGTCTTGGAGCAGACGAGGGTGACCGAGGGAGCGCCGCCGGGGGTGATGACTCTGACGTATACGACAGCAGCCATTGCCAGTTGAGACGCGTCCGAGAATCCGTGAATCTCCACCGAGGATGACGGAGACAGACCCAACCAACGAGGGATCGAGAGATTGGCCACGTCCGCGAGCTGTTCTCGGAAAGTCTGCCACCGTTGAGCGAGAATGGGTGCTACGAGATCATCCCATCCGAGCCTTTTGAGCCACAGCTCTTGAAGCAGCATCTTCCTCCGGATGACGACCGGTGAGAGGAAGCCGAGAGGGTCATAAAGTTGAGCTATTTCCGAGAGAATGGTCCGCTTGGTGATTCTAGATCCGAGAGAAATTTGAGTGGAGAATTTGAAGACGTCTGACCGAGGCCGCCAGGACAACCCAAGGATTTTGCTGTCGTCCTCATTGAGCGATCGGTTCTCCGGAGGTGAGCGCTCTGCCGTGACGTGAGAGAGCAAACTCGGTTGTTTGGACTGCCATTTTGCGAGCGGGAAACCGCTTGCCGTGCAAATGCCCACGAGATGAGATGAGATCTGGATGAGTTCTTCCGGAGTATCCGCTCCACCGAAAATGTCGTCCACGTACCGTCCCTTGGTAAGTGGGAGAACCACCGAGGGAAATTTATCGCCTTCATCAGAGACTAGTTGGAGAAGGACTCGCCCAGAGAGGAACGGAGCTGGCCGAGTTCCATAGGTAACCGTGGTGAGTTGATATGGCACCGGATTGCCGTGAGTGTCCGTCCAGAGAATCCGCTGCAAGTCCCAGTCGTCTTCATGTACCCGAATTTGCCGGAACATCTTCGTAATGTCCGACGCGAAGAGATACCGGTGACGCCGAACCCAGAGTAGCACGTCCGAAATGTCTAACTGCATGTTAGCCCCCGTGTGTAAGATCTCGTTTAGAGAGATCCCGGAACTGGTGATGCTGGATCCGTTGAACACGACTCTGAGCTTGGTTGTGAGTGAGTCGGCCCGGAGTACGCCGTGATGAGGAAGGTAATACATCGGCGAGGGTTCCGGTGTATTTGCTGAGACTCGCCGCATGTGATTGAGCTGCTCATACTCTTGAATGAAAGCAGAGTAGAGCGCGTGATATTCCGTATCGCGGGAAAGCCGCCGCAAAGTTCGCTCGAGGCATCGCCGAGCAGTGAGATGCGAGTCGCCGAGTTGACTCGCAGGGGACCTCATCGGCAATCTCACAATGTACCGACCCGAGCTGTCGCGAGAGTGAGTAGCCACGAAGTGAGCCTCGCATTGCGCTTCGTCAGGGGTGAGATGGGACCCAGCCGTCGAGCGAACCTCCTCCTGGACCCAGAATTTGGTAAGAAGTTCCTGAAGGGAGCTGAAATCATGATTAACTGTCGTATGATGCGTGAGTGTCGCCTTGGAGGGCGGAGCTGAAACCGGTCCGAGTACGATCCACCCGAAAATCGTCCGTTGGGCGATCGGCTCCGACTCCGACCCCTTCACAATCTCAGGTGCGATGAGATGACCGTATGAGTCAGCACCGATGATCAGGTCGACCGGTCCAGGGGTGAGGAAGGTCGGATCGGCGAGAGGCAGTCCCGAGAGGTGAGCGAAGGAGAGACAACTCGGCACGAACGACGGCAAGGTAGTCGTGAGTTGAGAGAGAACGTGAGCGGTGATTTTCATACCTTTCGTTGAGTGAGTTGACCGTAGATTGAGTTGAACAATTCTTCGGGTCGTTCCACCATGAGAGCATCCGACTCCCATGACGGGGATCGATGATCGTTGCCGAACAACTCGTAACTGTCGAATCAGCTGTTCAGAGACGAAGGTGAGTTCCGAGCCGGGATCGATGAGCATCCGAACGTTGAGCGATGCACCGAAGGGAGAGATCACCGTAGCCATACACGTGGCGAGAAGAACCGAACTCCGAGAGATTGGCGTGGACGCCGAGCCGAGTCATGCCGGGCTGGTTGAGCGCGAAGATTGACTCTGCTCTGAGCGCGGAGTCGAGGCCTGAGAGGGTGATTCCTCAGTCAGTGGGCTGAGACCCGGTGAGGTGACCGTCGAGAGCGAGGTGGTGGTACGAGGTGGCGTTCGAACCACCGGAGCTGGTCGATCTTCCGCGTGTATCATCGTGTGGTGTTTGTTGCCACACTCTTGACACCGCTTCGAGCTGTTACACGCTGATGCATCGTGCTTCCCGAGGCAGTTGAAACACAATCGTTCCGAGATGACGAACTGCCGCCGATGAGCCATGGTAAGACCCCGAAAAGCTGGGCAAGCAACGACGAAGTGATCTCCGGAACACTTCGAGCAAGGATAAGCTTGCGTAAGTGGAGCCGTGACCGCGTGAACCGTGACGGGAGCTTGGCGTTTCACTGGAGTGGCCCCGGATGTCGACCGTTGAGAAGTTTCCGAGCGAGCCGAGGAAGAGGGAGCCGTTCCCAGTCCCAGGCTCTCGAGGGCGCGAGCTCGACCAGTGAGAAAAGCCCGAAGTGAGTCGAAAGTCGGAACTTCCGTTGACGATCCGAGCTTCACCTCCCAAGCTTCGCGAGTCTTCGAATCCAATTTTTTCACGAGATTGTACACCAGGACCATGTCCCAGTGTTCCGTCGGAGCGCCGAGTGCGTGGAGGGCGTGTAACGTTTCCGTGGTGGAGTTGATCAAGAAATTGAGTTCTCGCGCCGAACGAGAGTTGATCGTGCTCTGGCCGAAGAGCCTCTCGAGTTGAGCATTGATGAGAATCCTCTTATTCTCGAAGCGGGCGGTGAGAAGGGCCTAAGCCGAGTCAAATGCGTCGGCCGAGATTGGCAAATTCGACGTGAGTTGCGCCGTTTCGCCCTTGAGGTTCATCTGTAGATAATGCATCTTCTCGACGGTTGGGATGCGAGCGTTATCCGTTACCATTGATGTGAAGAGGTTCCGATATGACCTCCAGTCCGCGAAGTTGCCCGAAAACGTTGATACGGGGATGTCCGGGAGAGTACGCCGAGATGAGAGTTCCGGGAGCGACGCGTTGGCGAGCTCCGTGGCCTCGCGTCTACTTAATGAGATGAGTTCTTCCTGGTGGGTGAGCAGGGCGACCTTAGCCGCGCCGTATGCGTTGAGCGCCTGCACCAGGCTTTCCTCCGAGTTGTAAGGGTTCTCCGCTGCTTCACTGTCCGAGAGATCAGCGAGAGCTACGTGCGTACCCTGAAACGCATCCCAATACTGTTCCAGGATGGCAAGTTTCGTGGTGACTTCCGCTGCCGAGAGTGACTCGTAAGCATTGGCGTGAGCTCCCTCGGCGTATCGTGTAAGCAGCGCGAGCCGTTCCGTTTGAAGAGAGATCTTTCCGCGAGCCGTTGTCATCTTGAGCCCGATCAATTAACCGAACCGGAGGTGAGCGAGTCTGAAACGCGCGCGCGTCGTACGAGAGAACGAAAGAGTACGCCGAGTCACCGATGACGCGCACAATCGAGTAACGCGAGGGCACTACCGACCGAGATAACGAGCGTCTGAGAAATGAGCGCGGCTGAGTTGAGCACCACTAGGTGGAGAATTCGTTGCAAAGTACGCGAGAGACAGATCGAGCGCGAGTCGAGCGAAAATCGAACCGAATATAATGAGTCTTAGAACCGGGCACGCGCGAATCGTGAGCAACCGATTTGTCAAACGAGTCAAAAACTCACGAATGACGACCCGATAGATTGAGCCGAACTGGAGACGAAAGAGTCCGAAACACGCACGCGTCGTATGCGAGAACGAAAGAGATCGCCGAGTCACCGATGACGCGCACAATCGAGCAACGCGAAAGCTCTACCGGCCGAGAGAGAGAGCGAGAGCGAGAGTTTGAGAAACGCACGTGAGTTAACACCGGCGAGTCGGCGAAATGCGCGAGAACACCGAACTGAGAAATAGAGAGTCTGTGAGCCGGGCACGAGTGAATTGAGCGTAACCGATTTGAGAATTCGTCGAACAATACGCGGACGACGAATCGAGCATAAATTGAGCGCAGCCGACGAGATCTCGAATCGCTTGAGAATTAGTCGGGATACCCGACCTACGGATTGAGCACTGAGTCTAAAGTCACTTCACGGCCCTATTGTCGAGAGGCACACGAGTAGCCCGCGAATCAAGCCGAGAGCGTGCGAATATAATCCCCGATCAGCTGAGCGCGAGAGTTCGTACCGATGGTGAGAGATACAATGGAATTGAGAGAACGAGAGAACGAGGGAGAGAGAGAGAACGCGTGCTATTGAGCACTGAGTCGAACGGCACTTCGCGGCACTATTGTCGCGAGGCACACGAGGAGCCCGAGAATTCAAGCCGAGAGAGCACGAGCGCTCGTGCCGATGGTGAGAGACGCAATCACTCGGGAGAGAGAGAGAGAGAACGCGCGCGGTTCAAGATGGCACTCGCCGAGATACACGCGACCGTTCAACGAGAGCCGGCGAGAGACCCGGTGTCCCCCGACGATTACCGAGAGCGCGCACTGTCGCGAACCGAGAGCAAGCGCGTAGCGAGAGTCGCGACTAAGATGGCGGACACTGAGATCTAGCCGAACGATCGATTTCCCGTGAGAGAGCGAGAGAGCGCGAGATGCGCTCAGCGCTAGAGTCCGTGACACACACACACGCAGATAAGCGGGTACGAGCGCGTCGCCTATGCCCGTCGTGAGTGTAAGCGAGATAGCACTAGAACTTACCGGTACGCCGGGCGAGAATGGTATGAGATCCGATGAGATGTATGAGTCCGTGTCCTTATCACTTGCACAATCGATGCACTCGCGAAAAATTTCTTCACCTTTTCCCCGCCAGACCCGGCTCGAAGGACCAAAAAATGTTAAAATTACCGGGGAGATATCTGGTTGAGGGGGGATCGGGCTGAGGAGCACCGAGAAAAAATGACCGAGCTCGTTTGTATAATTTCGTCACCCTTGGGTGACGGTTCGAGTGGATACCGAGTTTATTTTTGATCGAAGCCGTGTACAGAGATGATCGTGATTTCGATGAGAACGCCGCGAAACCTCAAGCACGATGCTCGAGCGCGAGAATGTCGAAAATGTAAGAGGGCGACAGGGACGCCACGAGGAGTCCGAGATTAATTCTCCTGTGTCGAGTTACACCGCGCCGCGAGAGTTGTACCCGAAATATATATGAAGATTCACCGACAAGAATTATGTGAAAATCCGCATTCCCTGAGAAAAAGCCGATGGTTAATTTATATTACGAGAATTTCCAGATTGCTGAAGTTATCTTCAACACGTGCTTCTATGCCACGGTGGTTGAGCGAATAATGGCGAAAAGCCGGCTTCTCATCGATCGAGTCGCCCGAAAATCCCGAAAGACAGCGCGTGAGGAGTGCTGACCGAGAGGTGCTGCCGCGGGTGATTTGAGCGCGAGATTTGAACATGATATTTTCCCAACAAATAATAATAATGATTATTCATTATAATTATAACTATTAATAATAATTATTATTGTCATTGATTTTTTTTTTTTTTTTTTTGGAGGAGGACAATGCGTTAGGCACCATAGGAGAGACTCCCGAGTTCTACTCCCGTGTGTCGGACTCTCCCTGTCGGCCTACCGACTAAAAACCTCCTCAATATTCCGTCTCCGCGGGGTGGAAACACGTTAGTATAACTTCACCCCCGCGGTACCTGTCCGTCATATCATTCATGTCGCGTCTCAGTCCAAGTTCTCTGTATATTCCCGTCCATCTATGCCCGTCCATGCTCATTCATACTCCAGGCATCCGTCCTCTTTCTTGCCTCTCAGTATGGCCTCGACGAATACGGCAATACGCGTCCACTGTTCCTCGTTTCGTAACATCAGTCCGATGATGTTGTCGGGTGTAATATCCCCGGTCGTCCGTTCCAAGTATCGTCTTTGTATCGTCCATCTGTCACACACGAAGAACGTGTGTTCTGCGTCGTCTCGTGCATGTACGCGATATTTGCAGTCCGCTGTCCGTACCTTCCCCATGTCTCGTAGACACTGCCGAAAGTACCCGTGGCCTGTGAGGAACTAAGTAAGGTAAAAGTTTACCTCCCCAAACTCCCGTTCCGTCCACTGTTTCAGGTCAAGTATCAGGCGTCTTGTCGATCGTCCGGTCGTGTCCGTCGTCCACCGTGCGTGCCAGTCCGTCAGAGTCTGTTGCCTCTCCCGTCTTGCCGCGACATCCCGTTCAGTCCCTTCGTCGCGTTCGTAAATCCGTTTCCGTTTAGTCGCCAGTAAGTCTATAAGAATCACGCCCGCCACCACGAGTACCACCTCTGCCGACACGGTCCTGTAGGCGCACGCTATCCTTAGCGCTCCTCGTCTTTGTACGCTTGTCATCGTTTTTCGGTATTTTTTGACTGTGAGCGCATCCGCCCATATCTCTGCCCCGTACAGGAGAATAGAGTGGGCCGTCGTCATGAGCAGTCTGCGTGTCGACGGTCTCGGTCCGTGTGTGTTTTCCATCAGGCGGCTGAGCAACGCTATCTTTGCCGCCGCCTTCTTGGCCGTCCCTTTGATATGAGCCCAGAAGGTAAGCTTTGTATCGAGGGTCACCCCAAGATACTTCACCTCTCCCCTAGTCTCAATCTGTTCCGTCCCGACTGCCATCGATATGATCGGCGGAATCCGTCGTCTAGTCAGCATGACGATTTCCGTCTTGTGCAGTGCTAGGCTCAGTCCGTGTCCCATCATCCACCTGTCCACACGCCTCATCATCTGGTTCAGCGTAAGCTGGGCCAGTTCTGCCATGCGCTCCACGATCACCACCGCTACGTCATCGGCGTAGGCGACAAGTGCTGCGCTACGCGGCATCTCCAGCCGCAGCAGGCTGTCGTACGTCACGTTCCATAGGTCAGGTCCTAGTATAGAGCCCTGTCCTTCCAGCGTCTCGTACGTTATCAACCTGTCACTGAGGTAGTCTCCCATTACCTGGAGCAGATAAGGAGGAACCCCGAAAGCGTCTTGCAACGCTCCCAGGATGTCCACCCACCTTGCCGAGCTGAAGGCGTTCCTCACGTCCAGAGTCACCAGTACCGTAATAGGTCTTGCTGCGTGGCAAGCCTCGTCCGTCTTCCGACAGGTCATAATGACCTCCCGTATTGCCCCGATGGTCGATCGCGCTTTGCGGAAGCCGTGCTGGCTAGCGCTGAATGTCCCAGTCCTAAGGCATTGGTTGCACATCTCGAGGAGTATTCCCGGCCTGTGGCAAGCCATCAGTCGCAGGACCTCCCCGGGTATGCCGTCTGGTCCCGGTGCTTTTCCCATCTTCATAGAGGCCGTAGCTTTATTAAGCTCCTCCTCAGTGAAGACCGGAACGTCACGTCCGTCCTCTGCGTCCGTCACCTCTCCCCTCCACGGATGTGTCGGGAAGAGTCCGTCGACGATCTGTCCCAGTGTCGTCGCGTCCTTGAGTTCCGGTGGACCGCGGGCCCCGAGCCTCTGTGTCACGATCTTGTAACCCAAGCCCCACGGATCCCGGTCCACCTCCTCGCATAACTGGCTCCAGCAGCGCTTCTTACTGTCCTTAATCCCGTAAGTCAACGTCTTCCGTGCCGTTTTGTAATGTACGGTAAGAGCGGCCGCGGACGGCTGGTGTCTTTCCCGTGCTTGGTACATCCTTCTCTTTGCCGTAATGTACTGCCGCCGCAGTTGGGTGATCTCGTCCGTCCACCAGTACGTCGTTCGTCTGGGGTGTCGGGTGGTCTTGCACGGCATTGCGGCCTTGCAGAGCCGTCCCATCAGTCTCATCGTCTCGTCACCAAGTCGTTCGGTCTTTCTTTGTCCCGTCAGTTCGTCAGGTATAGCCTCTGCGGAGGCAGCTGCTTCCAGCAGCTCCCTTGAGAACCTGTCATTGTCCAGTTTGCGTACGTTCCACCGCGGTGCCCGCTCAGGTCTGTCGCGTCGGGTCTGTGTAAGTCTCGCTACTTCAAAGACGATGTATTGTTGATCGCTGGTCGTGTAGTCATCGACCACCCGCCACCGCCTAATCCGCGGCGAGATGCTTTCCGAGGTCATAGTTACGTCTGGTATCGAGGAGCCTACCCCCGGTCGGATGTACGTCGGTTTCTGTCCCGTGTTTGCTACCGTCAGATCTGTCCGCGCTGCCATCTCCAATAACAGCCGTCCGCGTTTGTCAGTCCGTGTCATGCCCCACTCAATCGCCCTAGAGTTAAGGTCGCCCGCGACCACAAGATCGCCTGGTAGCTCTCGCTGGGCGTCCTCGAGTCTATTCACCTTACCCTCGAACGCTCCAGCGGAGCAGTTTGGGGTCAGGTAGACGCTGACGTAGGTCAGATCATCCACCCTCACCCAGACGTAATCGTCTCCTGCTCCACTGTCGAGAACTCGGGCATTGGTGTTTTTGACCCAGATGGCTGACGTGCCCGCGTCATTTGGGAACCACTTCGAGGTCGTCACTCCTATACTGTTACTATACTTGTCCTATACTTCCTATACTGTTCTCTCACTATCAGTATGTCGACGTCATGCTCAGTCGCGATTTAAGGAAGCAGGAGATGTGCTTCCTCGCATCTGTGCATGTTGCCCTGTAAGACAATCATGCCTTCGTGTCAGTCTTGGTCTTGCGCTCCTCCAGCGCGGCCCTGAAGACCGCGCACGCTCCGGTGCCTGATACGTGCGCGGCGCTTCCGTGCCCCGCCTCGGTGCAGAGATAACATGTCGGGTCCTGTTTACAGTCCTTACCGACGTGGTTCGTCTTGCCGCATTTCCAGCAGCATAGTCGTCTGTCCGGTCCTTTACAGTCAGTCCTCGTATGACCGTAACCGAGGCACTTGAAGCACCTGGTCACGGTTATCCTCGGTCTGACGCGGCAATTCACCCACCCTACTTTGATTCGTCCTTTTTCGAGCAAGGCATTTTCGGCGCCTTCCTCAAGTTCGCAGACAGCCATGCACTGTCCGTGTCTGCTGGGTCCGAAAATGTGGACTTTTGGGTCACTCGTGTCTTTAGTCTCCTGTTGGAGAGCCGTTGTCACTTCGTCTTTGTCCGTAACGCAGTCCAGATCGAGTATGTCCAGTCGTACGTTTGTTGTCATGTCACGCACTTGTGCGTCTTCTCCGAGGGCTTGCCGGAGCTTTTCCCCGAAGGTCTGTCTTTCCCCTGCTCCGCTTCTAACGCGGAGCAGGACACTTCCGTCCTTGGTCTTTCGATAGCCGTTGACCTGCACCTTGTCGGTGGCTGGGTCAACGGCTTTCATTCGTCGCAGTGTGTCCGCGTACGTTTGTCCGTCTTTAGGCTTGATCAGGACCACGCCAGCGCCGAGTCTCCGGGTTGAGCGGCCCTTCTTGCCTTTCTTTGCCGTGTCTGTGGCCGTTGTTGCCGTGGCTGTCGACGGCAGTGCCGTGGGCGTTTCTGTTGTCTGTTGCCGCCCGTTCGTCGTCGTCCTATTTTGCCTCCGAGCGATCGTTGCCCCCGAGTTGGGATTGGAACCCTCCGCCGGCCTTTTCGCCTGCGTGAGTTCCGGGCTCCAACTCGTAGTCTCTCGTTTCCGTTTCGTCTGTGAAGTCCCAGTCTCTTTGTTTTCCCCGCTTCGTCCAGCCATACCGAGCACATGCATTCGATCACACTCATGCCATGCCTCGTCCGTGGCTGCCCTGATCTTTGCCATGTTTGTTGTGATCACGTTGCTGATGTTTCTCTGCACGCGTGTCTTGTCCTCCATTTCCACGAGACATTCGCGGATCAACTGCAATTGTTCCCGAATCTTGGTCTCGGCTCGTTCCGCCACGGACGAGGCCTGTCCCGTACGTCCGTCCGTCGTCTCGTCCTTCTGCTTTGGGGTTGGGGGCCCCGGGTTTTTTGATGCGTTTAAACTGTTTCTTTTGTTTTATGCTTTCATTTTCATTTTTAACCTCCCGTTCTTCCCTTTGTATGTGTATGTGTGTATGTGTAGTTTGAGGACGGACTGCAGTCCCTTCCGCCGCCCTGCCTCCGCCACCGACGGCCCCACGACGAAGCACCAGTGGCCTCATCAAGGCCCCCCGCTGCTGCTGCATGGCCCTATCCGGGCGCCACCCGGCACTACAACAGCATGGGGATTATACACTGGCTGATAGGGCAGCTAGGTCTACCTGGCTAAGGGGACCCGGGCCCCTGTACTAGCCAGCGGCCCAGGAGCATCGAGCCTGGTTTGCTTGGGGTACCCTCTAATGCCCCGCGCCAAGACCGCCCGCAACCGAAAGAGACGGTCGGGCTCTACAGCTATCACTCTGTGTTGGGTGTGCGTGTTATGAGTGTCCGATTGTTGTGAAATTTGCCGGTTCGTTCATTTTGGGAGAGCCCGTTCATAGGGATCCCACTCACTCGCTTTCTCAGGCGTGTCCGTTTATAGGGCACCCTGCGCATTCGCTTGCCGCGGTGACCCGTTTATAGAGTCCCCGCTCATTCGCATCCCCGGCATGTCACTCGGACGTGGTTGTGTAGGTGTTGTGACTAGTGTATGTGTGTGTGTGAGCTGGTTTTGGTCCACCCCGAACAAGTCGGTACTCTACATTTCTGAAGAGCGTTCCCCTACCCGCCACCTGGGGAGGCGCCCGATGCGGGACCAGCAAGCCCGACACGGGATTATCATTGATATTATTAATATTCATATTATTATTATTATTATTATTATTATTTTTATTACCATCATTATAGTTATACGAACCCCCAGGCTCAAAGTTTGTATAACAATTATAATATAATCATTGTAATATAATTGGATACAAAAAATAAACGCAATTAAAAAACATTCTCGTCCATTTATTTTATACAAACATGTTATACCATAATTGAGATACAAACAAAAACTGCATTTAAAAACATCCGGGTGAAAATGCAATTAGGTATATACACAGTCGTTTATATACCATTTTTACCCGGGTTTGTATCTCAAACTTATCTTTTGCCGTTTACTTACCTTTTATGTATAACTAATTATTGCAAAATTTATTTTTATTTGTACTGAAAATGATACCCGCCAGAGTAACACAATTCAGAAACGATATATAGATCGAATAATAATTTCCATAGAAAAATATTTTTATTCTACGAATTATGCATATCTCAAGATTTTTGATACTCAAAATTCAACAAATTGGGTATAAATATGTATTAAAAATTACATACTGTTAGCGGGAATTATTTTTTATTCACAAGTTTAAACGATTGTCTCTTGTAGCGCTGAACAGAGAACGACGGAACGCGAAATGAACCGTAGATGCGAAGGTTGGCAATAGCCCGTTCGTGATGTCACAACGTACGCGTAGCTCCGAACCTCCGCGTACTTCGAGCCAATGTGGACTCTCAATAAGAGAGGACTAGGGTCCATCACGCGCGCTTACGCCCGCGAGCGGTTTTCTGACAGCGCTGCAGCGCTCCAATCTAGTTTCAATGATCGACTAATCACTGTCACAACTGTCAAACTGACAGTCATGTCAATTCTTGTCCGCCAACCGACCAATCACAGGACGAATAAAATGGGGACAATGAAACTCGAAAAATACGATATTTCGATAAAAATATCGTTTCGTTACTCACCAACTTTTTGAGAGTTGACTAGGGTCCACCACGCGCGCTCACGCACGCAAACGGCTTTTTGACAGCGCTGCAGTGCTCTAATCTAGTTTTGATGTTCGACTAATCAACTGTCAAACTGACAGTTGTGACAAACTGATAATTGACAAACTGAACTTGATCACGAATCCTTGTCCGCTAACCGACCAATAACAAGACGAATAAGACGACAACAATGGATTCGATTATTTCGATATCTTCGATAAAATCTCGTCACCCATAGTAGTAGGTGCACCACTCTGGGCCCCCCCACTCCTATCCCCACTCCTTCCCCCACCGCGCGGCTTCCCCCACCACTCGATTTTCCCCCACCATGCGGCTGGGTGAGTCGAGTGTTGAGGTGGCGTTGTGTGTGTGTGGGTGAGGTGAGGACAGGGGGGAAACTCCAAAGTGGCGCACATTATTATTATTATTATTATTATTATTTGCAATATTCTCTCTCTTTGGATTATTATTATTTTTTTTAATTTTATAATTATAATTTTTATTATTATTTTTAATATTTCCACCTCTCTCTGCGGTTTATTATTATTTTTTACTTACCCTTCTTCCGAGGCTATTCAGCGCATCTCTCTCTCTCTCTCTCTTTCTCTCCCGCGTCTGTCGGTTATGCTTTTTCTCTTTTTCTCCTTCTCTCTCTCTCCAGCGTCTGTCGCTTAGCTTTCTCTCTCTCTCTCTCACTATTCTAACTCGTTGCTTATTAAAAATTTTTTTCCGATAGAATGAAAATCTGCACAGATACATTCGTTATACTCATCTCCGTGAGCCACGTTTTGATTAAATATTTTTATTATCACAAGCACGCACGTTAATCCTCAGGGCACATAAATTATTTAAACGATTAATATTTTAACCGATCGACGTTGTGAGAACGTTTTACCGATGTTACGCGATTAAAAGAACGACGATTACTGAGCTCTACAGCCGCTTGGAGACAAACTCCACGCGCGCGAAATGCACTGTCAGCACCACGTGCATGTCTCATCGTCGCTCAGGCTTGCTCGAATTCGTTCATCTTTTTATTCGTATGGAGAGTAATATATTTAAGTGTATATATATATATATATATATATATATATAATGTGATCTAAAGATGCAACGCGCGTATACCTATATACATATAGGTAAGCTGACGAGGTATCGTTCCGTAGCGCTCGAGAGTCAACAGCTATGGGCAAACTCACGCGGAATCGTCCAGTAGCAGCAGCGGTTCTTTTACATATGGGCGAAGAATAAATTAAAGGGGTGTAGGCCACAGGCAGGCATACTTTAGCATCGAATGACCTATCTCCATTGTGAATATATTTTTAAAATTTTTTGCACTCGGAGAGAAAAGTTGCATAGCTCTCACCGCTACACATACATGCTGTTGTGTATAATGCAATGTCAGCTAATTTGCACGTGCAAAAGTTTACCCGTTTTGGCTAAAATTAAGTATCAATATCATGAAATGTCTTATGACAATACAATATGTATACTCTGCGAATATACATAGGTAAGCTGACGAGGTATCGTTCCGTAGCGTTCAAGAGTAACAGCTATGGGCAAACTCACGCGGTATCGCTCGGCAGTAGCAATTCTTTTACATACGGGCGAAGAATAATTTAAAGTGGTGTAGGCCACAGGCAGGGATACTTTAGCATTGAATGACTTATCTCCATTGTGAATATATTTTTCAAATTTTTTGCACTCGGAGAGAAAAGTTGCATAGCTCTCACCGCTACACATACATGCTGTTGTGTATAATGCAATGTCAGCTAATTTGCACGTGCAAAAGTTTACCCGTTTTGGCTAAAATTAAGTATCAATATCATGAAATGTCTCATGACAATACAATATGTATACTCTGCGAATATACATAGGTAAGCTGACGAGGTATCGTTCCGTAGCGTTCAAAAGTAACAGCTATGGGCAAACTCACGCGGTATCGCTCGGCAGTAGCAATTCTTTTACATATGGGCGAAGAATAATTTAAAGTGGTGTAGGCCACAGGCAGGGATACTTTAGCATCGAATGACTTATCTCCATTGTGAATATATTTTTCAAATTTTTTGCACTCGGAGAGAAAAGTTGCACAGCTCTCACCGCTACACATACATGCTGTTGTGTATAATGCAATGTCAGCTAATTTGTACGTGCCAAGGATTACTTTGCTTCGGCAAAAACTAAATATCATATCTTACACCTATATGCGCGCATACATATATATATACGTTCGTTTTAGTGTATTGCACTATATTTATTTGAAGAAAATGCAAAAGCTAGTCAGTCTTGATTTGAGCAGATACCCAATACCATTTCTTTTCTTGAACCACGATGGAAAATAATATTCTTCTTCGCGATTGTATTTTAATTTTTTTGCGCTTGGCAAAGCTGCACAGTCCTCATCTCCGGCGAAAGTGTACTGATCGATGGTGTGATCAATTGCGATTTTTGTCGTACAACGTACTCATTAAACGCCTCAGATATGTGATTTGGTGGGCCCCGCTACGCATCATTATTGCAGCGTATAACAGGGGTGTGTTTAAAGGACAAAGAGTTTTAAGCTGTGTGTTTGAAGAGATACAGCGACGAGGTCTCCAAGACGCTCCTTCTGTGCGTGGAATTGCTGGTGAAATTCGGGGTGAGTAAAATTATTACTTATTGATTATTTATTAAATAACTGGATAATTTTTGATTTTCGATTCAATTACTATATCAGACTATCAGCTATTGCACGGCACAGAAAGTGGCGAGGAAGACGAATTGATAGCAGCAGCCGCCGCTGTAGAAAATGCTGAATCGATATTTCAATCGCACGGCGTAGAAAATGCTTCTCTTCTTAACGAGAATATCGATGACACGGGTAAATAGCTCGTATTAAATGTATTATGAAGAATCAATATTATTAAAACTTTTAATTTTGTGCAATCTAATTGCCGCTTTTTTGCCCGAAATATAACATAATTCTTGAATAATGTGTTATTTTTACAGCGATAACACAGGTGCTTAGCATAAGTGGGCATGATCAGATTCCTGCAACAGCTGTGACAGAACCTCTCGGGCTACACGGGGGCGCTCGAAATACGGAAGATTTAGCGGTACCAGGGCCTTCGGGATTGCGCAGGCGATCCAGCATATCTCCCGATTCAGATTACGATGCTGTGCCGCTTTCGTCGCGGAACCAGCTGCTTCTGTTTCCCGATAGAGGTATCAATAATTTGGTGGAAAATCAACAGAGGCTGATCGATCGGGTTTTGATACGCGAGAATCAAGCATGGCTGGAACGTCTCGAGGAGGAGAATCCATTGCCGTTGCAAAGAGCTGATCAGTGGCATCAAGATATTTTAGAAGATGATGACTCAGGTAAATACTAATTTGTTATCGTTTTACGATAATTTAACATACATTTACATAACGACATTCAACATACATTTGAGAACATTCAAGAGATACATTTCGTTACCTTCCCCCATCCCATAATATTAAATTCGTGTGTAATTTCTCTGTCTCTGCGTGGGGTTTGAGAATTGGATAATTAGCTGTCATCGGGGCTGTAGAATAAAAATTAAGTTACGCACGTATATCGCAGGTTACTCGACAGAGCTTGAAGTTGATGATAATGAAGAACCCTTGTAGATTTACCTCATACGAGGTACTGCTGAGTAAAAATCTTTTATAAATTTTTCTCCGTATTAATTATTGTTCACTCACATTAAAAAAATTTGCAGGTGTGCAAAGCGGCGGTGGTAGGCGAAGCAACGTTTCGAGGAGCACTGGGTACGGCGATGTACAACCACCGGGAATGCGATTAGACATCGTAGAAGATTATATGCGTTATTTTAAGCGATTCAAACTTCGCGGCCGTGAAACAACAGTGCGAATCAAGCAGCCACAGTCGGACGTCAGCGTATTGAAGTGGCTCGAGGGCGCATTTCGCGATCTCCTCACACATATTACAAGCTCGTGCGAGGGTAACGATTACGTCGGTATAACGTTTACGGCAAGCGGTTTAGCACACGGCCCCGTGTGGCTGTCTTTCCGACCGGCGCGAGACTACTCTTTCGAGGACATTTGGCGCCTTGTGAGTAGTGTCGCACAAAGCTCAACGAATTTGAACATCGACGATAAATTCCGTATTACAACGGGTGTTGTCCGAGGCGTCGAGGGAAGTGGGCGGAAAGGGTTGACCCACGAAGGCGTCGCAAAACAATCGATTTTGACGATTCGTAACACGGATAATTTATGCCTTCCACGTTCGTTGGTAACTGCTCGAGTTTATGCTGAACGGGGAGAAATTCGAACGGGAGAGTTGCACGCTCGCTGGCAGCGTATACGAAAGCCTAACCTCCCACAAAAAGAAGCAGCGCTCGAGCTCACAAGAGCTGCAAATATTTTTATATCAAAGCGCGGGTGCGGTGTAAATGAAATTGCACGTTATCAAGATCACATGGCCCGAGAAGGTATTGCAATTATTGTTTTTGAATTTTTAACTCTGGGACGCGGAGAGCTACCGTTGTTCGATGGTACGCAAAAAGTAATAGATACTGTCGGTTCCATTAAACACACTCTGTACATTTTATATTACGAGCGGTCGCACCACTTTCAGCCGATTTTGAATTTGCGAGGGGCTGTCGGTAGCAAGAGGTTTTGCGCACCTTGCAACGTACGGTACGACCGTAAATATGGCCACAGATGCTCCAAAAAATGCCCTAGGTGTCATGGAACACCACCATGCAATGCCCCCGCGAATAAAATAAAATGTGAAATGTGCAATAGCTATTTTTTCGGCGAAGAATGTTTGCGACAGCATAGATCTGCAGGTATCTGTGATTCCCGTAAACGCTGCCATAGCTGCTTCAGAACGGTCAAACCGCTAGAAAAAAAGGAACATACATGTGGGGTGGGTTTCTGCAAAACATGCAAATCCGACCAGCCATACAATCACCAGTGTTTCATGAAGCCAATCAGAGAAAGCCCAAATGCTTCACCTAAAATCATTTTCATTTTTTACGATTTTGAAACACAACAGTGTACAACGGTGAAGGGTGATCCAAACTCGTTCGTACACACGCCGAGCCTTTGCGTAGCTCAACGCGTTTGCACGCAGTGCTGTAATAGCGACTCTATTAATGAACCGTGTGAGTACTGTGGCATGCATGAATTTATATTTCGAGAAAACCCGGTTGGACAACTCGTGGAATTAGCTATGCAGCAACGTAAGGGCTACTCACGCACAATCTGTATAGCTCATAATGCCGGAGGATTCGACGCTCAATTTATCCTACGGTATCTGATTGAGAACAAAAAAACACAACTCCCTACGTTAATTATGAACGGAACAAAGATCATCACGATGCGTCTCGAGAAGCTTGTATTTCTCGACAGTCTACATTATTTCCACATGCCTCTCAGCGCATTGCCAAAAGCTTTCGGTCTCTTGGGTACAAAAGGTACATTTCCTCATCTGTTCAATCGTCCTGAAAATCAGAATTACGCCGGAGAGCTGCCACCCATCGAGTACTATTGTGCCGACGCGATGCGTACCACTGAGCGCGAAAAATTTTTAGCGTGGTACCGAGAATTAAAAAATCAGGATTACGTGTTTGATTTTGCAAAAGAAATTGTGGATTACTGCGTGATGGATGTTACGATACTCAGGCTCGCGTGCATGACTTTTCGGAATATGTTCATCGCTAGCGGTCGCGTCTGCCCATTCGACGAGGGTACGACTATCGCATCCGCCTGTTTCCGCATTTTTCGCAAAAATTTTCTGAAAGATAACACGATAGGTATTGTGCCGGCGGGTGGGTACAGATGGGCGCATACGCAGTCAAAAAAAGCCGTTGCGTGGCTCGTATGGATGGAACATTCTCTCGGCCATCCCATCATACACGCTGGCCGCTCGCGCGAATTTAAATTACCGCTAAATTTACTGGTAGATGGTTATTACGAAACGAACGACTCGAAGCACGTATTGCAGTTTCACGGGTGCTATTGGCATGGTTGTCCGCGATGTTTTCTCGTGAACCGCGATCGCAAACAGAGCGACGATGTATCAATGGACGAAAGGTTCGAAAGAACCATCGCTATTTCCGATAGAATCCGAACGGGCGGCTATGTGCTGACAGAAATTTGGGAATGCGCATATGATAAAATGTTAAAGGAAAATGCTGAAATGACAGCTCTCGTGCGTGATCATCCTCTAGCCTGTATCGAGCCTCTCAACCCACGTGACGCATTCTTCGGTGGACGTACCGAAAAAATGGTCACGTTGTATGATGCAAAAGATACGGAGGAGATACGTTACGTCGACGTTTGTTCGCTATACCCGTATATCTGCAAGTTTGGTAAATATCCTATCGGCCACCCGAAAGTTTATGTAGGCGACGAGTGTATGGAACTGACGGGGACTGACAATACCGATCTTTCGCGCGTTGAGGGGCTCGTCAAGTGCGTTGTATTACCACCACGCAACCTTTATCACCCGGTGCTACCTGTACGCATGCATCATCGCCTGCTATTCGCACTCTGTCGTAGCTGCTGCGAAATTATGAGCCAGGAAGAATGTACGCATGAAAAACCCGCGGATCGTACTTTTGAGGGAACATGGGTTGTCGACGAGATACGAAAAGCTGTTTCGTGTGGGTATAGAGTCATGCGTGTAATCGAAATATGGCAATACGAGATCACACAGTTCGAACGTAACACTCGAAATGGCGGCCTTTTTTCAGAATACATTAACACATTTCTCAAAATTAAGCAGGAGGCTAGTGGCTGGCCCGAAAATTGTTTGCAGGACGAGGCTACGAAATATCAATACATTGCCGACTTTGAGCGCTCTGAGGGTATTAAATTAGATCGTGCTAATATATCCAAGAATCCCGGGTTGCGCTCAGTAGCAAAGTTATGCTTAAATTCATTTTGGGGAAAATTTGGGCAACGCGAAAATCTGCCGCAAACTGTGATAGTATCCACGCGGGAAAAATTGATGGAGCTACTGGCGAGTCCCGAGTATGAGATCACCGGCATACTACCTGTAAATAATGATATATTATACGTCAATTATACGAAGACCGATGAGGCAATACAGCCATCTTCCATAGCTAATGCCGTAATTGCAGCATACACCACCGCTCAGGCGCGCTTAAAATTGTATAGTTATCTCGAGCGCTTGGGTCGACGTGCATTGTATTGTGACACAGACTCGTGTATCTATGTAACGAAAAAAGATCCGAATGAGTACGAACCGCCGATCGGTCAGCTTCTCGGTGATCTGACGGATGAGCTTAGCAGTTATGGAGAGGGTAGTTATATTAAGTCGTTCGTGTCCGGCGGACCGAAATTTTATTCATTTATTGTGCGAACACCTGATGGCTCGGAAAGCGAAGTATGCAAAGTCAAAGGTGTAACATTAAATTTTGCAAATAGCTCATTGATAAATTATCGGTCTGTACGTGCGTTTATAGTTGGCGAGAGAGAGGAGCCAATTACTCTGCACTATGATGCGATTCGGCGTACGGCGTTCCATCAGGTTGTTACACGTCCCGAATCGAAAATGTGCAAACCGTCAAGCGTCAAACGAAGATGCAACGGAGAATATGGGTCTTTACCATACGGATTTTGTAGTTAGATATAATTTTGTATTTACATATGTACACGCATCTATGTTTTGTTAATAAAAAATTATGTAAAACCCTATTTGCTCATCTCGCCTGCTATTATTTCTCATTTAAACAGCGGAGAATTGTTACGACACGAATGATACGAGCAATATGAGCGAGTAATACGTAACGAATAAGCGAGCGATACGAACGAACGAGCGATACACATGAACGAAACAAATGAGCGAACGCTACGAACGAACGAACGACGAAAGCGAACTACCATTGAAATTCTGTTTTTCAAAAAATTCAAAATTTTTTCTGACAAATTATTTAAGCATGAGCGACACGAGCAAATAATAATACGAATGATACAAGGTTTTCAAACTTTTCATGTCCAAATATTTTTCGAAATTTTTCCCGACGAATTATTTAAACAGAAACCATACGAGCAGATAATATGAACGATATACGGACGAACGGCGCGGTCAAACGAAAAGAATGAGGGAACGGTATGATCGATATGACGAGAGAGAGTTTCCAATAAAATTTCTGTTCCTCCGACGTTCTTTCGTAATTTTTCCGAAAAAGTTTTCCAAGTGAAATTATTACAGCACGAACGATACGAGCGATACGAAAAAACGACATGAGCAAATTTCTAATAAAATTTTTTTCTGAAACATTATTTTTCAAATTTTTCTGAAAATGTTTTCCAAGTGAAATTATTATGACATGAACGAGCGATAAGAACGAACGACGAGAGCAAGCTTCCAATGGATGTTTGTTTTTAAATATTTTACCGACATGCATTTTTTTCTGAAAAACTTTTCGAAGTAAAACCATTACGGCATGAACGATATGTGACAATACGAAAGAAAGGTACGAACGAACGACGAGAGCATGTTACCAATAAAGTTTTGTTTCTTAAACACTTTTACGAAATTTTTTTTCGAAAAATTCCTTCAAACACAAGAAATACGAGCAAATAATATTAACGATACGAGCAAACGAGCGATACGAATGAACGAAACAAATGAGCGAACGCTACGAACGAACGACGAAAGCGAGTTTGCAAAAAAATCATTGTTTTTTCAAACCTTTTTCAAAACTTTTTCCGAACAAATTTTTCCAAATAAATTCATTACGACATAAGCGATACGAATGAACGAAAGAAATTAGCGAATGGCACGAACGAACGACAAAATAAACGATACGAACGACCGACAAAACGAACGAAGGAACGAACGACAAAACAAACGATACGAACGAAGGAATGAAGGAGTCAAGGAGCGAAGGAGCGAACGAACGAACGAACGAACGAACGAACGAACGAACGAACGAACGAACGAACGAACGAACGAAGGAATGAAGGAGAGAAGGAGCGAACGAACGAACGAACGAACGAACGAACGAACAAACGAACGAACGAACGAACGAACGAACGAACAAACGAACGAACGAACGACCGACAAAACGAACGAACGAAGGAATGAAGGAGCGAAGGAGCGAACGAACGAATGAACGAACGAACGAACGAAGGAATGAAGGAGTCAAGGAGCGAAGGAGCGAACGAACGAACGAACGAACGACCGACAAAACGAACGAACGAACGAAGGAATGAAGGAGCGAAGGAGCGAACGAACGAATGAACGAACGAACGAAGGAATGAAGGAGTCAAGGAGCGAAGGAGCGAAGGAGCGAACGAACGAACGAACGAACGAACGAACGAAAGAACGAACGAACGAACGAACGAAGGAATGAAAGAGCGAAGGAGCGAACGAACGAATGAACGAACGAACGACCGACAAAACGAACGAACGAACGAACGAAGGAATGAAGGAGCGAAGGAGCGAACGAACGAATGAACGAACGAACGAAGGAATGAAGGAGTCAAGGAGCGAAGGAACGAAGGAGCGAACGAACGAACGAACGAACGAACGAACGAACGAACGAACGAACGAACGAACGAACGAAAGAACGACCGACAAAACGAACGAACGAACGAACGAACGAACGACAAAACAAACGATACGAACGACCGACAAAACGATGAGAGTGGGCCTTCCGATGATTTTTTTTTGTTTCTTACACCTTTTTCAAAATTTTTCCGAACAAGTTTTCAAAGTAAAGTTATTACGACGTGAGTGATACGAATAAACGGAAGGAGCGGTACGGCTGAACGAAAAACAAACGATACGAATAAACGAACGGCAAGAGGGTATTTCCAATAAAATGTTTGTTTCTCAAATATTTTTAAAAATTCTTTCCGAAAAATTTTTCGAAGTAAAATTGTTATGGGACGAACGATACGAACGAATGACGAGAGCAAGCTACCGAGACATTTTTTCCGAAAAATTTTTCCAAGTAAAATTTTCACGACACGAACGATACAGGCGATACGAAAGAACGATGCGAACGAACGACAAGAGTAAGTTTCCAATAAAATTTTCGTTTCTCAAAAACTTTCTGTTTTTTTCAAGCTATTTTTTCAAGCAATACCTTTTTTTTTTCAAGCAATACCTTATTTTTTTCAAGCAATTCAGGCCATTTTTCAAGCAATTCCTGTAGGGACAAGAGTGTAGTGCTATAACCAAATCGAAAAATATTAAAATTGTCCTCTATTCAGCGCTGGAGAGACTCTCGAGCATGAAAAACAGCTATGGATACAGAAAGAGAGAGAGAGAGTTAGCGAATAACCGCACAAAGAGGAAAGCCCAATAACTATACTCGTGCTCTCTACCGTACCTCACTGCTGAACCTCGCGTTCACCTCTCTGCTCTTTTTTCGAAAAAATAATTTTCGTTCGACCAAAAAATATTTTCAAGGCAAGAGAGACATTTTTGACGATAATGGTTGGAGCATGGAATGTTTCTCCGATAATTTATAATCGAGCGGCAGGTCTATTCGAAAAGGACCGTAGTATTGATACCTACACTAGAGTAGTTCTTTCTGTCTCTCTCTAATATATTTCCCTTTATCTGTGTTCGTAAAAACAAAGTAAGTTTTGGCGCTCACAAACTAGCTGAAGCCTCTACTTTAAAGAATATGTCGTATGGCTCTGTCCGCTAAATTTATAAAATATTATTCTAAAGCATGTATTGCTCTTTGGAAGAACGACCCCTATATATATATATATATATATATATGCTGAGCTACGGGGCCCACACACACACACACACACACACACACACACACACACACACACACACACACACACACACACACACACACACACACACACACACACACACACACACACACACACACACACACACACACACACACACACACACACACACACACACACACACACACACACACACACACACACACACACACACACACACACACACACACACACACACACACACACACACACACACACACACACACACACACACACACACACACACACACACACACACACACACACACACACACACACACACACACACACACACACACACACACACACACACACACACACACACACACACACACACACACACACACACACACACACACACACACACACACACACACACACACACACACACACACACACACACACACACACACACACACACACACACACACACACACACACACACACACACACACACACACACACACACACACACACACACACACACACACACACACACACACACACACACACACACACACACACACACACACACACACACACACACACACACACACACACACACACACACACACACACACACACACACACACACACACACACACACACACACACACACACACACACACACACACACACACACACACACACACACACACACACACACACACACACACACACACACACACACACACACACACACACACACACACACACACACACACACACACACACACACACACACACACACACACACA